>CM055404.1:121157078-121167351 GCA_029228625.1 Pseudolycoriella hygida
CATTAACTTTGGTTTCTATGAAAGTGCACATTTTGTATGGAAAATGACGATTTTCTAAAGGTCATATCGCCGGATCCACTGGACCGATTTTAATGAGTGAAAAGACATTTCACCTTAGAATTTTCCGTAGAATCCAGGAAAAATATTTTCCGGGGGGTACGTCGCAAGGGGGGGAAGTCAAAACTTAGCTGTATATATGGTTCCGAAGTCTACGAAAAACAAATTTCTGAATTTTTTGCTCGTGGGGACTTGCGTCACGGGCGCATTGCTACCGCGCGCCCATGATAGAAATCGGGTCAGTTGTCTGGGCACTGAAACCAGTGGGATGGACGAAATTGAGTTGAATTTTTGTACGTATGAAAGCTGAAAGCGTAGAAAAATTATTACATAGGTGGGTCCGGCATTTGTGACGCATTTTTTTTTAACCAAAAATGAAAACATTCCAAAAAAAATTTTTGCGTTTCAAAGCTGTAAGCGTCATCCCAATTGATATCAGTTATTTTGGAAGAAATGACGAGGACTTGCGTCACGTTTTCCTTTTAAAAAGGATTTTTGTTGTGATATCAGTAGTTTTGGAAGTAGGTATAAAATGTGTCGATACGACACTACGCGCGGCTGACAAAAAAACTTCGGCGAAAAAAATTGGATGAAAAAAATTTCCGGCGAAAAAAATTTTCGACACAAAAAAATTTCCGGCGAAAATAATTTTTGGCGAAAAAAATTTCCGACGAAAAAAATTTTCGGCGCAAAAAAATTTCCGGCGAAAAGAATTTTCATGACCAGCTATCGACCACAGGAAAAATGAATCTGTGTTTTATTCGACACTATAGGGGTGTAACTTTCTTCAGTAATAGTTGGGTAGCATAAAAACTCATTTGTCTTGGAGTGTCAACGTGTCAAAGTTGTCGATAACTGTTCATGAAAATTCGTCAAAGCTTAGCGGTCGTCTGCAACTTTAACGATTTTGCGCATAATTTAAATTTAATTTTTTTTGTTACCATTTATCGAAAACATACTTTTTTGGGTCAAAGATTTTTTCTGTAGGTGAAGGTTTTGATTCCGAAAATTTTTTGGATTGTTATGAGCTCACATAATACGTGCAGGGTGGATGAAATACGTCGGCGTCGTATATTATAAACACAGTTCCTACGTCGCTTGTAGATCTTTTCCACAGTGCAGGGTTTCAGGGAAGAGTGACCTCATCCCGGGATTTAGCCCCTTCTAGAATTTGGGGTACAGACCCATATCACTAGGATTATGGCAGTTAGAAAGTTACTTCCGAAGACAAAGTTATAGACAATAAAATTTTAGAGAACAAGTGTTTCAGGGCTTTAAGAAAAAATGACCCAGTTCTGGTATGTGACCACTTCTAGAATAGGGCAGTATTAACCATATCACAAAGAAAACCCTCGTCTCTTCTTCCAAAACGACTGATATCAATTTGGGTGACGCTGGATCCTATAGTCCAGATCACTCACACGACCCTCAACAATTTTCATGATTTTTTGCAGAGGTATAAACGGACAAGCAAAGGAATGCTGTTGACCAATTTTTCGACCGTGTCTTAGAAAGCTTGTGACCGATTTCGCTCATCTTCAAACTTCACCGATCACCTTTCAGGGAGGAAAAAGATTTATAAGGTCGAAATTTGACTGGGTACAAATGTCGTGACAAATACGTGTGCTCTGTTTACTTCGTACAAGCCAAAAAACTCATGTCACGTAGTTGACTGTATTTGATTTACAGACACACAAATAGCTAGATGTGAAGGGGTAATTACTATCAAGCCAAGTGCATTCATTTATATGATGTTAAATCGACGTGACTACCCCTCGGTGTTTGATGTGTTTAGTACTCGAAATGAAATTAATAATTTAATGAATCAATTAATAAAAATGAATTAATTTTATTAGCACCTGATTGTATTAAATAATTAATAATATTTACTGATCTATCCCCTCCGAAAACATTTTTCAACCAAAAAATTCGATCGGTTGGGAGTTTCACTCTACTTCGAATAATTCGAATATCTGCCATATCTATACAGAATACATACACAACTTGTTGTGTATGCATTGAACCCAGCTGGGCCAACAACTGGGCCAACAGCTGGTTAGAAAATTAACTGGTAAAAATATAAGATGATCATTGTAGAAAACATAAGCAAAAACCCGTATGATTCAGTGTAGATGTGGCAAAAAAACTCGAACGTATCTAAATATAGAAATGAGCAAACAGTCCAATGTTTTATGTTCTTTCATAACTATGAGAATTATATGATCCATAGAAATTACGCAAGGTAATGTCAAATGCCCTACCGAAGCACGTCTGAGACCATTGATTTTGATGATCGAAATGTTCTCCACTTCACTATATCACAAAGAGGACCAACGCAGTTTCTCGAAAAAATCCGGATAATGTTTTCTCTAAATCACTTTCCCTTTAGAAGCAAATTTCTAACAAAGTTTAATAGATAGAAGTTGCTTTATCCCGGGATTACGTCATTTTTCCCTAAAATTTTATTCTCTACAACTTTGCCTTCGGAAGCAACTTTCTAACTTTCATAGTTCTACATATCATGGGCGCGCGGTAGCGATGCGCCCGTGACGCAAGTCCCCTAACGATCAAAAAATTAAGAATTTTTTTTTCGTAGACTTTTGACACGTTTTGACTTTTTTCCCTTGCGTCGTACCCCCTGAGACCTAGTTTTTCGGATTCTACGTAAAAGTTTGATTGAAATCGACATTTTACTCATTAAAATCGGTCCAGTGGATCCGAAGATACAGGAACGGAAAAGTCAAAGCCGACAAGTTTCTGATTTGAATGGTAAATTCGTATGATAAATAGATAACCTTTAGAAAATCGTCATTTTCCATACAAAATGGGCTATTTTATAGAAACCAAAGTTAATGGAAACATCCTACGTTAGTTAGTGGGTTAGTTAGTTAGTTAGTTCTACAGCCATTTGTATGAAAACCGACTTTTTTGGCTTTTGCTCGAAAACGGCTAGATAATTTTTCTTGAAATTTGCAAGGACCTTCGGGTGGGCATTCTACGCCATATGGTATTTAAAAAAAGGAGGGATATGGCCTCGTTTGGGCGCCAGAGCTCTTAGAAGGCGCCATATAAAGCCCATATAAATGAATGTTTTGTATGTGTGTGTGAGTGTATTCAAAGTATGGGTCAAATATGAGCAAAATTTTTGGACTGTGTTAGGATGGAGATAGATGTTTTGTGTCAAAGGAAAAGTTGATGGGTTGGGTGTGTAGTGTGTCAGGGTGACCAACAAAATGGCCGACGAATTTTTTTTCCACTGAAAGCTTTTTTTAGCTGAAATTTTTTTCGCTGAAAATTTTATTTCGCTGAAAATTTCTTTTCGCTGAAAATTTCTTTTCTCTGAAAATTTTTTTTCACCGAAATTTTGCGCTGAAAATTTTTTCGCTGAAACTTTTTCGCCGCGAAAATTTTTTTCTCGATTTTTTTCCCGCCGGAAATTTTTTTGGCTGAAATTTTTTTTTCGCTGAAAATTTTATTCGCCGAAAATTTTTTTCGCCGGGAATTTTTTCCGCCGGAAATTTTTTTTTCCAAAATCTTCCAAAACTACTGATATCACAACAAAGACCCATTTTAAAAGGGAAACATGACGCAAGTCCTCGTCTTTTCTTCCAAAACAACTAATATCAATTTGACTTCCGCTTACAGCTTCGGAACGCAAAAAATTCTTTTGAAATTTTCATTTTCGATTAAAGAAATGCGTCACAAATGCCAGACCATCCCAACGTAATAATTTTTCTGCGCTTTCAGATTTCGCACGCCAAAAATGTGGGTTCCCGTACTCCATACATCACGCAAAACTTGATTTTTTTTTTGTATCAAATCTGTAAGAACAGAAAAACTATTAACATTGGGGGCTCCGCCATTTGTGACGCATTTCTTTAATCGAAAATGAAAATATTTCAAAAGAATTTGTTGCGTTCCGCACTCCGGCCGCTAATAACGCCCAGCTGAGTAATTGGATAAACGCTACAAAATGGCACTTTAATAAATAATTTTATTCATAGAGCATGTAACTAGAAGAAGTTGACTAAGGGGAAAATTTTCATTATACAGAACGTCAATAGAAGGAGTTGTTGATAGTTGCAGACTTGTTTTTCTAAAATAATGTTTGAGCGCTGCTCACTTCTATACAATAATGTTCGTTTCGCCACATTTCATTGGATTTCGATTTTCATAAAATACATTTCAGATGAACTGCTTCAAGGCGACTCACATCGACACGAACTCAAATTTTCCTTATACAGAATGCAACTAGGAGTTGAGTAAGAGGAATATTTTCCTTACACAGAATGTCACTAGAAAGACTTGACTAAGGGGAAAATTTTCCTTATACGGAATGTTTCTAGAAGGGATTGAGACTAAGAGAAGCATTTTCCTCATACAGAATGTCACTAGAAAGAGTTGACTAAGAAGAAAATTTTTCTTATGTCACAAGATGGAAGAATTTTTTCCTTGATACATAGAAACGCTCTTTTATTTTCAAAACATATGAAGGGACCCGTACGTTTCAGAATCGATGTGGCAAACAGAAAAGATGTTACAAAAAGCGTCTAACGTACCTAAGTAAATATTGCCTTAACTCTTAAGTGTATGAAATTACGTCCTCATTAAATTGTATTGGAAATTGCCGAGAAGGCAATATTGAAAAACTCGTCCAAAGAAACAGTGTAAAAAAGGCCTTCCGAAAGTACAAAATTGATCCCCAAACAGACAAAAATGTATATCTCAATTTTTTCTACAACATAGCAAAAAACCATTTTTTTGTCTAGGGCCGACCTAGGGTCCTCAGGAGAGGCCTCGCACAAATACTTACATAAACAAAAATATTTCCCTCCAATTTCTCTACAACATAGTGAAAAACCATTTTTTTGTCTAGGGCAGACCTTAGGACCGACCTAGGGCCATAAGGAAATGCCTCGGACACATAATATCATAGACAAAAATGTTTCCCTCAATTCAAACTTCAGCCCTAAGTACAGGCACCGGGTCCAAATTTGTTTTGCAATATAATTCGGTAAAAATCGGAAAAGATTTACTCGAGTTATGTACAAAAGACCAAAAACCACTTAAACTGCCCTATCTAGGCGGCCCTTGGGCCGACAGAGCCCAGATTTAATCCCATAGAAGATTTTTCGATTACCTTTTACTCAAGTTATCGCAGTGATAGACGGACGGACGAACGGACAACGTTTTTATTGTTGATTCGTCATCTAAGCACCAGGATCGATGCTCCTAACCTACTCCCAGGTCGAAATTGGGGTGGTTACAAACGTCGTGGTAAGCGAATAATACCCCTTTTCGAAGAACTTCGTTCTTTGTACGGGTCTAAAAAGTTGTCAATAAGAAATCAAAAAATCACATGAAAACTTTATGAAAGTCAATCGTGAGCGTGTAGCGAATTATATAGCTGGCCGATATTAACGCCCCGGGCGTTTTTAGCACCCGGAGTGCGGGCATTATTAACACCACGGGCGTTATTTGCAGAGCCGGTGATGTGAATGCCCCGGGCGTTATTAGCGCCCGGAGTGTGGGTGGTAATAACGCCCTGGCGGGCGTTAATAACACTCCGGGCTCCGGGCGTTATTTGCGGCAGAGAAATGTCACGTTACCCTTTTAATTATTAAACGAAATTTGCAATTATATTAAATTATGAAGCACATCGAGTTCAAGTGAGAGTTCCGAATTTCGGTTTCCTTCAAAATTCGCAATTTCTTGAAAATTTGAATTTTTTTGTAAAGCTTTTTGGAATTGGAATTTTAATGAAAATTAGGATTTTCTTGAAAACTTGGATTTTCTTCAAAAAATTCAAAATTTTCACGAAACTTGAAGTTTGGAGCTATTGTTGTATTTCACAAATTCAAATATTTAACTTGCAAATATGTATTTTGGGATTTATGTAGGAAACGATAAGATTTCCATCGAATAAAACCACAACTTTACGGCATAAAATTAACAATTTTATTGAGTTCCAATGATTATGAAATATAAGAGTTTACTTGTTCACGTATCGATTATGACTCTGCTTCTGCCTTTTCTCGATACAATCTAATTCAATTAAACAAAAGACCAAAACTGACTCTAATAATTCAATAACTCTTTGCCGATTACACCTGTACCTTATACCTTCCCACACGGCCGTCCTGCGATATTCGACTGACCTCAGGAGACTTTATTTTTCTTCATAGTAACCTTGAACCAACTTAACAAATTTGTCGTCCGCATATCGAACCGTTCCGATCATTTTCTCTTTGCCATTCATTTCTCCATTCTTACAATCTCGTGCTACGTGTCCAAAATCGTTGCACTTGAAGCACCGCTTACCCTTTGCCTGATCTGGACATGACTCTCGGTGATGACTTTTGGAGCCACAATTCTTACAACGATCGATGCATGACGTTACTTTGCCTTTGCGTGATTTTTCGTAATTCTTCAGCTTGAGTTTCAAATCGTCCAAACTGTTCGCATCATACAAAATCGATTTTTCGATTTTCTCCTCCGGCAACCCGTCGACGATGTATCGAACCATTGACTTCTCATCCACATTTATACCAATTTTCTTCATGTCGTATAGGTACTCCAGATATGACTCTGCCGGTGACTTCTTCTTAACCCGCAAATCTCGATGTATCTCATAACTCGTTCTCTCTTCCTTGAATTCCTCCTTCAATTTGGCCACTAACAATTGAAAATTGACGACTGCCTCATCCGCCTCCACTGCTTTTCTAGCTGCTCCTTGTAACAGCTTTCGCGCAAACAAATATTTTTGAATGTCGTTCCATCCACAAGTCGTTGCCACCTTCTCATAATGTGTTCCACCCAATCGTTTACCGTTCTCGTACTCTCTCCGGTAAATTTCTCTAGCGCATCTTCCACGTCCTTGAACACAAAATTCGTTGCCATGCTCACCGAATCTTCAAATTTTTCGTCTTCGTTGTCGTCCTGTTGTTGTTCTTCTTTGTTGTACGCCAAAATTGCTCGAAATATCTCTTCCGTATCTGCTTCCGTTAGTGATGCTTTCAGGCGATTTACCAAATCGACTTTAACTTTGTAAGAAGCTGATAACTCACGACTTTTCAAAATTATACGGAGTTCTTTCGTCGTTAGACCACCGATAAAATTATCCATGAGATGCGTATCTTTTCCCAACAATAGAAAAACTCGCACGACTGATTTCTTTTCAATAACGCCACGTGCTTAGAACAAACAACTCTTCTCGAAGGATCGGTTTCTTTTCGCTATTTGAACTAATAATTCAATTTCTCAATTACTTTACGCTTATCACTTTTCAAAACTTTACACTTTGCAAACTTATCGCTTCTCAAGCTTAACACTTTTCAGTTCTTGACGCTTTTCATAAATCTTTACAAAATTTTGTCTTTTCAGTTCTCTGCCACGTAACACTTTTCGATTGTATTTACTTTAAACTCTTACATTAAATCACTGACCGGTTGAGCCCCCATGTAGGAAACGATAAGATTTCCATCGAATAAAACCACAACTTTACGGCATAAAATTAACAATTTTATTGAGTTCCAATGATTATGAAATATAAGAGTTTACTTGTTCACGTATCGATTATGACTCTGCTTCTGCCTTTTCTCGATACAATCTAATTCAATTACAAAAGACCAAAACTGATTCTAATAATTCAATAACTCTTTGCCGATTACACCTGTACCTTATACCTTCCCACATTTATTCAAGAAGAATTTAAAAGATGCGCGTTGTAGGATGGTGTGCGTAGAATGAAGGAACTTTAGTTGACATTGATAAAGTTCAATTTAATTTTTGGGTATCAAATTTATTGTATTTTTTTCGATTTTTAGACCCGTACGAAGAACGAAGTTCTTCAAAAAGGGGTCTTTGTGTTTACCACGACGTTTGTAACGTTTGTAACCACCCAATTTTCGATCCGTGAGTAGGGACGGAGCTTCGATCATGGTCCTTACATGACGAATCAACAATGTCCGTCCGTCCGACTGTCAAAACGATAACTCGAGTAAAACTCAACCGATTTTCAAAAACTTTTCTTTTTCCCTGAAAGGTAATCGAAAAACCTTTTATGGGATTGAGTCTGGGCACTAGGGCCGTTTAAGTGGTTTTTGGTCTTTGAAAGTTTTGAAGAAAAGATATGGACATCAGAAAATCACGAAAATTAGTCAAAACCTGTTGAGTGGTTCGGGCTGTAGAGTCCTCAGTGTGGGCCCGACTCACGCTACGCGATCCTACACGATATTTGGTGGTTTTTGGTGAATATTTCTTGAATGATGAGGTTTTTTTTACAATGTTGCAGACGAGAAAGAGGCGAACTTTTTTGTTCATGGAAATGCAATTTTTTTTTTTCAAATATTTTCCATTTTTCTTTTAATTTCGGACTTTTTTAAGGATTGGAGATGTTTTTTGCGCCGTTTCTTCGGACGAGTATTTCAATATTGCCCTTTCGGCAATGTCCAATCCAATTTAATGTCGACGTAATTTTAAGGGTTAAGACAACGTTCGAATCTTTTTGCAACATCTAATCTATTGCCACATTTATTCTGATACGTACGGGTCAGTACAAGTCAAAATGGCCGCCGGGTTGGACGTGTTTCGGTTTGCTCTGTGTAAGTTTTATTTATTTTTGAAATTTTGCGTTCGGTCCGGGATTTTCTTTTCTTTTAAATAATTAGTTTTGTTAATTGTTTTTGTGTCGAGTGCCGCATGGCTCAGGTCATTACGCGAATTTTGTTGTTCTTTTTTCGTGTTTCATTACAACGTGATGGAATATGCAACGTGGCAGTCAACTGCTCGGTTTCCCTTATTTTTCACCTTCTCCGTTGCCCATTCTGTAGCTTTGGATTGTTTTCTTGTGCAATAGGCGCGTTTTAATATGAAATTTGTTGTTTTTGGAACTTCAATTACATTTACATTTTAGCTTCCGAATGGCGTCTGGGTAACATAACCTCAATGTTATGATATTTTTCGGATCATCGCTTTGCAAAACAATCAATTCAATACTGTGTACTTTATTTGTCGTTCTCGGCATCCTCCTTCTGATAAGTGTTTATGGTCATAATTTCGGTTGATGACTTCGCTATATGCATAGCAGTCGGTTTGGCAAAAATGTAAACAAACGAATACATTGCATTCCAAACAGCCCTTCTTGGTGCCCATTAAAACTTGTACTTCCGGTGCGGCTCGGCTTACCAGGCCGTCCCACTGTATTCATTCTCGGTAAAAACAATTACACACAGCCTCGGACGGGTGTTGGATACGGGGTACGTACAGGTACCCCATCGTTGGCGGTCAGGCAATGCAAAATGGTTGGTGGTTTGTTTATTGGGAGTCTAAACGTTAATGGGGGTTTTCGGAATCGCAGGGAGGAATTAGTGGATCTGGCAAAGGACTACGGTATAGACATATTGGCGTTGAGTGACGTTAGGACGAAGGGACAGACGGAAGAGCACGTAGGCGGGTATAAGGTGTTTTTGTCCGGGGTTCAGTCTGGTAGGGCAAATTGGGGGTTGGAATCGCAATCAGGAAGGAGTTGATCAACTTTGTCCTGGATGTTCGTTTCGTAAATGAAAGGCTGATGTGGGTCTCTGTAAAGTTAGCGGGGGGAATTTATCGCCTGGTTAGCGTATATAGCCCTTGCGAAGGCAGTGATGCTGCTGGCTTGGACATTTTTTACGAACAGTTGGGGGACGTGGTTAGCAAAAAGGGAAATGAATCTCTGATTTTGATGGGGGATTTTAATGCAAGGATAGGAAACTTTAAAAACAACTCAGGTTATGAAAGGGTAGTGGGTAGATTTGGGGAAGGAACTCTGAATTCAAATGGTAAACGCTTGTTGGATTTTTGTGATTTCAATGGGTTAGCAATAACCAACTCTTTCTATAGGCACAAATGGATCCATCGGTATACGTACGTCAAGGAGGGTTTGGATCACAAATCCATCATTGATTACATGATTATAGAACAGGACAGGAGACAGGTGGTCAGGGACACACGTGTTTTCAGGGGTTTCACTTTTGGTTCTGACCACTACTTTTTGGGTACCCATCTGTCGGTTGGGAAACTCTGTCAGACTAAAAGGAAGAAGGTGGTAGGGTTGTTGTCTTTCCCCGCTTCTGTTCATAATTTTCATGGACAAAATCATCAAGCAGGCGAACTTGCAGGGAAATGTCAAGGTGGGTGAGGTAATAATGAAAATTCTGGCCTATGCGGATGACTTGAT
>CM055404.1:121167851-121187152 GCA_029228625.1 Pseudolycoriella hygida
AACATTTTTTCAGAGGATGGCAAGTTGGTTAGGGAATTTGAGGAAAGGAGGAAAATGGGAAACGCGGTGGCCAGTCAGTTGAGGTCGCACGTGTTCAACAAGAAGGAATTAAGTAGCGAAACGAAGTTAGCTATTCACAGGTCAATATTCCGGCCGACGATTCTGTATGGTCGTGAGAGTTGGGTGGATTGCGGATATCTAGTGCATGGCCTGGAGGTTTCTGACATGAGGGTTCTTAGGAATATAGCGAAAGTTAATAGGAGGGAGCAGTGGGATAATCATATCAGGGACGACGGCATTAGGGAAAACTTAGGGATTGCGTCAGTGGAAGAGGAAGCAAGGGCCAGTCGTCTACGTTGGTTTGGGCACGTTCAAAGGATGGGTAATAACAGGTTACCGAAAAGGATCTTGGGTGCACAGGTCCCGGGTGTTAGGCCAAGGGGTAGACCAAGGAGAAGGTTTATAGATTCAATTAAATCAGATTTACAAGTTAGGGGACTTTCTCTGGGCGAACAAACCATCTCCTTGGCAGGCGATAGAAGGGCATGGAGGACGATAGTTTACCATTCTGGGGTTGTGACATAAAGACCTCACACCGGAGAGTAATAATGGTCTATAAAGTTTGATGATGATGATGATGTACGGGTCCCCTGCATATGTTTTATGACCCCGTGAGGACGGATTTCTCATATTGCAATGCGATTTTATGAAAATAAAATTTAATTAAAATCTCGACATTTGCAACGCATTGCCATTCGTACGGGTCCGCATAGCACTTTTTGTTTTGATTATGGCAAAATTATTTTTCAAAATGTTCTTTTATATCTCTAAATACAAACAACACTGACGAATTTCTCAATATTTGATACAATTAGATTACAGTGAGGCAGGCCTAAGATTGTGCAACTTCTCATAATTTTTGCTTCAGCTGGCGATTTATGAATACAATTTATACATAGTCTTCAGAATACTTGAGACATCAAATCGAGGGGAAGTCACGTCGATTTAACTTCGTTTAAAGAATCGAAAATGGCTTGATGTGATTACCCCTTCACATCTAGCTACGTGTGTGTCTGTAAATCAAAAACAGTAAACTACATGACATGAGCTCAAAACGTTCACGTAACATTAAAAATACACGAAATCGAGAGCTTTCAATGAAATGAGTTTAAACGTCCCGTTAGGTTCATATAAATTACACACATCATCGAAATATTTCTTTAAGCAGTTTTACCGAAATTATAAGTTCTTCATCGAACTTTTAAAATACACTTTGCTTGCTATAATCAAAACAACTACGGTCATGTCATGTAATTAATGTTTACATTGACAGACAAACACATAGCTCGATGTGAAGAGGTAATCACTACAGGCGATCTGCGACTCTTTATATGAAATTAAATGGACGTGACTACCCCTCGGTTTGATGTTTAGCTGATAGCTAGATGTGAAGGGGTAATCACTTCAAGCCATTTTCGATTCTTTATATGAAGTTAAATCGACGTGACTTCCCCTCGATTTGATGTGTCAAGTATTCTGCTATCTATGTATAGCTTGTATTCATAAATTGCCAGCTGAAACAAAAATTATGAAAAGTTGCACAATCTTAGACTTGTCTCAGTGTAATTGCAATGTTGAAAGCATGCATTAAGTGTAAAAAGAAACGCAAAAGTTTTCATTTAAGTTAATCTTCAAAACGTTCACCGTTAGGTTCATATAGATTCCACACATCCTAGAAATATTTCTTTTTTCACTTCACTGTTTTACAGAAATTAAGAGGAATTATAAATTCTTCATTGAAGTATTGTTGTTATTATTTAAGGGAAGAACAAATTTAAAAACACCACTTTTGCTTGCCATAATCAAAACAAAACTAAAGTCATGTCATGATGTAGTTAATGTTTACAATGATAGATGACAAATATTAGATCGATATAAAGGGGTAATCACTACAGGCGATGTGCGACTCTTCATATGAAATTAAATCAACGTGACTACCCCCTCGTTTGATGTTTAAAGTAATTTTATAAGCACCAAACCGAAAACATTTTTTTATTGCCTTGGAATTCGAATTCGAATAACCAACACATAAACAACGTCACTAGTGTAACGCTCAAACCAGCTGGTCCGAGTCACATGGTAAAAATAAAAGATTATAAGTGTACCTAGATTTCATCTTTTCTCTCCAAAGTGAAAAATGCGTACCT
The DNA here is from genome assembly GCA_029228625.1 of Pseudolycoriella hygida. Lineage (NCBI taxonomy): Eukaryota > Metazoa > Arthropoda > Insecta > Diptera > Sciaridae > Pseudolycoriella > Pseudolycoriella hygida. The sequence goes on from CM055404.1 coordinate 121,170,059, forward strand.
CGGGAAATGAGGAAAATGGAATTTGCGCTACTTAAATGTGAAAAACGTTTCTCTTGTCTTAGTGTTCGACGATGTGTTATTGTTGGATTAATATGTTTGAGTATGTAAATGCAAAACGTTAAGCTAAGTGTGAAATTCTAAAAGGAATTGGTCATGTGTGAACGGATGAATTTACTTGCAAATTATGCTAATGGAGCTAAGGTTCGTAAATCCACCATTGCTTCCATCAAGCTGGATAATATGGCAAAACTTCTAACAGCCACGTCTTTTAATGACTTTTTATACGCAGTAATGAAGAAGATAAAACATGTTAAATATCAAAAATTCGAAGCTCTTAAATTAAGAACATAGCGATTTCATATCTTCAACAAGAAATATTAAATTAATTTCATTAAATATAAACACACCTCATCCCTCGTCAATCAATCATAACAAGCTTTAATAAAACGTTGTGGTGACTTTTAACATTATTTTATCTACATTTTTCAAGAGTTTCCGCTTCCTTCCGTTGAATACAGTTGTGTCTTATGCGAAGAAGTCAAAAGAAAACTCGTTTCCCACAATGTTATTCATTTATTTTCGGTTAGGCAGCAGCTTTGTTTTCCGTCTCTTGCGGTCGTGGGCGACAAATTAATCATCAGACTCATCGTGAATCAAATACAATAAAGAAAGCAGGTTTTGTTTGAAGCATATTTACGTTCAGCTTGAAGTACTTTACCCGAAACGTAAGAAACATAACGTAGAGACAAGACAATAATTCATTTTATTTCTATAAAAACATTAATTTTAAACTTTGATACCTGTTACCTGCGTCACTCCATCTTGCTGTCTTTGTGTGGTTGCTTTCTTGAACATAGCTTTAATAGCTTTTCTGTAAAGAAACAAGATTGAGATGATTTTTACGATTCACTGAAAGTTTCGTAGAAATTTATTCAAAGTAAACTCGTACATGTGTTTGAATAACCTCATTTCTTGGTACCATTTGCTCAGAGATTTTGTTGCAAAAGAAAATCATTTTTCTTGTATTAAGGTTAAGGTACTGGGTGGGACTACGCGAACAGTTCTCGTTATTTGCTACTCGTGGAAATAAAACGTATGTGTGAAATAGTCTAGTCACCCTGTGCAACTTACACAACAGTCTTAATAACATCTGCGTAGTCATGTAAAAGACCATTTTCGTCTTCACAGCGTCAAAATATCAAAGCGTACCGGCACCCGTTTTATCGAAATCCTTATCTCAAAGTCCCTTAGTGATCTACCAATCCCTCGAGGTTTTCTCTATCACCTGGTTTGATCGTCCAGTGAAAGTCACTTAAGTTCTACATCTGATTCGACTGAATCCTGAATCTATAACTTTGCGTTTGGAAGCAATGTTCTACCTGTCATAGTTCTTTAGATATGTGTCATCCCTCCTAAATCTAGAAGTGGTCATATCCCAAGATTGTGCCATTTTTACCCAAAACCCTGAGACACGTTTCCCCTAAAATTTTATTCTCTACAACTTTGCCTTTGGAAGCAACTTTCTACCTCTTATAGATCTAAAGATATGGGTCATCCCTCCCAATTCTAGAAGTTGCCATATTCCAGGATTGGGGCATTTTTACCCAAAACCCTGAGACACGTTTTCTCTAAAATTTTGTTCTCTACAACTTTACCTTTGGAAGCAACTTTCTACCTCTAATAGTTCTAGAGATATGGGTCATACCTCCCAATTCTAGAAGTGGTCATATCCCAGAATTGAAGCATTTTCACCCAAAACCCTGAGACACGTGTTCCCTAAATGTTTATTCTCGACAACTTTGCCTTTGGAAACAACTTTCTAACTCTTATAGTTCTAGAGATAAGGATTATCCCTCCCAATTCTAGAAGTGGTCATATCCCAAGATTGAGGCATTTTTACCCAAAACCCTGAGACACGTGTTCTCTAAAATTTTGTTCTCTACAACTTTACCTTTGGAAGCAACTTTCTACCTATTATAGCTCTGAAGATATGGGTCATCCCGCCCAATTCTAGAAGTGGCCATATTCCAGGATTGTGGCATCTTTACCCAAAACCCTGAGATAGGTGTTCTCTAAAATTTCATTCTCTACAATTTTGCACAGCTAAGGAAATATAGACGAAAAACTGTTTTCGTATATGGCCAAGAAACTCAATTTCGTACATTCCATTGGTCCCGATTCCCACAAAAGTTTTATCCCATCTTTGCGACATCAAATGCTTTCATTTGACACCAAAATGAGCAATTTCCGTGCTATACTTGCCAAAAAGTTTCACCGACCCGCGAAAATTTCATGTCCGACCTCTACTTCTTCGACCGTATCTCCGGAACGTCTTGGCCGATTTCGCTCATCTTCGAACTTGAATCATAGGAGGCATGAACTTTTAAGGGAAAAAAAGTTTAGAGTGATCGGTCGAGCCGTTTGGAAAGAAGAAGTGGAGACGGACGGACATTTTTTGTATTGTTGATTCGTCATATTTAGACGATAATAAATGTATCCCCCCACCTCCCACCTCTATCTACCCCATTTAACAATAAAGTTGTTTGTAGTAAACGTATAGGACCTTTGTACATCCATCGTACGTGTCCAATCAGGTGAATATATAAATATCCTTATACTACAGTACTCTCTCAGCTCACAAATGCATCTGGAATTTTGTAACAACCAACTTCGGCTCTCGTTGTGTAAATAACCATTGCATCAATTTTCTCCACTTCAATGTCTTCCCTTTACAGTCTCATTACTCAAACTATGTCTTTCATAGCTATGATCTTTTTGAACTCTAGAAGAGAATTTAATATTTTCCACAAAACTCAATTGTTGTAGCATAACTTTTCCAAACTTTTTTAGTGGTGTAAGCGAGACTCTTCATTTTCTGATAACAAAAGAATTTGTGAACAGATATTAGGGAGCGAAACCAAATTTTACATCTTTGTGTTAATTAATTTAGAGTTTGATAAATTCTTTGACTATCTCTTTGTTGGTTGCAGTGTGCCGCATGCACTGTGCAACAGCAGCAAAGGAATCCAAACTTATGATTAATACTCCATGTTTTACAATAAAAACTTTGTCAATCTTCTTATTTCGCTTGAAAAAGTTTTTACTACAAACACAAAGAATTAAATGTTTTGGGTTAATTGCTAATTAAGGAATGTCGCAGACTGACAAAGAGAGTGCAGTCAGTACATTCTTTGATGGATTATTTTGTCTAGTAATAAGCTAACCGTCTTTTCAAAGCATGTGAAAATACATTATTAGCGAGTGTGAGACGACTCCCTAATTACTTCATAAGTTTTGAGCATTAACGAAGTGTATTGTTCATTATCTCGTTAAAATCCATCAATTTGCAAATAAAAAAAGTAATGGCTTTGCCACATTCGTCTACATAAAATTGATTTTTTTCCATGTGACCGTGATCATACTGCGGCATTGGTTTTTTCGGAGAAATTCTCTCAATTTTCGTAGTGTTGCCTGATTGAAATGAACTTGACGTGGCAATACACAAGGTGCCGTTCATAAATTACGTAGCGCAAGAGGGGGAGGGCGGGTGCGAGGCAAGCGTTACGGTTAGAACAAAAATCGATCAAATTTGACTCTTTTAGCGTTACAGGGGGAGAGGGGTCTGAAAAATGTAAATTTTTGTGCTACGTAATTTATAAACGGCCCCTTAAGTGGCATCGCATGATTATGAAAATGATTTCAAAAGTGATGACAAAGCAGAAATTTCGTTCGAAGAAGTTCATCCGATTATCAAACAAAAGAAGTTGTAGGCAAAAAGGACTTAAAAAAAAAGTGAACATTCCATGCAATCAAGTGAAACCAATGTACCACGATGAATCGAATTTAGTAATTTATTCCGTTTGTAAATTTTACAAATAACTAGTTATAAAATCACACAATTTCGCAACGCTTTACTATGTTTCATGGAATTTAATTAAGAAAATGAAACTAGTGACACAAAACACTGTTTTCGTTACTCAAAAGTCGTTGTGAAAGAGCTTTGTATCAAACTAAGGCTGAAATATCGCGACCATGCTGCTAGTTTCCAACACTAGTGAGGAGAAATGTTGTTCCTTACTTCTGCAAAGCACTTTTTTATCTTCGCAACATGTGACGTCACTCAAATGCAGTGGGACTTTTATAGTCTCGCAACTAAAAATAGCAAAAAAAGCAACGCTCCTAAGAACTAGTAACTAATGTTGTCAACCCTTTTTTGAGTCTAAATGGCACCGTAGTACTAGGTACATGTCGTTGGCACCCCCACCATCTGGTATCATATTATTTTATTACCAACTATTTGGGGCTGGTTTAGGGCTGATTAGGGCTGCAATCCTTAAGTTTGAGGCTGCCATAGTATTCGAGCCCTAAACGATTGAAGTGGTCGAACATGTCGTTTTAGCGTTTCTTCACCAAATCGAACTATTTTTAGATTATCCATTGTTGGCTCATTTAGGGCCGACGAATAAAACCGGTCTCGAGCTTAGGGCTGGTCGGGGGACAAAGATATTCAATTTTTCTTGAAAAAAGCATGTCATTTTGCATGTTCCAGTGAAACTAAAAGAGAATCTATAATTTACGACTAGTTTAGGGCTGACTTATGAAACAGGACCCGAGTTTAGGGCTGGTGTGGAGGCAAAGATATTCAATTTTTCCTTAAAATAGCATGTCGTTTTAGCTGTTTCAGCGATGGTAGAAGCTTTTTTAGTTCAAAAAGTAATGAAATTTGGGGCTAGTCTGACTGACTATTAAAATCGGTCTATAGCCCAAGTTCATTATTATTAAACTGGGCGCCTTACTGGTAATGCAGCCATGCTTGCTTTTAGGTCTCTTGTAGGCCCATATGTGCTTACTAGGGTGGGTCGTCAAACGCGAAATGTCTTTTTTTCAACTCTGGACCTATTTTCATCGATGTTTTAGATTTTTTTAAACATTTTGAGGCAAAAGAAAAGTTTTGAAATTTCCACCTATTGCTTGCGCAAAACCGTTTGTTGAAAATTCTCCTGGCTTCGTGAGTCGTACTCTAAAAGCTTCCCATAGCTAACTTAAGGTGTGAATTTTTTCCCTCTTCGCTGTTTTGAGTTCCTTAGGGTTAAACGAAAACAGCATAGGAAAGGGAAAATAAAATTTCTTTCTGAGAGTTCAGCTGGTTTCATTTTTTCTTACGTTTTTTAGATGTCGATACCATGAAACTCATAGTAAGGACTGGCCAAGAAAAATTCGCTCTCACAAAAACGGATATATCTTTTGGACCACTGAACCGATTTCCGATAGCAAGCCGATTTTAAAAACTTCTTTTCAATCTTTAAAATTGGTTTTTACAAAAAAAAAAATTAAAATTAATTTTTACTGAAATTTAGATTTTTTCTGGAAGTTCTTCCATCAAGCTTTTTATGGTGGCCTCAGTCAATTCTCTTTTCGACAAAGCCCAATATCTCTCGACTGGCCTGAGTAATGGGCAATTTGCTGGATTGGCCTCCCTGGGGACCATAACCACCCCGTTGACTTCGCACCATTTCTTGGTGGCATTGCTGTAGTGGCATGAAGCTAAATCTGCCCAGAAGAATGTTGACACATCATGCTCACGTAAAAAAGGTAAAAATCGTTTCTTCAAGCATTCTTCGATGTAGATCTTTGAGTTAACACTGCCTTGACCAACGAAAAATTTGCTTTTTTTCCCACAAGAGCAAATTGTTTGCCAAACAAGGAATTTCCTAGGAAACTTTGCTTGTTTCTCCACCCTAAACTGTTCGTCGACATTCCCACAAGAGTGTGCAACATAAAATTCCTGACCAGGAAGCTGTGAGAATGCGGCCAAGGCGTACCTTTCTTCGTCCATCACGCAACAGGAAAATTTATTAAAGAAATTCGAGTTCACTTTCTTTGCTCTTTTTTTCGCTTCTTGATTCTTCACAGCGTTTCTATCTGGAACTTTTTGTACTTTATATGTCTTCAGTCCACTACTCGCCTTGATATTTTGAACGGTTGACTTCGAATAACCCACTCTTTGGGCCACTTTTCGTTCTGAGAGGTTAGGATTCCTATGAAAAAGGCTGACGGCTTTCTTCGCTTTTTTCGGGCTATGAAATCCCTTTTTCCTCCCGTATCCTTCCCTGCGGCTAATTGTAAGGTCTTCTTTGAAACGTTTAACAACTCTTGAGACCGTTTCTCGACGAACACAGACCTCTTTGGCAATTTTTTTGAAGCTCCATTTTGAATTTGCTTGGAAAAGTTTTATTATCAATTTGCGTGTTTCCAATTCGTTTGACATTTTGCGACTGAGAAACAAATTTTGTATGAAGTAACTGTTTCCCATGTTTCTGACGTATATTCGATAGCCTACTATGATCAGAAATTTTAACTTTTTTGATCGGTTAAAAAGATATAGCTGTTTTTGTGAGAGCGAATTTTTTCTTGGCCAGTCCTTATAGTAAATTTTAATTTTTTTTGCTAAATTTAGTTCCAGTCCCGAGTTTAGGGTTGGTGTGAGGGCAAAGATAATCAATTTTTCCTTAAAAAAGCATGCCGTAGAAGTAGTCACGTTTTGCCCCGTACCATGATTTTCCAGAGTCATTTCCCCCTCGTTCATATTGCGACAATAAGCAATATCATCTCTAATAAATAGAAAGTAGGCTGTAACTAAGGCAGAATCTGCAAAGGGTAAGTACATATGTGCGTACAAGAGGCCTACGAGCATACATGGCTGCATTACCACTAAGGCGCCCAGTTTAATAATAATGAACTTGGGCTACAGACCGATTTTAATAGTCAGTCCTAGACTAGCCCTAAATATCAGATTACTTTTTGAACTAAAAAAACTTCTACCATCGCTGAAACAGCTAAAACGACATGGTTTTTTAAACTGAAGTCAAATATCTTGAGTCCCTGATTAGCCCTAAACTCGTGGCTGGTTTTAATCGTCAGCCCTAAATAAGCCTTAAATTTCAGATTACTCTTTGAACTAAAAAAAAATTCTACCATCGCTGAAACAGCTAAAAAAGCTTTTTAAGGAAAAATTGAAATCGTTGCCTCCACACCAGCCCTAAACTCGGGTCCGGTTTCATTCGTCAGCCCTAAACTAGTCGTGAATTATAGATTCTCTTTTTAGTTTCACTGGAACATGCAAAATGAAATGCTTTTTTCAAGAAAAATTGAATATCTTTGTCCCCCGACCAGCCCCAATCTCGAGACCGGTTTTATTCGTCAGCCCTAAAAGAGCCCCAAATGTTGCATTAATGGAGAATCTGAAAATGGTTCGGTTTGGTGAAGAAACGCTAAAACGACATGTTCGAACACTTCAATCGTTTAGGGCTCGAATACTATGGCAGCCCCAAACTTAGGGATTTCACCCCTAGACCAGCCCCAAATAATTGGTGATAAAATAATATGATACTAGATGGTGGGGGTGCCAGCGACATGTGCCTCGTAGTACTTTGCGCGAGTAGTTTAGAATTGTATTTTGAGAGTAAATTGGGGAAGACGAGACCATACGAAACCATCGAAAAATGTCATTGACAAGTAATTCATGAACATTTTTTACGATAAGTGTTTAATTTGCCAAACTTATGAACGTCACTTATGAATGCTTAATTTATCAAATAATGCTACTTGTCCACCCACTGGGGAGGAGATTGATGGATAGTTTTAATTAAATATAAAAGTTTAATCTTCCATTGTATTCAAGGTATCTTGAGTGATATGTTGAAATGATGGGAAAATGATATTGAATTTGAATCGCATTCAAAATTTAATGGAATTTAATTGATAATTGAATTCATATTGTGGACTTTCTTTTGTTATTTTCAGTAGTATTACCGTCTGTTCATTTAAAATTTAAAGCGTTCTATTCCAAAGCTCCAGACATCATTGTGTACTTCTCATAAACATTCGTCATTTCTCACACGTATACCTGAGACGACGTCTGTTAAATGGTGAGTATTTTGAGCTTAGTGTTAAAAACAGACATGTGGACGTTTGTATAACAAAATGTTCTATAAATGAACTAGAAAATGCGATCCCGCTGATTTTTTCGTCGCTTTCACGGTTTCCAAATTTGAACTGAGATAGAAAAACAGAACCATAGAATAGAACTATTGATATACTTTTTTCTTTGAAATGAGGAAAAATCTTAGATCTTTGCCCTTTGATTGACTGAACGGCGCGTTAAGAGTTTACACTACCTACTAAAGAGCCATCTGGCGGAAATTTTTCAACTAATGAAAATTTATATGTGAGAAGTGACACTTTTGTGTAACGTTTTTCTCTTAAAGTCTTGAATGCAAACCAATGCTTATGTAATCATTACATACTTTACCTATTTCTAAAGGAAATATTAAGTGAGCAAACACATTAAAAAATTATGCGTTTTGAAATGTTTATTAAGTGGAAAAGCTGAAAGACTGACTTTTGCAGTGAAATATTGGAATTCACATTTCTAGCGAATGAGAATGTTTTTATGAAAAGTGTTTCCGCAATTTTCTTTAGAAATAGGTAAAGCATATAATGATTACAAACATTGGTTTGCATTCAAGACTTTAAGAGAAACACATTACACAAAAGTGTCACATTTCACATACAAACTTTCATTAGTTGAAAAACTTCCGCCAGATGGCTCTTTAGTACGTAGTGTAAAGTCTTAAGAGCGCACACTGCTCACAAAAGAGCCATCTGTTGGAATCTTTTCAACTAATGAAAATTTGTATGGAAAAAGTCGCAATTTTCTGTAACGTTTTTCTCTTAAAATCTTAAATGAAAAGGAATGCTTATGTCGTCATTACAACCTGTTCTTAAACAAAATTGCACACTCTTGGAGAAAGCATTTACATTTGCAAAAGTCAGTCTTTCATCTTTTCCACTTAATAAAAACTTCAAAACGCATAATTCTTTCGACCAATGCGTTTGCTCACTTAATCTTCGATTGAATAATAAATTTAAATGACAGAAAACATTTTCGACGAGTGGATAAAAACTTTTTGAGTTGATACATTTGCAAATATTTGTAAACGTCAAAAGTCAACAAAGATGGCGGCCATTTTTATTTGCAATCATCAACTCAAAATTTTTTGTATCAATTTCTGACTTTTAAATAATGTTTTCTGTCATTTAAATTGATTATTCAGTTAAAGACTAAGTGAGTAAACACATTGGTCGAAAAAATTATGCGTTTGGAAGTGTTTATTAAGTGGAAGACTGACCTTTGCAGTGAAATATTGGAATTCATATTTCTAGCAAATATAAATGTTTCTGCAAAAGTGTTTCCGCAATTTCGTTTGGGAATAGGTGGAATAGGTTAAGTTTGTAATGACGACATAAGCGTTCGTTTTCATTTAAGGCTTTAAGAGAAAAACGTTACAGAAATTTGTGACTTTTTCCATACAAATGTTAGTTAATTAAAAAGATTCCGACAGATGGGTCTTTTGTAAGCAGTGTGCACTCTTAAAATGACAGATGCAATTTGTCTGCGTACGAACCGTCGTTCGTACCAGTCAGTGTAGCCTAGTCGGTAGCGCATTGGCTTCAAACACTAGATTTCCCGGGTTCGATCCCTGGGAAGTACATTGAGCATCTGGTTTTTCTAATATCTCCACGATTAGATACTACCGCTATTAGTTAATCCTAATAGATATTACGGCCGTAACACGCAGGACAGCAAATCAACACATCCAGTCGATTTCTAATCACAACAAAAATCCTTTAATAGGGAAATGTGACGCAAGTTCTCGTCCCTTCTTCCAAAACAACTGATATCAATTTGGGTAACGCTTACAGCTTCGAAACGAAAAAAAATTCTTTTGAAATATTTTCACATTTGATTAAAAAAATGCTTCAGAAATGCCGGACCCTTCCAACGTAATGATGTTTCTCCGTTTTCAGATTTCACACCCAAAAATTTTGCTTTGCGCGATGTATGGAGTACGGGAAGCCAAATTTTTTGCGCGTGAAATCTGAAAGTGCAGAATAGTTATTTATGTAACTAATAAAAATATAATGTTCTTACCGAGTGTGAGGTTTGCAGCCTTCGGTGAAGCCAAGGGGTGCAATCACACTAGTCAAAGACATAGATTTTTCCGAGTTTCGTACAATATTTTTCATTCCGAGGGTTCAGAAAACGGCTTTTCTCTTTTAAAATAGACCGGAAAACAGTAAAATTCCGTCCTAGGAATGAAAAAGTTATTACGTTGGGAGAGTCCGGCATTTGTGAAGCATTTTTTAATCATATGTGAAAATATTGAGTCACGGTCGCTACCACGCGCCCATGATGACATATCGTTCATTGTGACACATGATTAATCATTTTTTTTATATAGCAGGCTACAGCCCATTGCTAAAATGATATATCATATACAGTTTTTCATGATCAATCATGACAGGAAGTTGTGATGCTAATGTAATAGTTGTAATGCTATCTGTTAGAAAAAGCACACAAGACTTTCGTGTATCGAAATTTGAAAAATTTAAATTTCAATATCAAAATGTGGGCAATGCACAACATGCCCATCAGAGGCTTGAGTGGAGAGTATTCCTATGCCTGCAGGGGAGTTCCTCGCACAGCGCACACTTACACCAACCAATCACCAATCGTCGTTCTTGATTTATTTGGAATCTGACTTCAACCATTGACAAACGAATACATCGAATACAATCCATTCCATCCTCCGATTTTCCGATTGTGTGTTGAAATGGACAGCATCCTAGGTACCGGGAAATCTTTCTTTCAAAATATTGGATACTGAGAAGTTTTTAGTCAGATCGGAAATTGACTTCTTGGCATAAAGAGAATTCGGGCACCTGGCTGTCAGTTAATGAACTGAAGAAACCGCGCTGGTGACAAAAACATTTTTCTAATATAATAAGGGGCCATTCACAAAGTACGTACGCCAAAAATTACGATTTTTCGACCCCCTCTCCCCCAAGTACACTTTTGAGAACCCCCCTCCTACATTAAAGTGCGTACGAAAATTTCAACTAAAAGAACCGACAAGTAGATTTTTAGACCCATACGAAGTACTGGTCTTATGCGTTTACCACGACGTTTGTAACACGTCGAATTTCGACCCGGGAGTTGGTGGGTTTTTCGTTTTGGGGTATAAATAGAAGAAATATGCAAAAAAAAAACGTTTTCCGTCCGTCCGTCCGTCTGTCGCCAAGTTATCTCGAGTAGGCTTGACCGGCTTTCAAAATCTTTTTTTTTCCTGAAAGGTAATCGAAAAAGTGGGGTCGAGTTTTGAGATGGGAATCAATCCTTTGCTCGTTTTGATAAGAGTTAAAACGAACTGGGCGCGGAACACGACAAATTTTCAATAAAATGACAAGGGTGAACAGTCAGCAAAAACAACTCCTTTTAAAATTTGTCTATTTATTTCACCCTTGTCATTTGAGATGGGAACTTTTGGACTAAGAGCCGCTGAACTATGGCCGTTTAAGTGGTTTTTGGTCTTTCGTACATAACTCGAGTAAATCTTATCCGATTTCAATAAATGTTTTTTGATCGACAGGTCTATGAAAGCTTAACAATTTTTTGAGGCCGGGCCATTGGACTAGGGCAGGCCTAATGGATAGGGCCAAATATCTTTTTACTATAAAAACCGAGTAAATTCCTTCCGATTTTTTTTTATTCTTTTTCTATTTTAGAAGTAATAGAAGGCCTAACAGTCTTCAAGAAAAAATTTTAGGCCGAGGACCTAAAGGTCGGCCATAGTTTGTATGGTAGTATGGGTCGGAGGCCTCACATGTTAGTTCTATGAAGAGATGAGCGGGTTGCCCGAAACTTCGAAAAACTCGACCCGAACCCGAACCCGAATTGTTTTTTTCGGGTTCATGGGTTTCGGGTTTCGAAAATTTTAGTAGGATAAGGTTCGGTCCCGGCCAGATTTGGAAACAGTTCGGGTTATGGTTTCGAAAAATTTTATCGGGTCGGGTTCGGTCCGGGTTGGGTTTTGAAACAGTTCGGGCTTCGAAAATTTTAATGGGGTCAGGCTCGCTCCAGGTTTCGAAAAATGGTCTACCCGCTCATCTCTAGTTCTATGATCGGTCCTAGTTCAAAAGAAAAATTTTTTTCTGTGAAAAAATTTATTTTTAATTTTTTCCTCAAGCTTTTTTTGCAAATTTTTTTAAATTTTATTCTTTTTTAGATGCCAAGATGCTTCGGACGGGTTTCTCAATATTGCCCTTTCGGCAATCTCCAATCCAGTTTAATGCGGAAGTAATTTCATATACTTAAGAGTAACATGCATTCTGTTTGCCACATCTATTCTGATGCGTACGGGTCCCTTGCGTGTGTTTTTCTTAGAAAATCCTTTGGACTTGTTTTTTTACATGCATCAGATACTATCAGTCACAAATGCGGGAAAAAATATCAATTGGAATAATCATGTGGTTGAAAATTCACTTACTGAAAACTTGAAATGGGGCATTTAAAAGAGGTGTATGTGACTTTATGTGTCAACGTGGAGGTGTGAAGACTACTAAAATGATTAACTCAAGGCAACTCCTTCTGACTGTATTCTTCTGTACTAGTATGACTGTAAATTTCAATAGACTGATTTCATTGTACAGTTTCTATGTAGCAAATTTGGTGTCTCGTTAGAGATAATGTTTAGACTGCTCATACATTCAAGACTTCATATTCGTTTGTAGCAACATAGCAAGAAACCGTATAACTGTTATATAATAATAGCGTATGGTATTGTTCAGCCGGGAGGACACTTTTTAAGTGACAGATTCGGCTACGATTGCTGCTATAGCTAGCGAAAGTACTTTTACATATGGTATTATAATGACCTAGCACTAGGGACCACATGCTTAACGTGAATTCCGAACCACTCCTTCTAAGTATTTTTACGCTTTGAAGGATTTTTGAATGTTGCCCCTTAGTACCTATAGCAGTGCTTATGCTTAGCTCACTAAAGCGCAGTAGGAGTAGAATACCGGCAGCTCCCAACAATGTATTGACCGGTAAGCCGTGTGACAGCTCTTCACACACAACTACACCAGATTTGAACTGATTCAGTCAGCTGTGTATTTGTATACACGTCTGACAACCGATTTTTTTTTCTGTTGCGGGTGAGTTTCGAACCATCACACAGGCAACTCAATGGAATATTGGAAAGCAAACGAGCTAACCATTACGCCATTGAGTTGTTCGTTGTTAAACCCTAAGAACAGTTTTGTGCGTGTGAGTAGAACAGCTGAAGCAAATACCGACACAAAATTCACTTCTCTACATTGTACGGAAGAGTTTTTAATTGAATAAGAGAGAATCTTAAGTAGAGTACGTACGGTTTTGATGTACTTCCCCCTCCCCCATCGTACTCTTTCGTACGCTTTTTAAGAACCCCCACCCCCTCCTCTAATATGAGCGTACCTAGCATTCACCCACCGCTATTTACCAGTTGGTTCAATGTGTTACGATCAAAATCCAATCCTTCACTTGCAACAAATGTGAATTATTATTGCCTCAGAAGTCAGAAATACAAACAATGTAAAAGTTCAGGGATGCAATTTTCTCAAGTTTCGTTACTACCACTAGCAGCTTTCGTGACAAAAGTGCTTGTTGCGTTAAAGCTTTAACAAAATAGATGAAATTCATAAGTTTCGAAATTATATTTTTAATATGAACTTGGAAAAGTTAAAATATTTTCTCTAAATTTATAAGAAAGTTTGTGGTTTTGTGGAATGCTTTTCTGTATGAAAAAGAAAAGTTCGTATCCACATTTGCGATGATAAATCTCGTTAATCGTCGTAATGCACAAAATTTCCAACTTAAACATAAAGTTTCGATCTCCACAGATTTCCCTCCTTCCCCAATTCCCATGCTCTTTAGTTTCCATTCAGTAGAATTGCCAAGAACGATTGTGTATTTATACGACATTACATTCAAGACAAGTAATTGTGTTGTCCAACGTTTCAAACCATAGAAATTGAAGAAAGTTTCGTTTCGTCAAATCAAAAAATAAATAAATAAATAAATTCCCTGGTTCGTTTTGATGGAATACCAAGGAAATGTTCAAGTAAACAATAGAAAAGTTTTCAAACCATTTGTGGTTTTAAATACTTTTCGTGCTGTGTTTGATGGCACTTACACTCAAGATGTTCATTTCATTTTGCAACGTTTGACGGACTTGTGTTACGTATTGTGTTCGTCTATTTACACCCATCTCAAGGATGAAACTTGAGATTAAGATTCTATTTTTTTATGTATTTTCTTTCTGAATAAGTTGTTGATTGTTCTTTACTTACCTAAAATTCTGCCCACTCACACAATACAATATAAAGTTGATTCCAAAGTTCGTTAAGAACGGTAGATAACAATAATATTGTAGAACAATTGTTATTTTGGATTCTTCTTTCTGTTAAACAAAAGAAAATAAGAAAATAAATTTCTAAGAAGTGCTGTGAATGAACGTATTTAATTTACCTGTAAAAATGCAACTAATCTCATAACGTAGCTTGGCATATTGAGGCAAACGAATACGGACGACACTATCAACAACATTTTTGTCACCTTCATTTGAGAAGAATTCGCTATTTTCTGACGAACTGTAAGAATAGCAATTTCGTATGAACGATTAGAAAAGTAAAAAAAAAACACGAGAACAATATAAAGGAAGAACAGTTATTTACGTCACAAGGACAAGAGCCGAAAGTGTTCTTCCGAGTGACGTATTAAGTTTTACATGCTTTCGCTACTCAAATTTGACAGCTTTCCTTTTGGCTATAATGTGAAGCATATAAAATCATAAAATTGTAAAAACTTTCGTTTTGTCTCTCTGTTCAAAAAAACTGAGATATGCGTCAGCAAAGTAGTGTGCAAATCCCTTCCTGTACTTGTAGATAGTATTTTATACTTCCCATGAGTAAACCATACTATTTCCCAATTTGTGTAATATTTTTACACACTTCACTCACACATTAGTCATGCATTCGTTGAGCAGCTCTAATTCAAAACTGTTATTTTGACTTGTGTACTTATAAACCTTGTCTTCGGCTGGGGATACAACGGTGTAAAAAACCCTTCTGAAAGCACAAAATTCATCCCCAAATAGACGAAAATGTTCACCTCAATTTTCTCTATAACATAGAGAAAAACAATTTTTTGGGCTAGGACCAGCCTTGGTCCGGCCTAGGGCACTCAGGAAAAGACTCTTACAAATACTATCATAGACAAAAATAAGTAGAGGCCTCAAAAACATACATCCATAGAAAAAAATGTTTCCCTACTTTGCTCTGCAACATAGCAAACAAAATTTTTTTGTTAGGGCCGACCTTAGGACCGACATGAGGCCAACTTAAGCCCTAAGCACAGGCAAATGTTTCTTTTATAAATTGTCGGTCATGCCTAGATCTTTCAAACAAAAAAAAATTATGAGAATCGGAAAAGATTTACTCGAGTTATGTACAAAGAACACATAGAGGCTTAGCGGAGACTCGTTTTTATTTGCCCTGGCTAAGTCCAAGGACTCAAATTCAAAAATAATTTCTTCCATAAATTGTCGGCTATGCTCAGGTCTTTCAAACAAATAAAAAAATTCTGAAAATCAGAAAAGACTTACTCGAGTTATGTGCGAAATTTTCTTCGATTTTCATCAATTTCTTTTTGCTTGAAAGGTCTGGGCATGCTTCACAACTTATGGAAGACACTTTTTTGGTTTTGAGCTTTTGGACTCAGTCAGGGCCCTAAAACTGAGCCTCTACTAGGGCCCAACGTGCTTTTTCTACATAAATCGGGTAAATCTTATGCGATTTTCAAAATCTTTTTTTCCCGAAAGATTATCACAAAATTTATTACGAGATTGAATTTGGGCAAAATCGGTTGAAAACTTTCGAAATATGGTCGAAAAAGTGGTTAAAAACGTGGCTTTTTGAATGTTGGTGGAACTTTTTCACTTATATCACTGCTAAATTAGAACGGAAATCGCTCCTCAGGGTTCTGAATGAAAGCTGTGGACATTAGAAAATCACGAAAATTAAATAAGTGAAAATCTGTCGAGTGGCTCGGGCTATAGAGTCCTTCATGTTGGCCCAACACACGCTACGCGACGCAACACGATATTTGGTTTTTTTTTTCAGAATATTCCTTTGATAATTTTAGATAATTTTGTAGAGAAAAAAGAGGAAAACTTTTTTGTCCATAATAATTCCTGGGCGATAATGCCCTGGGTGATAATTCCCATTTGTCTGGGGATAATCCCTGGGCGATAATTCCCATTTTTTTCAGTCTATGGGTTATTTCCCGGGGGGATAATTCATGTCGCCTGCCTAAGGTGCGTATTTGTCGAGCTATTCAAGCTTTAGAGTGTGTATGGCAACACTGAACCGCTGACGTCTTTTATGGATGTTCTCCTATCACAAAGGGTGGCGGGTATTATCCCCCAGACTGAAAAAAATGGGAATTATCGCCCAGGAATTATCCCCCAGACAAATGGAAATTATCACCCAGGGAATTATCGCCCAGGAATTATCGCCCAGACAAATTTGAACTATCACCCAGGGAATTATCGCCCAAGAATTATCACACGGGAGGGCATTTTCCTTGTACAAATCTTGTGTTTTAGATACAATCCAAGAGGTATTTTCCTTGTACAAATTACCCGCTTCCCATTTGTCTGGGGGATAATTCCCTAGGCGATAATTCCCTGGGTGAAAATTCCCATTTGTCTGGGCGATAATTCCCTGTGTGATAATTCCCATTTGTATGGGGGATAATTCCCTGGACGATAATTCCCATTTTTTCAGTCTGGGGTAATTCCCTGGGGGATAATTCATGTCGCCTGCCTAAGGTGCGTATTTGTCGAGCTACTTTCTAAGAGATCTCGTGGATAGACCTAACGGATTTTTCACAACATAACACTTCACTTACCGGTTTTCGGGCAAGATTGTTTCACACTGTGATTTCCATTCGGGTGGGTGCATTTTTGAGTTGAAACTTGAAGCTTGTTATCACGAATGTTTGTCACTTTTCTGCAAATAAAATAATTAAATTAAATAGTAAAATATTAGACCGATTCATTCACTACGGACGAAGGAAGACATTTAAAGATAGTGAAAAGGTTTGCCTTGGCTAATCTTTAAGACAAGTCCATAAATTACACAACATTC
>CM055404.1:121197467-121224658 GCA_029228625.1 Pseudolycoriella hygida
TATAACTGTAAGAATTTCAAAGATCCATAGAAATTACCCAAGGTAATGTCAAAGGCCCTACCGAATTACGTCTCAGACCATTCAAATCTAGAAAAGCTTATATACAAGGACTAAGTCGTTTTTCCCTAAAACCCAGAAACACGTGTTATCTAAAATTTTATTGTTTACAACTTTGTCCTTGGAAGCAACTTTCTACCTCTCATAGTTCTGGAGATCTGGGTCATCCTCCTCAATTATGGAAGTGGCCATATACCAGGATTGGACCATATCTCCCCAAAACCCTGAAACAAGCGTTCACTTAAATTTAATTCTCTACAACTTTGCCTTTGACAGTAAATCTCCATATTGCATAGTTAAGGAAATATAGACGAAAAACTGTTTTCGTATATGGCCAAGATTCTCAATTTCGCCCAGACCCATGACCCGAATCCCACAAGATTTTTCCAGTTTTGTGACATCAAATGCTTTCATTTGACACCAAAATGAGGAATTTCCGTGCTATACTTGCTGAGATATTTGCAAAAAAGCTTCACCGACCCTCGAAAAACCATGTTTTTGGTCACTTCCTCGACCATATCTTCGGAACCACTTGGTCGATTTTGCTCATCTTCGAACTTGATACATGGGAGGCATGTACCTTTCAGAGAAAAAAAGTTTAGGCTGATCGGTTGAGCCGTTTCGAAGAAAAAGTGGAGACGGACAGACAGACGGACAGACGGACATTTTTTTTATTGCTGATTCGTCATCTCTAGACGATAATAGATGCATCCCCCACCTCCCATCTCGATCTACCCCATGTTACAATAAAATTGTTTGTAGTAAACGTATAGGACCTTTGTACTTCGTACGGGTCCAAAAAATGCAATTTCAGCAAAGAAAGCGCTTCCATCTCTTGAAATAATTTTTGTCCAATATAGCGAGCTTTAAAAGCTTTAAAATTCGGTTTTTTCAAGTTTTTGCGTACGTACGAAGGGGGTTGGGGGGGGGGGGAAGGGGGTCTAAAAATCGTATTTTCTTGCGTACGTAATATGTGGACGCCCCTTTATTCAAATAAAAGGCGATAACAGGAACAATTTGCAGGAACGTCATAGATAAAATACAAATGAAAATGGGATAGATCTGTGTTCCGGGAAAATTCTGGTTCCCGAGCTAGAGCTCTTTAAAGTTTGTCAAGGGGGCCCCATATATGAGAAATTCTATGGAAAAAACACAATGTAATTTTCTATCTTCTAAATGACAATACTTAGAGAGCTGCTCCGGCGTAGTTACATAGAGTTTCGAGTTGTACGTAGAATTTTTCGAGACCCTAAGAAAATCGCTGACTGCTGTCAAAGAGATCTTGGATTTTTTAAGGCCAAAAATACGTTTTTCTTGATTTTTGAATTTTAGCTTCGAAATGGCAACACTTAGAGTGTTCTTTCACATAACATTTATTATTCCAATTGGAACAGACGGGCGGGTTTTGCCACCCACGACTCAAATTAAAGTATGCGCGCCTGCCTATAGCCCTCTGATTATAATTCACCCTCCAACCCCAACCCTCATCTTACGACCATTACAATGACAACGACTCTTCCCCTCCGCAAATCTATAGTCAAAGAGCTATCCAGAGACGTAAATTTGAGCACTCTAGGTGTTCTAGAAGCCTAGATATGTGTAATAGTTTACCCCTACTTTGGCCCCTCTATCCGACTCCTCCCCCTGCAAATCTAGAGTCTTAGAGCTTTCGAATAGCACAAGTTTGAGCTCTCTGGGAGGTCTAAGAACCTAGATATGTGTGACACGGACAGACGACAGACGGAAATACGAGCAAATAAGCGTTACCTACATGTGGAATACGCTAAAAACGTTATTCCAAAATGAAAGAAGAGAAACTTCAGCTATTCTCCGAGAGAATCTTCTCTTTCGAATTCCCTTTAAGTGATTTTTTTGCAGACGAGCTGGTATAGTATGTGTCCAATTACTTTGTGGATAAAACACTAGCTATAGGGTTAAACAACCGCTAGAGCAGTGATGTAAATTGATCTTTACCAACCTAATAGCATATATAGTAAAAGCACAATTTACCGATCGCCTACTTTATGTGTTCTGTTTCATAAAAAAATGCTAGTTCAACGCATAACGGATAATTTATCAACAAGCAGCGGGTGTTTGCATCGTTAGAGAATTGGAATTTTCTTAGAAGAGGATATTATCTTCTGCTGGAATAAAATGACGCATTATGCCGCAAGGAATACTAAAGTTTAAATTACAAATTGAGCTAATCAAGTTTATATAGGCCCCGATAACAATTGTAGACTTCAATTCAATTACATTTACTTCAAATTCATATTCCAATCCATAAAGCTCTTGGGGGCCACATTATTAATTCCAAGAGAACATTTAGACATGCAAGAAATGTTGCCCCTCCGAACTCAATTCAGGTTTTTAGACTCAAATTGAATTCAGTTTCTTAGACTTCCAAGATGTTTCTTCTGTGAAAAACATACCGAAAGTGAAAGAAGTATGTGAAACATTTCTTTATTCAAATGTTAGGAATGTAAAGAAAAATTCCTTTAAAAATAGTGACATTCACACCACGTTTTTTATATTAAAACAATTTAACTAATGGCAGCACATTTATTTGTAAACATTTTTTTTTCAGGTAAGGAAAAATAATTCCCAAACTTTTGAGCTTCGTGTTTTCCCTTGTTCTTTGGTGAGTATATTGTGTGTATTCAAGCGTGAAATTGAAGGTGTTGATGCTAAATTGTTCCCATTCTTATATAACATGACGAAACGATTTTTTTTTTGTTTTTTTATGGAGGTCAAACGCTTCATTATTTTTTCGGTTCATGTCTAACAAGCGTAAAGCATTGTAACGAAAGGAATGTTTAAAAATTACGTAAATCGAATATACAAATAATTACTATTATTTAGTTGCTAATAGTTGAATTAATTTTGTAAGCAGTGACGTCGACTAATTCGGAACAATGGGGGGCAGTCTCTCCCGCAAAAAAGTGGTGAGGGCCGCTTAAAGAAATAGAGGCAAATCTTCTCGGTATTTTCGTTAGAACTAAACATTTGAAGACAAAAAATCTAAAAAGAAGGCCCATGCTGTCGCAAAGATAAGCATTGGTTGAATCTTTAAATGTTACAGGAAAATTGATCTATTGAAGCCCTTTCAGTGTAATTTCAGTAGACTTTCTTTGAGCTATTCCATATTAATTTCATAAAATACTTCTATTTTGCGCCCGGAATGTAGGTAGAGGTGAGCGGGTCGCCTGAAACTCGAAGAAAAACCGAACTCGAACCCGAATCAATTTGACGGGTCGAGTCGGGTCAGGTTTTCGTTTTCTTTTTTTTTTTTCGGGTCGGGTCTGGCTTGATGACTTGAACTAACCAAACCCGACCCGACCCGAAAAAATTTAGTTC
This sequence comes from Pseudolycoriella hygida, assembly GCA_029228625.1. NCBI lineage: Eukaryota > Metazoa > Arthropoda > Insecta > Diptera > Sciaridae > Pseudolycoriella > Pseudolycoriella hygida. Next base: position 121,200,882 of record CM055404.1, read on the forward strand.
AGATTCTGGTTTCTTACACATAACTCCTACTCACCAGTACATTTTTTGAAAATATGAAGCAAATCAAATTCTTTTCTAATCGTCGAATGAGGTATGCTTGCTCAGAAGGAAACAGGATTTTTAGACTCGTACGAACTAACGTGGCATATGCTCTACGACGACGTTTTCAACCAGTCGAATTGAGAAAGAGTAAATTTTCAATTTTGTTCCACTAGAAGGCAATCGAAAAAGGAAAGTTGGGATTGAAAATGGGCAAAAGAGCGAAAAAGTGGTAGGAACTTGGTGTTTTGAAGGTCGGTAAAAATTTTTCGCTTCCTCGACCTCGAAAAACTAACAAAGACAAAAAAATCAGGTGAAAATCGATTGAGAGGCTGTAACGTCCATAGAGTGGGCTTGCCTCATGCTAGAAGCGGCGGGAAAGATCCCCTTGCGTTATTTGACGTTGAAAAAATAAGAAACGATCGCAAGAAAAGAACAATTTGAATGCGAGAAAATGAACAATCATTGCAAGAATATAAAAATTTGATACATTCAAGTTATTTTGAATCATACGATTATTCGTGAACGTTGGAAACGTACAACTTACGTCTTTCTCAAACTTTCTCAAACTCGAGAATTTCTCGAAAAAAAACCTTGCGAAATTCGTTCTCGCCATCTCCGAATCTACAGTTCTTAACGATACCACTGAGCAAACTTGTCATTAAGAGATGCCCACTCGTTTTTCGAGCCGTTGCTACTATATCGTAATACTTCCTAAGTAAGTAAGGATCGGGTTCGGGTCGGGTTTAATTAGACCCGTACGAAGAAAGAAGATCTTCGAAAAGGGGTCTTATGCGTTTACCACGACGTTTGTAACCACCCAAAATTCGACCGGGAAGTAGGGGGGAACATCGATCAAGGTTCTTAGATGACGAATCAGCAATAAAAAAATGTCCGTCCGTCCGTCAATGCGATAACTTGATTTTCAAAATCTTTTATGGGAGTGAATCTGGGCACTGTCGGCCCAAGGGCCGCCGAGCTAGGGCCGTTTAAGTGGTTTTTGGTATTTTGTACATAATTCCAGCAAATCTTTTCCGATTTTCATGCATTTTTGAAAGAACTGGGCATGGCCGACAATTTATGGAAGAAACTTTTTCAAATTTGAGTCCCTGGACTTAGCTAGGGCGCTAAAACCGAGTCTATGCTAGGGCCATTCGTGTTTTTTCTACATAACTCGAGTAAATCTTTTCCGATTTTCATAATTGTTTTTTTAATCGACAGGTCTATAAAAGCCCTACTATTTGTAGAAGAAACTTTTTTGAGATTGGGCCCATGGATATAGATAGGGCACTGAAAACGAGTCTCTGCTAGCGCTCTACATGGTTTTTGTACTTAACTCGAGTAAATCTCTTCCGATTTTCAAATTTTTTCCTGATCGAAAGGTCTAGGATTGTCTCCCGTTTTATGGAAGAAATTTATTTGCTTAGAAACTCTTGGACTCAGTCAGAACCCTAAAAATGAGTTTCTACGAGGGCCCAACGTGTTTGCTTACATAAACTGGATAACTCCTAACTGATTTTGTTGATTCTTTTTCTATTTGAGAGGTAATCGAGTACCGAATTATATTCAAAAATAAATTTGGACCCGGTGCCTGTGCTTAGGGCTGAAGTGGGCCCCAGGTATGTTCTAAGGTCGGCCCTAACCAAAAAATTTTTTTGCTATGATGCAGAGCAAATTGAGGGAAACATTTTTGTCTATGGAAGTATGTGTCCGAGGCATTTTCTTATGGCCCTAGGACGGTCCTCAGGTCTGTCCTAGACAAAAAAATTGTTTTTCGCTAAGTTGTAGAGAAAATGGAGGGAACTATTATTGTCTACGTAAGTATTTATCCAAGGCCTCTCCTGAAGACCCTAGGTCGGTCCTAAGGTCGGCCTTAGACAAAAACAATGGTTTTTTCCTATGTTGTACACTCACGGAAAAGTGAAAACCGACACATTTTTGGTTTTGTGTTTACTTGAATTTGTGAATTTTTGCATGTATTTTTATATGGAGAAATCAATAAAGTCAGTAAACCACAAAAAACAAAAATGTGTCGGTTTTCACTTTTCCGTGAGTGTAGAAAAAATTGACATGAACATTTTTGTCTATTTGGGGGTCAATTTTGTGCTTTCGGAAGGCTTTTTTACACCGTTTCTTCGGACGGGTTTTTCAATATTGCCCTATCGGCAATTTCCAATACAATTTAATGTGGACGTAATTTCATAAACTTAAAAGTTACGGCAAGGCATATGTTTTTTTATTTTGGATCGGGTTTGGTTCTGCTCGGGTTCGATTCAGGTCAGAGCCTAAAGTAAGCCATTTCCACTTGGGAGCACTTTCACAGAAAGGGCGTAATTTTCAAGACGAAAAGACGCGAATTTATTAATATAAAACATATGACTCTCTTCATTTCATACTCTTGTTTCGCACAAAATCGCATTCTTTACACAAGTTCAAATTAGCAGGGCGTAATTGCCTCTCCTTCTTTGTAGAAAATGTAGCAACAATGGCCCGTGAGTTAATTTGAAGTCGAAGTTTGAAGGTGAAAAAATTGTGGAAAAAAATAGCCAGCAATGATTCGTCGTGGAATCTTCCATGATTCACAGTGGAATCACCGACGATTCACAGTAGAATCACCGATGATTCACAGTGTAATCACCGATGATTTACAGCGGAATCACCAATAATTTACCGGGAAATGACCGATTATTTGCCGTGAATTCACCGGTGATTTACCGGGGAATCATCGATCATTCACCAATGAATCACCGATGATTCACAGTAGAATTAGCGATGATTTACCATGGAATAACAGTGGAATCTCCCATGATTCACAGTGGAATTACCATTGATTCACAGGTGAATAACAGATGATTCACAGGGAAATCACAGATGATTCACAGTGGAATCACCAATGATTTAACAGGGAATCACCTATGATTCACCGATCTTTCACCAATGAATAACCGATGATTCACTGTAGAATCATCGGTAATTCCTCTGTGAATAATCGGTGTTTTCACGTTGAATCATCAGTGATTCCCCAGTGAATTATCGATGATTTCTCGGTGAATCATCGGTGATTGCCAGGAAGCGTGCACAGACGGCTACTTAATAACTTATCGTAACGATACAGTTTTGAGGTTACTTATTCTACGATGTAGTGAACCCACCCTATTTTTGTCGCTACTAAGGCAGCACCAAGAAGTGTTCGACTGGACGACCATTCTCCACATTCAGGGTTTTTTATATGCGATTTTTATATTATTCATCGATACCTGCGTAGAATTTGTAAAAAGATGCTGGGGAGGACGAGAAGAGCGTTGGAGGACTTCAGTGAGCGTCTGGTGCATTTTTCCTCCTCCAATGTATGTTATTTTAGACTCTGGTTCAGGTCAGGTTTAATTTTTTATTTTGGATCGGGCTCGGTTCGGATCGGGTCGGGTTAGGAAAAAATGTCTACTCGCATACCTCTAAAGGGAGGCGGAGGGATAATAAAATAAGACGTACACACGAGGAAGGATCAGGAGGAGGTAGAAAGGAAATTACAATGCCGGGCAAGGGAGTGGTTTTAAAACTGAAGCATTGCGTAGACGTCATTATAGTAGAAGCGGTCACTCAATTACCTCCGACGTTGGTAGGAAATATAATTTTCCGAAGTTATGAAAAAGTTCATTTACTGCTTACGGTGAGAGTTTATGAGTATGACTAGTGCAGAAAAGCACACGAATACGTTCTGTTCTCCTACAGTGAAAAATTATTTAATATTACAAAATGCCAGCTCGATTTGTATTTCCTTTAGTCTCAGTGATGAATAAACAATAAACTATTTAAAGGCTTCCTTTTTCAAGCAACCTTCTCAGCAATTATTATCTTACTTACAGTTGTACATTTTTTATACGAAAAGGGAACAAGGTTTCTGCGTCATTCTACGAACGACGGTTCATTAGGCTCATACAAATTGAACGAGTCTTACGTGTCGATAACTTTTTTCGTCAGTATATGGACGTATGTGTCTCGGAGGTCACTGAGCTAGGAAAAGAATCCCAAACACTGGCATTGGTTTCAAATGGAGAGTTGTAAACACCTCCTATACGCTCCACTTCCCATATGTTCCGAAAATAAACTAAAAGCCTTGAAAGTTTCCTATTTTTAACTCATATCGTTGACAAATCGTTCGGGTCTCTTCCCTCTCACACTTTTTCTTGCTTACAAACGAAATTGAAGATAAATTTCGACAGAGATTTTGTGTAAACTTTGATTAATAACAGATGTAGCAGTCCTATAATGATATGTAGATTGGACAGTGAACAAATTATAAGTAATGTATATGTTGTACAGAGGCGGATTAATGAATGAAGCGCCAAACAGATTTCGGGTTTAGTTAAATATTATGTTAAAAATGTATGAGTTTTATTTATATTTCAGCAGAAAATACGATTTAAAAAGTACCCAATAATGCATGTCGCGACAATTTCAATGAATATTTTTTCATGTCAAAGGATTTTCCGTTCCAACCTCAATTCCAACATAATACACATTTTTCCAATTAAAAATTCCTCGAATTTTACATTTTGATTAAGTTTTTCTCTCTTATTTTACCATCGTACGTGAATCCTTTTGCTGAACAAGTAAAGTAAATTAAATTTCCAGTAAATGTAGCTTCGCTAAAGGTTACAGGGCTTCTCTTATTGTAATCTTTATTTTATTCTGCAAGATAAATGTAATCTCGTTTCTAAATATAACCTTTATTCACTCAAACAATACGATCAAACGATGCAAAAACGATCCGATTTGCGGTTTATAATTTGATTTCTTCATAACTTCAAGTTTGAAATTTTCGCAAACATATAATATATTTTGGAAAGAGTGATGTAATCACAAAATCGCAAAGTCATAGAAGAAGTTATAACAGAGTGCTACAATACGATTGTACATACACTCAGAGAAAGAAGGTTGTGCAAGCTTATTCTTTCATTGGTACTTTCCGGTAAAAAATACACCAGGAAATAGCAAAACTTTGAGCACTGAACCGTACTCTCCCTTTATCGAGCAGGGTTTCAATCATTTTGCCTTAAGCAAAAAAAAAATTCTGCGGCAGCGATTGGCTAGCAGATAATTTAATTTTGTTCGGCGGTGGTAACGCCATTTTTAACACTTTTTCGGCTGATTGACGGCCACATGTCTACTCCCGAAGTGTGGATTTTCAAACTAATTGAAGGCACCGCTGTGACCTCTGAGTAGAAGTGCGCGCCGCGCTGTCGAGTTCAGCCGGCGCGCCGCCGGCTGGAAGCTTTCAGCCAAGCTCCGCCGCCGATACAAAAAAATTGTCAGAGCCGCCGCCAGCCGCCGGATGTTTTGTCGGCTTGAAAAAATAAACAAATTTTGGGGAGGTTTCTCAAATATGTCGTCGAGTCGTTGATTTTCAGTTACTTATTTCGTTGGGAATCTAATGTGTCCCTAACATGCAGTCTACGTCTTTCTATGTCATTGACGACAACTCATTTAGAGATTCCAGACACTCGATGAATGTCCACCTGAATTAGGAAAGCTAAAATCAGGAATCAAGAAATCAGGAACCAAAAATCAGGAACCTAAATTAAGGAAAAACAAAAATCAGGAAATACAAAAATCAGGAAATACCAAATTTAGGAAAAACCAAAATTAGGAAATACGAAAATCAGGAAGGAAATAAATCAGTAAAAACCTCAAATTTTTCAATTTCTAAGGAGGTCGCAATCTTATTTTTCGTATGTAGGAGGCTCTACCCCCTAAACCCCCGCGCCTGCGGCGAGCTACTAACGCCCTGCAGGCTGCCTTCCGTGCATGGGGAACTGTCCCTTAGACCCCGCATAGGGGTATATTCTCTCCTTGACTCCCTACGCGGGGACTGCCGCCCCTCGACCCCGCTTTTTTATTTTCCAGGATTTGTCACGTCCTGCGGCGCATTCTCTCAAAAATTATTTTCCTGATTACCTGATTCCTAACTTTGGTTTTTCCTAATTTAATTCATTTCTGATTTTTGTTTTTCCTAATTTTAGTTTTTCCTGATTTTTGTTTTTCCTTATTTTTGGCAAATAATTTTTTTTCCTAATTTACGGTTTCCTAATTTTTTTTTCCTAATTTTTGTTTTCCTAATTCGTGTGGAATACCCACTCGATAGAAAAATTGAGTACCACATAAGAACAGATAGTTAATAGTTTCCATAATGCAGCACCACATGGTCAATATAATTTTGAGTAACGGCTTATCGGAAAGTAACTGGACAAATTTTAAAATGCCAATTTTGATTTTTGATTGAAATGAATTTTGTTCAATGCTTTGGATTATGGAAATGTTCTTCAAATACAACAGAAATGTCTTTTAAATTACAGCGAATGGTCCATTTTCAGCGATTGTTTTTAGTTTTTCTTCAACGCCGTTCATCATCCTACAAATTAAGGACATGTCAATCTCCTTAACCTTTATTTTAATTCTGCGAATCAAATTGTCCACTGATTTAGCTTCCCATCCACTTTCATATACCTTACCAGCTAAAATACCCCAAAAGTCTTCGATGGGACGAGCTTTGGGAACGTTGGGAGGGTTCAACTCTTTTGGCACGAAACGGATGTTTTGAGCTCCCAACCATTCAATGGACTTTTTTGCATAATGGGCACTTGCAAGATCTGGCCAAAAGATCCAAACGTACTTTTTACGGCTGCTGTCAATTAGTTTTTTCACTTTTGGCAAACATTTTTTGATGTATATGTCTGCATTGACAGCAAAACCCTTGGTGGGTGTGATGAAGAGCTTTGAAAAGCCAATCTTCGAAATGGCCAACCAAACAAGGACCTTCTCCTCAAACTTCTTTTTTCCAGCATACTTGACGTTATCTGGCGTGTTCTGAATGTTTTCAGTATAAAAACCTCGATTTCCAGCCATAGACGAATTGGAGAAAGTGAAATACTTTTCGTCGTCAATCACCAACATTTTCTGGCGACCATTCAAAAACTTTCTAAGTTCTTCGCACTTTTTTGGAATTTGCTCGAGCTGTTTTTTGGTATATTTGGGTGCTTTTATTCGTTTACGATATTTGATGCCAACCTTTTTCAAATTTGCACAAATTGTTGATTGAGCAACGTTAAAATTACGTGCCAATTGATTTTGAGAAACACCAATCTTGTCAACATGGTTTTTCTTCAATTTTCGTAACGAATCTCGATTGAATTTAGATGGCCGGCCACTTTTTGGTTTTCTTTCGAATGTGAGGTTAGCCCCGAATCGTTTGATAACTGCATAGATAGTTGATCGAGGTATCTTTTCGTTCAAAAAATGCTTGACGACGTCTTTTTTTGGCCTTAATTCTAACATCGAATATATTCGCTTTCGAAGGTGTTCCATTTCGGTGACTTTCATCTTCAAAACTGGGAATTTTTTAATTAGAAATGATAATGTAGACACAGTACAACGTATTTCAAATAAAAAATTACAAGTTCATTAATATTTCATAACTGTTCTTGACATTTCAAAATTAGTCCAGTTACTTTCCGATAAGCCGTTAGGCGGAATCTACCACCTAATAGCGAATTTTACTCAGACTTCATAGAGTGACTACTTGGAATTTAATTTGTGCGAAATTTCCCCCTGCGTTGGGAATTTCGCACAGGTGCGAACTTCTCTGCGCAGGGAGAATTTTGCACACTCGAAATTTTGAGAAATTCCTCGTTCAAAACCCTGAAACACGTCTTCGCTGTAAATGGTGGTAGGTGGTAGTAAATCTCTATCTCATATTTAACTAAATATTTACAAAAATCACTTCCTATCGTATACGGCCGAATTGACTGAATTTCGTCGTTTCCATGGGCTACAGTGCCCGAACTACTCAACCGATTTCCACAGAAAAAGTTTCCACGCTTTTTTGTGATCAGAAACTTCAATTTCACACCGAAATGAACAATATCTGTGCTCTACTTGTCGTGGTATTTGTGGAAGAGTTTTGAAGACCCTCGAAAATCCACGGTTTTGGCCACTTCTTCGACCAAATCTCCCGAACTACTTAAGTGATTTTACTCATCCTTGTACTTAAATTATACACAAAAGTGGAGACGGACAAACAGACCTTCGGACAAACGGACATTTCTTTTGCTGATACGTCATCACTAGACGGTAAAAAATGTATCCCCCTAACTCTCTCCTCGATCTACCCCATGTTATAACGAAGTGTTTTGTAGCGGAATTTTCGATGTATTTACCCACCAGAGTTCGGGTTATGTTCAAAGGTGGAGTACAACTATTTCCTCTCGTAAATTCGCGGTGTTTTTCGGTATTTTGTGGTTTTGCATTTAACTGAGCGACCGTTTGAGCCTGAAAAATTTAATTTTTCGATGTGGATTTCGGGTTAGGCTGGAAACTGGATTTCGACTATCTCCTCTCGTAAATTCGGGATATTTTCCCGCTAGGAGATTTTGTGGTTTTCAATTGAATTGCCTGAACAATGAAACTGAAGAAAATTGGGTGCTCTTATATCAAAATTACAAAAAATGTGTTCGGTTGATAAAATTGCCTAGTTTAACCGACTTCCCTTCATAGTAGAGATGAGCGGGTCGCCCGAAACTATGAAAATCCCGACCCGAACCCGAATTGTTTTTATAGGGTGCACGGGTTTCGGGTTTCGAAAATTTTAATCGGGTCGTGCTTAGTATGCCTCTGCATTTATATCCAAGTCAATGCTGATACAGCCAAATCAATTTTAGTAAAGCACTCCGGTTGCTTGTTTCTATGTGTGACATATGCGCAGACTGATAATTGCTCATCTTTTGACGAAGTGTTTGCCCTATATTTTAAGTTCGATGAACCACAAAGCACTTTATATTAGAATCAATTGTGAGCGTTAAGTCAATTGATAACGAGTGAAAACGAGCCTAGTCCGAAGAAAAAGGATGAATTTTCTGGTGATTTTCAAGCTAATTGTCAATTGTAACTAACAAGTAACTTTAAATTGAAAGTGACAATTAATTTCGGCGTATAGGGAAACTCAAAGCTATCATTTTGTCTCACAGCTTTACAGCAATGATGATGTTTCTAAAAATGATTGTCTAATTTTGACATTCAACTCACATTAATTTAGTCGGGTCGGGCTCGGTCCGGGTCTTGTATCGAAACAGTTCGGGTTTCGGGTTTCGAAAAAATTTATTCGGGTCGGGTTCGGTCCGGGTCGGGTTTCGAAACAGTTCGGGTAGCGGGCTTCGAATGATTTAATCGGTTCGGGTTTCGAAACAGTTCAGGTAGCGGCTTTCGAGTTTCGAAAAAAGTTTTTGGGTCGGGCTCGGTCCGGGTCGGGTTTTGAAAAAAGGTCGACCCGCTCATCTCTACTTCGTAGTTGGTGTCCCATTCGGCCATTTGATCTCTCTACCTCTTCTGAGTGTACGATTTGTTCAAATTCAATTTAAATTGACAAAAATATTAGCTTTTTGGAAAGTGTGAATTCGATACCAACCAGCACTCCGAGTTAGGTAAAGTGTTCTGCTTCAGAATCGTTTTTAACCGCTGAGAGGTCACAAACCTGTTGTAAACGCTTGGACTAAGTTGTCTATATTTGTGACAATTATAAGTCGGGTAGAAAAATTGTACATGCGCTTGTTTCTAAAAAAAAAACGTTGATCAGTGAAACTGTGAAACAAATTGAATTTCTGCTGAATCTTAATGCTTTTTTTAAAAGTACGGTTTTTTAATTTGTTGAAAAATATGATCGGCGCACACCTCTACCTGTGAGACCCATGGCTCCATGCAGAGTCCATAGCCGGAAAAAAACGGCTGGCGGCGGCTAGAGGGTGAAAAATGGTCGGCGGCGGCGGCTGAATTCGGCTAGCCGAAAAAAATCTTGAGCGGCGGCTCAGCCACGCCGCCGGTCAAAGAGCCGGCTGGCGGCGGCTGAAGGTAATAATTTTAATTTTCACTACTGCTTCTTTCAAAGATTCTTTATTCGGAAGTAATTGAAAATTTTTATTTTAATTCATTGCTGATATAAGTTCGTACTATGCTAATCGAACCAGCACTTTTTTAATTTTCCCATTCATTGCATTCGTATGTCTTGCTACAAATAAAACGAGAGTAGAAAACATTAATAGCACGAAGTTCACTATAACGTATTTTATTCTGTAAAATGAATTGGATAGGATTGGAGCTTTGGGCGAGACACATAGGCCATTGAGCCTGCTCCAGTAACGATAGGGATAAGGGGATTGAGTAATGGGAAATTTGGAGATGATCCTACTGGATCCGAATCACCGTCAATGTAAGTGTTAAATTACAATGTATGAGACATTTCGACTTTAAAGCTAGTCTTCGTCGGACTACAGCCGTATGTAGATGCATGTTACAACCCGTCCGAGTCAAAGGCTAGATCATTTTATTTTACTAGTTCCGCAATTTTTTGTGAGCTTTCGCTCATATGGATTCTTCTTAGAAATCCTTTCGTTACCGAAGCTTTTACTGTGTCAGTGGTAAATTGCACACAAACCTAGGGCCACCTATAATGTACTAGTAGCGGCTTAGAGTGCCGGTTTGCCCCATTAATGTGATTTACCGGCAGGCATTTTTTCACATGCCTAACGTGAATTCCAAACCACGCCGAACGGTAGCTATAATTTTCTCGATTTTACCAGTAGGATTTCTTCTGGTGCTAATTATATCTTCGCCTAAAGTTAGACTCAGATATTTGTACACAGAATTCATCGAATATGGGTGACGTCATATTTGTCATTCTTCTATATACGATTCGCTGCGGCACCAAATTCACAACCACACATATTATAAGGCCTGGGTGACGTTACTTTCATGCTATACATTGAAGAAAAATCCTGCACAGAATTTGTCCCCACCAGGATTGAACCCGGATGTTCATGGTGGAAAGCCAGTACGTTACCACTGAGCTAATCCGTTCGTTTAATTCGCTTTAAGGTATCGAAAGCAAATTTTACAACATAGTAGGCCAACAAATATTTTTTCACTAGTACAATTTTCGAGGGGTGGCGCACTTCATTTATTCCATTTATTATTTTATTCCATTTATTCCCAAATATTTTTTTGTTGTTTTTGCGAAATATCTGAACCAAACACATCACAAGTTAGATAAATAAGTTCAAAAAAAGGTTTACACAAACTATAAAGTATTTAAACCGTCTTGAGATTAAATTTTATTTTTTCGGGAATAAATGGAATAAATTTATTTATTCCATTTTTTCCATTTTTCAACAAAAATTCTTTTAAGTTTTCAAAGTGGGTTTTTTCACTTTTCGACACATTAGTATGGTTTTTTGTGTGCGTTGCCATCAAAATCAAGTCTATTTGAGGTTTTGACGAATTTGAAAAAATTATCATTTATTCCATTTATTCCAATATTTATTCCATTTATTCCCATTTCCATTTCCATTCCCATTCATATTTATTCCCATTTTTTCGTCCACTTCCTCTTTATTTTTCAAACCATTTACAAAAATACATTCCAACCGCCGAGTCAGCCTCCGACTATTTTCACGGCGGCGGCGTGGCGGCTAGCCGTTCGAAAATCGTGAGCGGCGGCGGCGCTGATTACAGCCGCCAGCCGCCGTTTTTGGCGGCTAATTTTGGCAGCTCTGGGCTCATGCTCCATGGGCAAAATTATTCTCCTCAACTTCTTTTGGAACATTCCAAAAATTAATTTTTATGTCCTCGACCGAACTTAGGACCTCGCAGCCCGAACCACGCAAATAATTTTACGATATTTTTTCCACCGTTTTCTTAGATCCATTATGATTTGCCAAGCAGTTTCATGCTATTCTTTCCTAGACTCGCGCGACCCCATAAAACACGTTTTTCCTCATCTTTGAACTTACACTAGGGCATTTGTAGGATACGGGCGTTAGAACGATCCGAACGATCCTTCAAGTGTATCCAAAAAAGTTTGGAAACAGAAGAAAGGATTAAGGATCGGAATGGGTCGACCCACTTCATACAACCTGATTATCAGGTTGTATGAAGTGGGTCGACCCATTCCGAACCTTAGAAAGGATAGAACTGACCCTCACACCAGTGTCGACTTAACCTATGCTAGAAACCCCATAGTGTACGAGAATCCCTTTTTGTACGGGTTTAAAAGCGGTAGGCCGATTAATTGTGAGGCAGAGAGACAATAAAAACTCTCCGTTATTTCTAATATTTGTTACCTTCCGAAAAGCAACTTCGCAGACAGTAAAATAAAAAAGTCATAGGGTCTAAGATGCAGAGCCTCTGGGCAGGGTTTGCGGCGAAGCCCTGCGCAAACGTAATTGACTACACTCGATCCTGGCCTGTGTCTGATCTAAATAAAAAACATCCCATCCATCTTATGGAGCTTAATGTACTTTAGTGATGTAAATTATAGTTCTCATTCTCGATTCGGAACGATTCGTTGCTGTTTATCTGTACTTATTAATTCATCCAAGATCCATTGCAATCCCTTTAATAATTACGTACTTTCCACTTGTGAAAGCAACTCTTTTCAGTACTTGAGAACTCCAATAGCACTCGGAAAATTTATCACCTCTTTGTATGAGCGACTACAAAACTTATCTGCTGTAATTTTTCCTTTTGCAGATTTGAAAAACATAGAAAATTAAATTTGAAAGAAATTCAAGCTTTAACTCAACGTTTCAACTGCTCTCTTTTCGAAAAATATTTCGTTTAATTTGGATGATTTGTAAAAACGAGGGGTCGATGCCTCTTAAGCTTATACAAAATATCTTTACATTTCAGTTTCAAATCATGTTACAACAGAGCAAAAACTCAATTTATAAATTAGTTGCTACGTAAAGCAAAACTCTTAAATTGCGTTTAATTAAACTTCTAAAGCTTAAAGCGATGTTCATTAGCAATTAAAAACCAATTCTCGGAACGACATCTTTTCTTCATAAATGTAGATGAATATACGAAGATTTTTTTTTATAAAACACTAAATGAAAGTTCTGTTCTCACAACTAGTAGTGTTAGGTCATTGAAACTTGTTTCGTTACACCAACGTTTAATCTTTATTCGTTTCTGTAATTAATCTCATGTTTGTTCCAGTTGACTAAAATTGAACGAGAACGCCTCATTATTTGTGTATCAGTCAATTTGAAAGGATTTTCCAGTCATTTTCGTAAGAAATAACTATCCATCGAGATAAATAACATTCCGTTTTTGTTGTTGATGTTTATGTAGACATGGTTTGTGGAACATAGACAAACTTTCGAGTCTAACACAGAATTCATTTAACTTTCTTGATTAAACTCCAGCCCATTTCTTTGTTAGAAATAATAAATCGAATTGTTTGAGGAGATAAGATCAGAAACTATAATTCTATTTCTTTCCTTTCATAAATTACGTAACGCAAGAGGGGAGGGTGGGTATGAGGCAAGCGTGACAACTTTAACAAAATTGGGTCAAAATTAACGCTTTTTGCGTGACTGGGGAGGAGGGGTAAAAATCCTAATTTTTGCGTTACGTAGTTTATGAATGTCAGTGAAATCACTCATAGTCAGTGAAAGCTTACGAGGTGAACTCAAGACCGTCCAACATATTTTACGGATAAAGTTACGGTAAGGATCGGAGCGGGTCGACCCACACCTGACCCACAATTTCAGCAGGTCGACCCACAGTTACAGAAGTCACAGAAATCGTTTTTCAGTGCGTTCTAAAACTGTGGGTCGACCCGCTAAAATTGTGGGTCAGATGTGGGTCGACCCACTCCGATCCTTAAGTTATGGAGAACTGAAAACAGATAATTCCGCTGAAATTGTAAAATCTTAGGTGCATGTCGTCACACCCCCACCGAATTTGTGCTGAATGAAAATTAACGTCACTGACGCGCCTGAATTTGTGCTGACAAATGGTACAAATTTCAGAATTTGTGCTGCTCTGGTGACCCAGCACAAATTCATCAAAAAATGAAATTTTGATTTTTCGTCATTTTTGTATGGGAACCTACTTCAAGTTTTCTTCAAAAGACCACAGCACTAAAAATTTGTGCTGAATTTGTGCTGAATTTGTGCTGGCGATTGACACCAACCCCAAGATTTTGCGACATCTGTGCGCAGAGCACAAGTTGAAAAACTGACCGAAATTTTCAATTTTCCGCTTTTTTGTATGGAGACCCTCTCCATTTCGAGAAACCTGTACACCACGAATTTGTGCTGATCAAAATCCAGAGCGACAAAATCCGGAGGGCGGGGTGCAAAAGCCCCTAGTGTATTATCGTCCAAGACGATAATATTGTCTACTGATACAATATTATCGTCCATGAGACAATAATATCATCTACTGATACAATAATATCGTCCATGAGACAATAATATCGTCTACTGATGCAATAATATCGTCCACTGATACAAATAAAATACAGATAGAAATGTGGTACATGTCGATGGCACCTTTACCATTTATGGCATTTCGAAAAGGGATGAATTCCATAGGAATGAACAAAACGCCTTCTCATCATATTTCGTAGAAGGATGAATTCCCTAGGAACGAACAAAACGCCTCCTCGTTACATTTTGTAAAAGGATGAATTCCCTATGAACGAACAAAACACCTTCTCATCACATTTCGTAGAAGGATGAATTCCCTAGGAACGAACAAAACGCCTCCTCGTTACATTTTGTAAAAGGATGAATTCCCTATGAACGAACAAAACACCTTCTCATCACATTTCGTAGAAGGATGAATTCCCTAGGAACGAACAAAACGCCTCCTCGTTACATTTTGTAAAAGGATGAATTCCCTATGAACGAACAAAACACCTTCTCATCACATTTCGTAGAAGGATGAATTCCCTAGGAACGAACAAAACATTTTGTAAAATGATGAATTCCCTAGGAACTAAGAAAATGCCTCCTCGTTACATTTTGTATTATATTATTGTCCATGATACAATAATATCGTCCATGAGACAATAATATCGTCTACTGATACAATAATATCGTCTAGTGATCCAATATTATCGTCCATGAGACAATAATATCGTCTACTGGTACAATAATATCGTCTACTAATGCAATAATATCGTCCGTGAGACAATAATATCATCTAGTGATACAATATTATCGTCTCATGGACAATAGTACACTGGTGGATTTTGCACATCCCCACACAAGAAGCGACGATGCAGCCACATGCCACATTCACACACGCACACATATAATAATTACGTTTTATGGGAGAATACAATTCGCCGTTCATGTGGACGACACATTTTTTATTGTAGTAGCGACGATATATTGAACGTTACACATATGTACTGATGGTCGAGTGAGTTAGTGCACAGTTGTATTGATTGTTCTGAGACGAGGTTCAATTCTGATGGACGGCAATTTTTTTGTACTTTTTTATGTTTGTTTCTTGCACAAAATATTCAAATTATAGAATTATTGCATCTAGGTAGAAGAAAGTGAACTAAAAAAAATTTCGCGCATGCTTGAACCTAAAATGCACATTTTATATAAATGCATTAAACACAAGACTATGTGCATTCGAAAACTAAATTTCGAATTAAACACACACGCATATGTCATTCAAATTGAATCCAATTAGAGATTTGAAAAAAATTTACTCACGCAGATGCGAGTATACAATTCGATATTCTTGTATATTCTATGGCTGTATGGTATAGTGGTCTGCATCGTTGGTCACGACGCGGAACGTTCCGTGTTCGATTCTCAGCGTTGGAGTTTTTTATTTAAAATTTCTAGTGTGACCGATTATTTATCCCTTTAGACAGAGGAATTTATTCCTCTAGACGGATAAATACTGAGAATAATGCAATAAATACTCATTTGCCATCTCAAAAATTGAAATTTAATGGGAGACCTATCGTCGATATAAAATAAAAATTTTTGTTCGAAATTTGTTTTGTAAGTTCTTTTAGTATACTGTATTTTTAATTTTTTACAAATTGAACAGTTAACTTAAAAATATATATCATAGAGCTAATGAATTATTATAATTCAACGACAGCTCTCCTAACTATATTTGATATTGGGGGCTCTGCCCCCTCAACCCAATGCCTGCGGCGGGCTCGGTTACGCCTTGCAGAAGGCCGTACGTGCATGAAGCTCTGCCTCAAATCCCTCTGGGAGCTCTGCCCCTTAGACCATGCAAGGGGGATATTCCCTCTTGACTCCATTTGCAGGGGCTGCCGCCCCTCTTTTATTTTTCCATTATATTCACGGCCTGTGGCGCAGCAGCGCAGATAAAAAAACGATTAGTTTATAAGAAAATGTCGTTGCTGTGATAAATACAATTTCGTTTATATGTCGTCCGGATTTTGACGTCTACTGATTTTGATGCCCCTGGATTTTGTGCCTCCGGATTTTGTGTCTT
Source organism: Pseudolycoriella hygida (assembly GCA_029228625.1). Classification (NCBI taxonomy): domain Eukaryota; kingdom Metazoa; phylum Arthropoda; class Insecta; order Diptera; family Sciaridae; genus Pseudolycoriella; species Pseudolycoriella hygida. Next base: position 121,217,253 of record CM055404.1, read on the forward strand.
CGGATTTTGTAGCGACACCAAAATATATACATAACTTTAACATGATATACATCCATTTTACATTTTGTATTTGTATTTTAGAGACTCCACTAACAGCTTTTTATAGCCAATAACAAGTGTTGTGTGGACCACCGGCTTAACGTGACTTCCGAACCACGTCTTAGAGTAATGCGAATGTAGCGTCTTATTCAATTACTCCAAGAATTGTTAGGCGCTTGATTATTATCTCGCCTAAATGTAGGCTTAGATATTTCGTACACAGATTCATCGTATATGGGTTACGTCATACGATTCATTCAGTGTGTACGTCGTTATGAAGCTTGAGTGAACTTTAGGACGTTATTAATGCGCTACACTTCATAGAAAAATTCCATGTAGAATTTTTCCGACACGGGATTTGAACCCGGATCGTTTTGGTGGAAGGCCAGTACGCTAACGACTGTGCCAACCCGTCCTAACTTATCAACCAATTCCACATTCATGTAACTCTGATGTAGAAGTTATGTAATTTTGGAGAAATGATGGCAGGGTCGTATAAATATGTCATTTAAACCAACACACCTAAAAACGTTAACGGCTAAGCTAACACACCTACAACTCATGCATAAAAGCATCGTACGTATACACCACTCATATAGATGTCTATGGCTAATTCCATAGTACATTTAACCGAATGTACACCTATGTATACTTCTATGTATACTACAAAAAGAGTGCTATATAAAATGTTACGTGGGGCACATTTACATTTTCAAGTGTACACTGAGTATACATTTCTAATTACGTGAGTATACACCAAAATAAGTGTAACATGGGGCACGATGGAATTGCCCTATGCAGTAATATACTAATTTAAGCGGCCATGTTAAAATTTTGGAGCCAACCGCTTAACAAACTACAGACATCGAATCCGATAAATTTGTGCATTGTATGCCAACTGCAATCACAAACACATATTCTAAATAAATTCAAAACAGTTGTTGCAAAGGTGATGCATATAAATTAGATTGGTTGGGCTGTATTCAAGGAAATACATCACATGAATTGATTACGAAAATGCCACCCTCTTTCGCTCGTCGCCATGTTTCTCGAGTGTGCCATTTGAATAAAATTTGATCCGATATTAACTTTTTTGATTAAATCTTGTTGACGAATCATCTTCAATGAAAATTATAATTTGGTCTATGTTGTCGCTACAAACATCCACTTTCATCTTAGACTAACATCGTTAATAAGATTTTTATTTTAGCGATGCTTCCTGTTGTATATGTGTATTTGCGACTATACGTGTGCTCTCTGAAGCATAATGTTTTAAGCTCTTCCTGCTGTCTACCTCACAAATAAAATGCTAAGCCTATCTCTTAAAAAAATTATGAAAGGTTGTTTTGTTATGAAAAAAGAAAATATTTATTTTTTTTATTTTGCACAAGGGGCTGTTCTCATATTGCGTCACGCTCAGAGGAAGGAGGGGAACAGCAAAACGTGACGGTTCTAACAAATTGGGGTCAAATTTCACCCTTTTTGTATGACGGGGAGGGAAGGGGTTGAAAATTCCATAAAATAGCATGACGTAATATTCGAACAACTCGATAGCGTAGTGGTTAACACGTCTGCTTGCTACTATGAGATCGAGTTGCCAGTGCGTTGGTTCGAAACTCAGCCGCAGACAGATTTGTTCCCATTGTTAGATTTGTAAACAAAACAAAGCCAATTGAATCGGTTCAAGTCATGTGAAGTTGAGTGTAGCGCCATCGTACTGCTTACCGGTGAAAGGCATTGTTGGGAGATGCCGGTATTCTACTCCTACTAGTTTCGTTCCTAGTACATCTCATGGATGGCACTGGGTTTGTCGCACAGAAGACCACTGGCACAGTAAAACTTTCCGGTAATGAAAGGATCTCAATAAAGTAGAACCACAAACAGCGAAACTAGTAAATAATGATCTAGCCCCTAACCCTTCATGGGTTGTTAAGGCAGATTATTATTATTATTAATATTCGAACAACCCCCAAGCACTGATTCGGTTTCAATCAAAATCGAAAAGAAAATTATTTGTAGACTTCGAAAATATTTGCGAACGTCAATAACTTCTAATACTTCAAACATTCCGTATCACATGATTGTTGAACTTCCTTATTCGTTCTATTTTTGATCTTAATCCTTGACATGCCTCACATTCTTTGTCACGAGTTGAATTAAACATTGAAGGAAAGAGATAGTAAATAAAGTTTATTTTTTAATAAAATTATAGATACGAATAAATTCTAAAAGTCTCTTGCTATTGATGAATTCTATCTGCATACTTGGGACTCTAAAGTCGTCGTTCAATTCATCGATATTCAAGATAATAGAAAAATTGATTTTAGAAAAGAAAAGTTGTTAGCACCTCACGAAGTGCTGTGTGTTGCATTCCTAATATCTCTGAGGGTAGCAACCAAGCTAGGGGATTTAACGGGTAGAGAAATGTAATTCAAATAAATTAAATGTTTGTTGTGTTCATCGCTCATTTCAAAGTCAATTTTCATTAATCGCCAAACAGAAAATTTACCTCGAAAAATAGAACCAAGTTCGGAAATAAGCAAGGCCGAGAATATCGTGAAAAATGAGTTTCGGTAAGTGTTGCAAAGGATCAAATGAAGTTGGTTTAGTAGTATATCTTTAGGGTGGGTCGAATTTGAACTCTTATTTATTTTTTTTTCGAATTCTCTAACCCCACAAATGTTTTGTGGAAGAACTATTTTTAAATGCGATATTCCTCTACCTCTCATGGAAAAACTCATTTTAGGCGGTGTTCCATGAATTATGGCATAAGGATCAATGTTTTCTTTAACGTATACGGATAGAAGGGAAACTTTTTGGGGCTAATTATTAGTATTCCGATAGTACTTCAAAATGCCGGCATGGATCCTTTTTTCATCGAATTTCATTAACGTGCAAACTAAATAACTAGAATGAAATTAAAGAAACGCATTCTCGTGTGATTTTTGATCGCTTGCCTTTTCAAGTTATAACCCCCTGTTATGCAAATAACAATTAGTATTTCATTAGGAGTCTAGGGGTTGGTCCTAATGTCCTTACCTGACCTTTAGTTGACCTGATCATCACCAGAATAAACAAATTGTTCGCTTTTAGAGATGGGAACTTCTCAAAATTATCGGTATTGGTAATTAGAGGAAATTATCGATAGTTGATTATCAAAATGATTATCGATAATTTGATAATTATCGATAATTATCAATTTATCGATAGTCAAAAAGTTATTGATAATTATCAAATTATCGATACTTATCAAATTATCGATAATTGATTGAGAGCATCAAAATTTTACATTTTTATTCGATGGAGAACTTAATTTTAAGCAAACGGATTACAGCCCCTAATTTTTTTTCAATTGATAGTTATTAATATTTTTAGTAACGATTTCTGATGTACTTATGTTGATTATTAACATAACTTAATTGTTATCAAAAATTTATACTTATAAATAATTTGACAATTATCAATAATAGGACAATTATCGATAAATTGATAATTACCGATAATTTAATAATTATCGATAATTTGATAATTATCAATATTTTGATAATTATCGATAACTGTCAATTATCGATAATAATTTTGATAAAAAAATATAAAAAACCTTATCGATAATTGATTATCAATTTTATTATCGCCCATCCCTATTCGTTTTACTCGTCACACCGAAAAAATAGTTCGACGTCTTAAATTTTAAAGAAAGAGACTATTGGCGCCGCGCCGGGTGCCAATAGCCTCTACATATATACTGCGGCTAATGGCACCGGGTGCCAATAGCCTCTACATATATACTGCGGCCGCATTATATATGTAGAGGCTATTGGCACCCGATGCCATTAGCCGCAGTATATATATGTAGAGGCTATTGGTACCCGGTGCCATTAGCCGCAGTATATATATGTAGAGACTATTGGCACCGCGTGAAATAAAGGAAACGTAAGTACGTAAAATAAGGGAAAAATAATTAATTAATATTATGATAAATATGCTAACAACAATTGTTGTTCATCATAGATACACTAATTTCTTTTTACTCACTGCAACACTGTCTCAATCACTCTCATGCGAAGCCATCAGTGTTACAAAAAGTTTTCTAGGTAGTTCTGAGCGTATTAATCAAGTTTCTGCGCTGTATCAAAGCGATGTTCCGATTTCAAAAGCAACGCGTCGCCGCTAGCAAAATATTATTAAATCGCGACGATGTTAAACGTTTTGAGACGTTGATGCTTTCTTTGGGTCTTGCACGTACAAAAATAGATTGACAGCAACAACTTTTCGTTACCTCAATGTGATCAGTATGGATCAGCTAATGCAACTATGCAAGTGGAATGACATCAAGAATATCGAAAAGGAAAAGATGAAACAGCTCTACATTTTAGAAAAGGACGAACTTCCCAGGCTTGTTAGCCACCTAGTGTGTGGCATTTCGTTAAAGCGCAAATTTGCTAGGTCTGTTAGCCACCCAGGCTCTGTTACATTTTGTAAAAGAACGAACTTCCTAGGCTTGTTAGCCACCTATAGTGTGTGGCATTTCGTTAAAGCGGAAATTTGCTAGCTTTGTTAGCCACCTAGGTTAGTAAAAGAAAAATAAAGTGAAAAATGACACTGAGGCCTTTCTTTTTGGGTCCATCGATTACTCTAGTGTCAATGTGGATGCTCCAGTGGACCGGAACACATTGTTACATTTGTGAAAATGCTCCCTTCGACTTCCTCTATGAAAATTCAAAAATCAATTTTTTGGTTCTCGGCAAAAGTGATTCGCTCTACGTCCTCTGCAACGCTTCAAAAATTAATTATTTGGTCATCGGCCAACAGTTGCATCGACCTTGGGCATCTTTTGAGCTGAGTAACATATTGTACACAGAGGCGTTCCAAGGTGTAGTAAGATGCACTCAGGATGCAGTGGGGTGCATCAATGTTTAATGAGGTGCACCAAAGTGCAATGAGGTGCATCAAGAAACAGTGAATTGCAGTGTATTTTGGGTTTTATATTATAGAAAAGCTTTTCTGATATCAGCGACAATTTTATTTATTACCTTGGCGCCTATAACAAGCCAATTACAGCACTCAAAATCGTCGAAAATAGTACTATAATATGCCAATGATAGTCGGGTTTCATACTTCAGCGCAGGACCATAATACTGTTATTATGATCCACTCGACTATAATCAGCGCTATTATAGTCTACTACGGCAACAATTAGCTCTATCATAGACGAATCGAATTATAGAAACTGTGAAATCAAGAAATGATGGTTCAGATAATAACAAAAGGAATTGTTATTCAATAATAATGAGTGTGATTCATATATCAAAGCTAATGAGAAAAATGGCACAAAGAGTTATACATTTTGGACCGTAAATTTTTCATTTTCGGTTCTTATGATTCGAAGAAATCGAAAAAATTCGTTTGATGAATTCGTGAATAGTTTCGTGCAAAATTTGCTTATTATAGGCGCCGGTTATAAACTATCGTATAACCAGGGTTGTATTCGCTAACCGATTTTTTTAGCGACGCTAACTCAATTCGCTAACTGGAGACAGATTATCGCGCTAATAGCGATCGCTATTAGCGACCGCTAATCCTCGCTAAACTCGGGAAGTGAAAATTTTAGTAAAATATCAGTAAAAAATCTAGAGTGAATGAAATTGTGGACTCATTGATTCGTTATTTGGGAATAGTCTTATCACGTACAGAGTTACGTATCACGTATGACATATGGCGAATTCTTTTTTGAAATTTTCGACCTTTTCATAGGTAAAGTGGTCGGAAAATTTTTTGTGATAGACTTATTAAATTCGCTTAAGAACCATAGTCGAGGGGGAAACAACTCGAGGAAATACTGAAACAGGTGTTATTTGCCATTGGACCCAATAGAAGGAAATAGAAAGGAAATAGAAGGAAATAGTAAGGTATTTCCCTTTCTGTTTCCCTAGTTTCGACCATTTTTCAGTCATAAAAGTGAAAATTTTGCAGAAAAAACGAAAGTTGAGTAAACATTTTGCATTTTTTCGGGTAAATAGAAGGGAAATAGCTATTTAGTTCCATTCCCATTGGGGGAAATAGACACCAATACCAATACTTGGGACAAGATTTTCCCCCTCGACCATAGTACTATAATAAATAAAGGGTCAAAGGCTTGTTGGTTGCTTTCAAATTAAAATTATTGCCACTGTCGCTAGATATGAGCAGTAAAGTGCGTTAGTCACGGGACACCGGAAATGTCCCGTGACTAACGAAATCTTTTCTTAATTTCTAGCGGCGACAGAAGCAATAATTTCAAATCAACGAACAAGCATTTGATCCTTCATTTATTATAGTATTCTGGCTCTTAAGCGAATTCAACAAGTCTATCACAAAAAATTCTCCGATCACAAATTCGTTAGGCATTTAGTACATTGTTGAGTCTTGTTGCATCTACTTGCATGAAAGCCAACTTCGTTGTAGTTTTCTTTGCATTAGGTAGAATAGATGTGAAGTTGCTGCGAACCGAGATAGTGCAGATTTGATAATTGTACTTGATTCGATCGCAGCGCTGCGATGGGCAGCAATATTTATCATATTTTCACGTCACCTTTTCCCGCTACGTGATAAGCCTACATTCCTTATTTTGTTGAGGGAAATTAAGCGACAGGGTAGAATCTTTTAAAAATCCAATTTGCTGTAGCAAGGGATCTGGAATCTGGAATATTAAACATGAAACAAGTAAAGTTATTATTTTTACTACACTATTTTATGTATGTCACCTTCTGAGAAAAATTGAATTTAACTATATATTGTTTCATTAAGGAGTAACAAGCCGAGAGAAGGAGATTAGAGACTTGGAAAAGTGGTCCCTAAATCGACAAAAAATACATAACATTTTAGCGATTAGCGAATAGCGAAATATAGCCTCGCTAAATTAGCTGTTAGCGAAACGCTAGTCGCTATTAGCGAGGAAATTATAAATTAGCTTCGCTATTAGCGACGCTAACGATTAGCGACGCTAATACAACCCTGCGTATAACACAAGGGCAAAACCTCTCGATGATAGTCTCGGCACGCGGATAGACCTCGGGCTGAAGCCCTCAGATTATTCACTCTATCTGGACTATAATCACGCGATTATAGCCCTTGTTTTATAATATATTATAAATAATATTAAAACCCAACCCCAATGTGTAATTAATCTTTTTTGGAGTGTGGGGACTTGGGGACTGTGTCACGCCCTCCGCTACCGCTGTGGGCATAATAAGTCAGCCAAATTATGAATTCATAGCGCATTTTTTACACAAAGCGGCCATCCGTAAATGACGTCCTATACTTTTTCTGACTTTTTGACTCCCCCCCCCCCCCCTGCGTCCTATATTTTCCTTTACTTATAACATTGC
>CM055404.1:121225158-121273998 GCA_029228625.1 Pseudolycoriella hygida
GCCCCCCCCCCCCCCTCCCCCCTAAGTGTAGGACGTCATTTATGGATGGCCCCAAAGTATACAAGATAACATGTACGAACGTCCTGCGTAAGAAACGTATACATTGTCCTACGGATAATATTTGGGGATTGAGAAGACATTAACGAAAAGGTGATTCCACTGCCAAGAAAAGAGCTCTTCTGTATTTTACTGTCAGACGAAATCTAGCAACGACAGCATAGGGACCTTTAGCAGCTTTTTGATTAACAAAAGCCGAAGTTTGCGCAATACCAAATAGTTCAGATGAACTCTAACCATAAAAGTACCGATAAAACGAAACCTACTTTACAGCGGTCGTTGCGAAAAGTCGACGAAAGCTAACATGGATCTGATTCAAAAAAGAAAAAATAACTCTCCTACGTTTTTTTCGCCGCATTTTTTTCATTTCCAATAAGTGTTATGGCCACAAGAGCTTGTTGGACAAATTCCTTAAATCCTTAGATTTGAAGTCCGTCAGTTTGTCCTAGACGGAACATCATTTCAACGTTGCGATTCTAACTTTGGGCAAATCAGATCTGCAGATTTCATCAATACCACGTAGACTGCACTTCATTTTTGAAGTAACTATCATCGAAATAATTGGGACACGTTCATTGTTTACACTGTTCTGACTTTTATGCTTCCCCCTACAATGATTGATTGTCACTACAAACATTTTTCTAGATAATGTTTAGTGATATGTTAGTATTCCTGAAGTTGTGACGCAACGATGACAAGGCTGTACCGTCAAGAATAGCAACGAACATTAAAAACTAAATGAGAAAGCAACATTTTGAACTTTTATTACGAAATTATAGCGTCACCCAATTAATTCTGAATTTAAACAAAAAACGTTGGATGTATTTGTGAATTTGCGAATGATAACTAAAATACACTATCATGTTAGTGAAAAACTAGCGATTAGCGAAGTTTTTCGCTACTTGGACTTTAGCGAGCGCTAGTCGCTTTTAGCGAGCAATTCCCAATTCTAGCGTCGCTAATGACTGGAGGCGCTAGTGCAACCACGGTACTGACTATGCCACGAAAGTAACTATAATTTTATGAAAGAATCCCCTTATCTACCCTCAATGTTCACTAATTAGACTCCAGAAAACCCAAGGAATTTATTCCAAAAAAAATTTTGAACGCGTTATTTATATAAAGATTTCTGAAGATGGAAATTCATTTTCAATTAGTTGAATGCATTACACATCGCAAGAACGAACTCATTCTTTTGTATTACGGTATCTTACCTTTAGTTCGCGTATTTAGACATGACGATATTATACGATTTACGTCGACAATGAAAATGTGTTTAAGGGAGTTACGTAAAATCAAATAAATTGTCTTGTTTGTTAAAGAAACATTACAATCAAATGTAAGTCTTATAGCTTATCTTTGGTTCAACACGCGCGAACATTCGATCTATATGTAAATTACTTCCCCCAAAACCAATTTATATTGAAACGAATTACATTACTAACTACAAATTTTCGTGTAAAATTCACTTACCTTATGCTCATCCTTTAGACCACACATCGGAGAGTTCGTTTGCTCCGAATACACCACATTTGAATATAAAATAGTTGGAAAATTAATTATACACCCAGCGACAGTTAATCCACACAAAACAATTTTCGCTCGACGCACCGTACACATTGTTTGCCGTTTTAATGGATAGAGAACGGCTATGAATCTTTCCACTGTAAAAGCAACCACATACCATACCGACAGAAAACAACTCACAAAGCTAACATAAGTAAAAAATTGGCAAAACATATTTTCGTTATACAAATTAACATCGGCAAAATTGAACCACTGACAGAACGACGTTAGAAGAAAACATGTATCACTGACACTAAGAGCTGCTAGATAATAACTTGACGACAGTTTCCGCAATTTTGTTTTAAAAAACACCAAAACTGATAATATATTGCCAATGCTTCCCGCCAGTACGATCAATGGCGTATAGTAAAATGTAATTCCATCTATTATCTTCTCTGACATCCATGACTCGTTGCCCGCTACCGATGTCGATTGATTTGTTACAAAGTCATACGCAGTCACCATGAATGATGGTGGTTCGGTAAATTTGTTCACTGTTTTGTTCATTCTCACTATTTTTCACAACTCGTTATTTTATACCATTTTTCTCGCCATTTTCATCATTTGTGGTTTTGTTTTGGGTTAAGATTTTTGATTAAAACGGTTGATTATTATTCGCATTATTTGATGCCTGAAACTGTAGAATGAGATATTTATTTATTACTTCACCAGAGCACTACATTTCGGCCTCATGCGAAACATATAGCATATTACTGCATAGACGTGTATGCAAGCGGTGTATGCGCACGAGGAGTGAGGCTCCGATTGTTATAACTGCTTATTCTGCTCCGTAAATGCGTCATTACCTCTACGAAAGCGACTCGGAAAACGCATTTACCGAGCATCAACATGTAAAATATAGTACGTTAGTGCTTCCAAATAGTTGTTTTGACTCGTAGGATTACAGCATTCACCTTCGGCTCATGCAGCAACCTTCCTACGAGTCAAAACAACCAATTTGGAAGCACCTACGTGATGTACTATTATTGACTATCCCATCCGAAAGTTGAGCATTGCATGTATGCTTACCACCTATGAAAACCATATATTACCTCATATAGTGATGTAAAACTTTTGTTTTCAGTGAGGTAAAAAAGACCCTAGCATGGTTTTCGTAGGGGTGCTCAACTTGGATACGCAATAAACATTATACAGTGAACCCTGCTACATAATTCATTACTTCGGACACAATTTTGAGAACTCGCAAACTCACTCGAGTTGCAACACGCTTTGAAAACTGATATTTTGACTCGTGAAATTGCATACCTCCCCTTCGGCTCGGATTGATTGATTGATATAATTTTATTGTCGAACTATTTTCTAGCTGACATGGCAAAAAGAGTAGATATGACTGCTGCCATATCCCTCGTTAAAAACCATGAAAAACGTTACAATATTCATAGAATATAAAAACATTATCACAGACAAAAGTCGAAACGCTACATATGTAAATAAATCAGATAAATACAAAAAAGGAAACAAAACAAAAATGGCGATTTTAGGGCACCATCCATCCCGTGTCATGATACATAATTACGAAAAATAGTGATTAAACGAACAAATAAATAAATAAGAAAATAAATTAGATGATAGATGAAATAAAATAAAATAAGTCCACCAAGAAGGAGTCGTCACGTTGAGCCATAGGCATTGTCAAAAGGATGAAATCGAGCACAGGAACAGCAAAAATCAGCCAAACATGAAAAGATTTTTGTTTTTAATTTTAGAGCAATTGTAAAGTATAATAAAGGTTAATCACCGGGATGGTGCTTCCAGTTTTAGTTTTAGATAAACCAGCTCTACACTCGTCGGTTCGAGGTCGGTGTGACACAAGTGTGACAGAGGGGGGGGGGGCGCATCGAAAAAAGGCAATTTTTGCGTGACATCTTTATGAACGGCCCCTTATGACAAAATTGTGTTCTCATGTAATGAATTACTTTCGCAGGGTCCACTGTAATATACTATTGTTACTCAGATAGCCGCGAAATATCGCCAAAAAAATTAACCGCTAAAATAAATCTCCAAAGTGTGAAGTATCGCCAAAGTGTGAAATATCGCCAATAAATGTAATTATTTATGTTAATAGGCCTCGGGTAGCACTCTAAGTCGACTGGGAATGAGTAATCAGATCACAGTGGCTTGGGTCCCAGGGCCACCGGCATAGACGGCAATGAGCTGGCCAGACAAGGCTCAGGAAACGTTACCGTCGGCCCAGAGCCCTTCATCCCAATACCACACTTCCTGTGTGTTAGAGAGATAAGAGACTGGGTACGAACGGAATCCGCGAAACGTTGGAGCGTATACGATGGAGGAGCACATACGAAGCTCTTCTTTCCTGTGCCTGACGAAAGGTGGGCCAAGGAGCTGGTTGGCATGGACCGTAATAGCATATGGAGGACAGTAGAAGCTATTACGGGGCACTGTGGCTTGAACTTGGGGAGGATGAAGATCGGAAACGATCCAAATTGCAGTTACGCCTTAGAGGAGGAAACGGGCGTACATCTAATCAGTGAATGTCCGAAGTACTATACTCCGAGAAGCAGAATACTGAGTGCTCGTGTGATTCCACCTTCAGAGATTCAAAAACTAGGTCCTGTTGCTTTAAACAGGTTCCTAGTGGAAACTGGGAGGTTCAAATGATTTACATGATGAGCAGGATGAAACAAAGGGTCAATAGATCTGTGTTTCGAGTCCGCAAACGGACGTCTTAACCTGATAACTCTAAAAAAAACACTCTCGGTCATTGAATACAGCTCGGTTTGTGAATAGACAGAGGCGCCGAGTTCATTTTCGGCCGTTGGGTTCGATGCACAAAGTTTTCATAAATTACGTAACGCTCAAATTACGTATGGGGCTAGCGTTACGCTTCTAACAAAAATGGGTCATAATTGACACTTTTTGTGTTACAGGGGGAGGGAGTCTAGAAATCCTGATTTAAAAGAAAAACATTGAAATTTTTAATTATTCTTTGCAATATCTGTTCTACGTCTATGTTTCTGTTTCCTTCTAAAACTTTTGACATTAGAATCGAACAACTTTCAGCTCAATGCAATCAGACATGATCAGGGGATGAACGAAATCGATACTTTGAAAGCATCGTGAAACGTCACATAAAAGAAACGATTACAAGCTAGAAAGATCCGTGTTTCGGTTCTCGAAGAATCGGTATTCTGAACCGCTATTCTGAACCGATTCTGGAACCGGCATTTTGAACCGGTTCTGGAACCGGTATTCCAAACCGGTTCAAAATGCCGGTTCCAGAATCGGTATTCCGAATCGGTTCTAAAACTAGTATTCGGAACCGGCTCTGTAACCTATTTTCTGAACCGGTATACGAAACCGGCTCTGGTACCGACTCAGGTACCGGTCCTGCATTCCCTAAAAAGAGGTAAAAATGTGCGAAAAATAAAATCACAGACATTTGTGCCGCATTTTTTTATTCTTTGCGTTAAGAGCTTAAATAGTCATATCAGTAATTTAAAAAGTTGTAACACGCGGACTACGTCAATCTTCCTCTTTTTTTTTTTTTTTTTGATGCTATTGACGAATAGATGCAATTTTATAAAAACTGTATAGGCATTCCCGTTGGATGCGCCACGCCCAACGGAATTTGTTGTTGACAGCGATCGCTGCCATCGACCCCCCATACTGCGCGCCACTGTGAATAGACCTTACACTACAACACTCGGATCATTCACTAAAACTTGAATATGATCACACGATTATAGTCCTTGTGTTATAATATACTATTACTAACTGCTCCATGCGAAAGTTGAGCATTACAGTGCGCCTCCTGAGTAAATGATTACAAAGTGGAACATTCTCGGTACATTTTTACATAAAATTCAACTTTAAGGCAATAAAACATGACACATTGGGCCCTACTATATGAATTATAATTCATTATTTGGGAAAAAGTTCTGTGAACTCGCAAATCCACTCGTGTTTCTTTGAGCAACTTGCTCTGGAAACTGTTATAAACACTCGTGGGTTTGGCTCTTATCACAAAATTGTTTCCTCGTGTGGTGAATTACTTTCGCAAGGTCCAATGTCATATACTATTAATATATTTGTCATAGCACCAGCTGTTCAGCATAGCCTGTTCAGAGTCTTGTTGGGTTTTTTGTGGATTATGATTTTGCTGGTGTCTATCGCCTCCGCCATAGCGCGGATGAATAGATTCAGGGCGTCCCTTTTAGCGAAATAAATCTAAAAAAATCATCGCAATCCCCAGAAATTTTTCGAGGGATATGTTAAGCCAATCGCCGCTCACAGTGCAGGAGTAGTGTCAAAGTGGAAACTTAGGGTTCGGAACAGATGGTTCTTAACTGATCTGAACCTGAAAATAGGAAAATCTGAAATTCCAGATCAGTTTAGATTACTGCACTGTACTGATCTGATCTGAACATTTTATAGCTTTTCTTTTCAGATTCAGATCAGATCAAAACTAATCATAAATAAATAAAGATCAGATCAGAATTTTTTTCGGATTGACTTCAGATCAAACTCAATTATTTGGCTTGGTGCCATCAAATACTTTTTATAAGTGAGAAGTGTGTGGGATGAAGTGGGAAGTATGTGGGATGAAGTGGGAAGTGTGGGGTATGAAGTGGGAAGTGTGAGGAACGAAGTGGGAAGTGTGTGGGATGAAGTGGGAAGTGTCATTTTCACTCTCCACATCATCCTACATACTTTTTATACTTTCCACTTCATCCCACACATACTTCACATAAACTACATCACCTCACACACTTCTCACTTCGTCAGACAAATTTTCCCTGCCTGTATTATAATTCCGAGCACAAAAAACTGTTTTGGTTCTATCGAGATAATATTCAGACTTCAGATCAGAACGAATTCCGATATTGAAATTTTTTCAGATCAATCTGGAACAAAACATATACATCTGATCTGTTCCGAACCCTAAACTCAATTAAAGAAAACAAGAACAAATATTTTAATGCAACAACGTCAAACTACCGGGTATGTAAATAAGAGTCCATTACACATAGAAATTGAGAATCCACAAGTAATGCGACGCACAGTGTATTTTTTGTAAGGGTTTGGGGCTTGGGCTTCAACTCGTACAGATTTCAAAATTTTGATGATATTCTATTTTATTTGAATCAAGAAAAGAATATAGGACAGCTGTAATTCCTTTCGATCAATAAATTTTCAGGACTCCCACGTCCAGAGATGAAAACGTTTGTATGGTCAAAAACCAATTTTTTTTTTTTTGAGAGTATTGCCACTTTGGCTATATATTGCAGGGAATTTGCTTGAAATGGATCAATATTTTTTTTTTTTAGACCAAGGAAAACGTTCTTCTTCTGACCATTTATAGTACGGCAGCCTGGTGCCAAAATTCTGTTTACGCCCGCATCTCGGCTTTACCGAGAAATATTGATTACAAAAAGTTTCAACTTGGCACCAGCCTGCTTCCCTGAGTTCTAGAACAAAGAATGCCGAATCCGTATGACAGCTATAGGAAGGCAGTCTGGTGCCAAAATTCTTTTTACGCCAGACTCTCGACACCAACATGGATATTGTTCCCAAAAAGTTTCAACTTGGCACCAGCCTGCTTCCTTGAGTTCTTGACCAAAGAGTGAAATCTTGAAAATATTTTTGATTTTTTTGAAATTTTGTTTCTAAACACTCAACACGTCTCCAGTTACACTGATATATTGTTTTTAATTTTCAGAAGTTTGGTTCTCCTCAACTCATTTGTTCCCACGGGAGTCAGAAGATTTTTCGAACCGAAAAGGAAAAAAGTTTGTCCTTTAATCTTTCCGATTAAAAACGAAAAAAAAAGAAACGTCAAAATATTGAAAATTGTACAAATTAAAGCCCAAGCCCCAAAACCTTACAAAAACGACACTGTGCGACGTAAGAAATGTTTATCCTTGCTATATTTCACCGACTGTAATTTACGATGGAAAAATAAGTTACAAATGACTTTTTAATTAAATTTAATTCACATCATCCTCATTTTATCGAACATATTAGGATCCATTATTCAAAGGAAAAAAAGAAACATAAATCAAAGCAAAAATCAATAAATTATGAAGATAATGAATTAATGGACACTGATTTCATAAGGAGAAAATCATGTTTCATAAAAAATCATTCAAATAGGCTGAATACATTGCAAAATTAAGTTCAACAGAAACAGAACAGACAGTAGAAGTCATGCTACATGAAATTGCACTTAGGAAAACAGATTCAAATAATAAACACAGACGACAAGTAATAACATTCAATCCTTTGACAAAATTGATTTCTTGAATAGCTCAGCAATTTCGTACCTGGAAATCGCTAGAGGATATAGAGACATACATGGCGCTAGTAGCCGGTTCGGGATGAGTGATGGCTGAAAATATTTTGCCACTTTTTTATTCGTCAAAACAGGGTAAAATTAAAAGTTAAGAAGATCGCCCTCCTATATCAAAAATACATAATCGATAAGTGACGCAGTAAATGTAATAGAAGAAAATCCCCAACATGAGGTCGTAAGTCTTTAGTGGAAGTAAACACAAGCTGCTCTTCTATACATTTTCAAAATGATTTAAAAGCAACTGAAAAGAGTAATGTACCGATTCCAATCGCTTGTCTAGTGTTCCTTAGTTGTTGTGTGATGATTGAAAAAGGTTAATATAATCTTTTTCCGAACCATTTCTTGTTCATATTTTGTAGAAAAAATAACTGCGACATATTTTTTCCTTGTTGAGACCGTACCTCACCATTCTTAGGCTTTCGAATTGCCCCAACATTAATACGTTCTACAACCTTCTTCAAAGCGAAGAAAATTTCAATATTTTAATGAAAAGCATTTTTTGTTACTATGAACATCAAATTCGTTGGAAAAAGCAAATAAATGATTGTGGATTAAACCAAATAGCAGAATACTTTCGGTGTGTAACGTATTTCACTCGAATATTTGTTTCTGATTTTTGTTTCCACCGAAAAGGAGTTTTCTTCATAATATTTTTTGCTCTTTTAAACTTTTTTATTCATTTTTTCTTGTACTTTGTATTTATTCCTGCAGTCAACGATATCTAAAGAATTTCATTATAACTTTGGTTTCGTTTTTGTTTGAGTGTAATCAACAAACTCGTAGACAATAATATTCTAATAATTACATAAATCTGAGTGTTTTAATTAAAAATTCTCATTGCGGAAACGAGTAAATATTTTCATAGAATTCCTTCATTCCGAGCTTCATTCACAGTTAAAGCAGAATTCGTCACACTTGCTATATTGAGCCGTATAGTCATGCCAAAGTTGTTTTATTACGAAAAGTTTTGATTTGTGTCGCTTGAGCATGAAGGAAAAGGTTTCCTATTTCGGAATTACATATAGCCGACACTATGACTAAAACCTCTTATATTGTTCAAACTGTTTTTGGGCTAAGACCGGCTTTCGGGCCAACTCCAAAACCGACGTGAGGTACTAATTTTAGGCAATGAACCCATACTTCCACGGACAGGTCTGTTCTTCTCAGTTTTCTCTACTTAAACCACAGGTTGGTGCTAGCCCAAAAATTAGTCCCAGGTTGGCCCTAGCCCCAAAATTAGCCCCAAGTCAGCGCCAGCCCAAAAACATTCTTATTTCTACAATTTATCTATGTTGTGGAAATTAAAAAACGTTTGGGCTTAGGCCTACTCGTGGCTCTAAGGAGAGGCCCTGAAGCCCATTTTAGGTCCGGAGTTAATTCCAAGGGGGGAAACCCAAAAACGTTTCTTCCATAAATTGTTGATTTAGGACATCGAATTATTTACAAACCACTTAAGCGGCCCTAGCTCAGCAGCCTTTTTCAAAAAAAAAACGCAGAATCAGTTTTTCGATTACAATCATAAGGATTTTGAACTGAGGTGCACATTTTCCTAGGAGCGCATTTTTCTCTAGAATAGGGCACATTTTTTTCAAGAAAAGGGCGCATTTTTCTCCGCTTTCAAAAAATTGCAGCAAATGAAATCGATAGGTGGCATGATACTATATGATTTTCAATACGATGACCCGACAAATCTCCCAACTTTTTTTCGTACACTGCCTCAAATATCGTTG
This sequence comes from Pseudolycoriella hygida, assembly GCA_029228625.1. Taxonomy (NCBI): domain Eukaryota; kingdom Metazoa; phylum Arthropoda; class Insecta; order Diptera; family Sciaridae; genus Pseudolycoriella; species Pseudolycoriella hygida. The sequence continues at coordinate 121,234,846 of CM055404.1, forward strand.
AGTCCTATTTTGTACACTTTTCAGTTCGATTTCGCACACTTTCTATTTCGTACACTTCCTATTTCGTACACTTCAATTTCGGACACTCCGATTTCGTACACTTCCTATTTCGTACACTTCCTATTTTGTATACTTTGATTTCGTGCATCCCAGTTTCACACACTTCGATTTCGTACACTTTCCTATTTCGTACACTTCAATTTTGTACACTTCAATTTCAGTGTGTGAAATTGAAGTGTACGAAATTAAAGTGAACGAAATTGAAGTGTACGAAGTGGGAAAGTATACGAAATCGAAGTGTACGAAATTAGAGTGTCTTCAGACGAAATTGAAGTGTACGAAATGGGAAAGTGTACGAAATGGAAAAGTGTACGAAATCGAAGTGTACGAAATTGAAGGGTACGAAATTGAAGTGTACGAAATGGAAAAGTGTACGAAATCGAAGTGTACGAAATTAGAGTGTACGAAATTGAAGTGTACGAAAATAAGGTGTGCGAAAACAAATTGTACGAAAATAAAGTGTATGAAAATAAAATGTACGAATTACGGTTGGGAGATTTGTCATAGCACCTTTCAATACCAAGAACCACTCAACCAACTGTAGTCAAATTCGGGTATCGTGTTACTCTAACTATGACAAAAATTCAAGAATTGAAAGAAACCTAGAAAGGAATGGAATAAGCGGGAAATGCAATGAGTCGCCTCGCGTAAATATTAAAACTTAAAGTCCTGTTCTCTGTTCTTTAACGTCTAACGTCGTATGGTCAAATGAGATATTGACAGTTTAACAAAGTTTGATATATTTAACTGACGGGAACGCAATGCAACTTTCTTCATAATAATTGATTTTTTTCATTTTCATTCAACACTCTGTTTTTTCGCCAACTTTTTTTGTGTCTGATTTTATATGTGTGTGTGATATGAGAATTGTAGCTTTTGCTAAAATTCGATTTAACTGTACTTATATTCGAAAGGGTGTGTTTTGTGCGAGGGGTTATCCACTTCATTTTATTTAGTACAGGCTGATGGAATTATTGGAATTTTTGGAATTTCCGGATGTTCTGAACTCCGGAATTACAATGAAATTTTTGGAAATTCGATGGAATTTCTGTGGAATTTTTGAAATTTTTGTGAAATTTTTGGAATTTCTGTGGAATTTTTGAAATTTCTGTGGAATTTTTGAAATTTCTGTGGAATTTTTGAAATTTCTGTGGAATTTTTGGAATTTCTGTGGAATTTCTGGAATTTTCGGAATTATTGAACTTCGGAAAATTTGTGGAAATTTTGGAATTAAAATAGAATTTTTGGAATTTCCGGATGTTCTGAACTCCGGAATTTGATGAAATTTTTGGAACTGCGATGGTATATCTGTGGAATTTTTGAAATTTCTGTTGAATTTTTGAAATTTCTGTTGAATTTTTGGAATTTCTTTGGAATTTCTGTGAAATTTTTGTGGAATTTCTGCTTAATTTCTTTTTTTTGGAATGTCTGGAATTTTTGTGGAATTTTTGGAATTTCTGTGGAATTTCTTTTTTTGGAATTTCTGGAATTGTCGAAATAACTGAACTTCGGAAATTTTGGAATTAAAATGGAATTTTTGGATTTATTGGAATTTTGGGAATATACGGACGTTCTGAACTCCGGAATTTCGATGAAATTTTTGGAATTTCGATAGGATTTCTGTGGAATTTTTGAAATTTCTGGAATTTTCGGAATTGCTGAACTTCGGAAATTTTTGGAATTTCCGGATGTTCTGAACTCCGGAATTTTATGAAATTTTTGAAATTTCGACGGGATATCTGTGAAATTTTTGGAATTTCAGTGGAGTTTCTTTTTTTGGAATTTCAGGAATTTTTGTGGAATTTTCGAAATTGCTGAACTTCAGAAATTTTGTGGAAATTTTGGAATTAAAATGGAGTTTTTGGAATTATTGGAATTTTTGGGAATTTACGGATGTTCTGAACTCCAGAATTTCGATGAAATTTTTGGAATTTCGATATTTTTGAAATTTCTGTGGAATTTTTGGAATTTCTGTAAAATTTTTGGAATTTCTGTGAAGTTTTTGGAATTTTAGGAACTTCTGAACTTCGTTAATTTTGGAATTTTTGGAATTTCTTGAAATTTTTGGAAATTTTTATGGAGTTGGAATTTTTGGTACAAATTTTTGACCAATGGTTTTACCCCTCGGTTTAATGCCATTTTTATTCGAAGTATTTGAATTGTAGCGGTTTTATTTACGCACCCTAAAAAGTGCTTACGCACCCTAGAGGTGCTTAGCGAATACGGGATTAATGGAGGTTTATTGGGCGCCATTAAAAGCATCTACTCAGGGAGCAAGGCTGCGGTAAGGATAGATGGTGAAATTAGTGAGGCTTTCGAGGTTAATGAGGGCGTTCGTCAGGGTTGTTGTCTCTCTCCTCTTCTGTTCATAATTTTCATGGACAAAATCATCAAGCAAGCCAATTTGCAGGGGAATATGGAAATTGGGGATGTAATTATGAAAATCCTGGCCTATGCGGATGATTTAACCCTATTAGCAGATAATGCCGATGATTTGCAGAGGGGGATTGACTGCCTGAATGTAGCATGTGAGGAGTACGGGATGAAGATAAGCGTCGGCAAAACAAAGGGTATGCATGTTGGCAAATTTAGGAAAGACGTAGTGTGCAGTTTAAATGGGGAGCAGTTGGAACAGGTTTCTGAGTTTAAATATTTAGGAGCCATGTTTTCAGAGGATGGCAAGTTAGTTAGGGAATTTGAGGAAAGGAGGAGGATGGGAAATGCGGTGGCCAGTCAGTTGAGGTCTCATGTGTTTAACAGGAAGGAATTAAGTAGTGGCACAAAGTTAGCTATTCAAAGATCAATCTTCAGGCCAACAATTTTATATGGTAGTGAAAGTTGGGTGGACTGCGGATACCTTGTGCATGACTTGGAGGTTTCAGATATGAGGGTTCTTAGGAGCATAGCAAAAGTGAATCGGAGGGAACAGTGGGACAATCATATCAGGAACGGCGACATCAGAGAAAATTTAGGGGTTAGGTCAGTGGAGGAGGCGACAAGGGTTAGTCGTCTGAGATGGTACGGGCACGTTCAAAGGATGGGTAATAGTAGGGTCCCAAAGAGGATATTGAATGCACAGGTCCCGGGTGTACGTCCTAGGGGTAGGCCAAGGAGGAGGTTCATAGACTCAATTAAATCAGATTTAGAAGTTAGGGGGCTTTCATTGGGCGAGCAAACTATCTCCTTGGCAGAGGATAGAAGGGTATGGAGGGGGGTGGTCAATGACCACCGGGTTGCGGCTTAAAGACCCCACACCGGAAGGTATAAACGGTCTATAAAGTTTGATGATGATGATGATGATGATGACCCTAAAAAGTGGGTCGCACCCATAGGGGCGTGGGGTGCATTTTTTCCCCGAGCTTAAATGTTATAAAAGGCCCTGACCACAATGAATTTCTTTTATCTAAAGAATTTTTGTATCGCTGGTTTTGAAAATCGGTCCATGATGCCTACTGCAAGTTCCCAATTTCTGGTTATAAATGTCGTGGTAAACGCACAAGCTCCATATCTTAGACAAATTTATCAGTTCGGGCGATAATATCACTGATCATGGAACACAGATCTTACCATCGTTTGTTTCCAACCCAACCCAACCAATTCTTTCTGTTAACTATCAGAATCTGTCTGTCGAAAACACCAGGCCCAAGGTTGACAACATCTGATGGTAGCATGTTGTGACGAAGACTTTCAGTAGACTCTGTCTCAGTTGAGAAAACTTGGGATGTTCACATATCACGTGAATCTCCCGAAGCTACCGAAAGCAGGGCCTTTTTTTGGAAAATCGTAATTAATTTTACAAATATTTTCAAAAATTTTCCATATTTTCCAAATAATACTTTGGAAATTATTTGGAAAATTTGGAAGTACGATTTTCCGAAAATATGCCCTGACCGAAAGCCTCATTTTTTCATGTGCTTCTTTGACCCGAGTATCCAGTAATCGCTTCGACCACACTCTTTATACGATCCCTGCCGTTCTTTAGCAGACCCTTGGCCCATTCCAAATTAGGCTCCGGGAAAAATCGCTTTCTATGAACACCTACTTCGCACTGATTTCAGTACTCCGGATGTCTCTGCAATCGCCACTTTGTATTACGACGCTACACGTGTTTCAGAAATCACCTTTATACGCTGCGGTATTGGAAACGACAAATTTGCAATTTAATTTCCCGCAAAGTACTTCTCTTCCTTTTCTATTTGGACTCAAGCATCCAATTCACATCCCAACAATAAATAATATATTACACTACACAAAAAGCAAAACCGAAAAAAGCTGGTGCCTTGAGTCTCGCATCAAAGCTTATGCTCTTTCATTTCCCATAGGTTTTGTTAAATATTCTACTATAATGTATTGGATGAATGAAAATAAAAATAAAAAGAAAAACTTCTCTGTGAACCATTTTTCAAGAATAATAAAATTTTATACGAAAGTTGTGTTAGCTTTATGCGAAAATTGATCATGTCATTGAGAAAGGTGTTTTCCTTTTGTGGGATAAAATTATTATTTCAAAATATTTCTCACATTTTTATAAGTAATTTGTTGTGTATTCTTAAAAAGCCGTAAATATTTTTTAGCTTGTGGTTAGTTGTTTCTCGTAAATATATGCTACGCTTAATTGGCTCTTCATTTATGAATCCCTTTCTTCATCCGTCTATTGTATCAATCATCTAAACTTTTACATTGAAGAGAATCACAAGTTCATGTAACTGGCCAAGATAATGTTGGGAACCCAAAGTAGGATTTTCTGGACCCTAGTACCCTAGATCAAGAAGGACTTACACAAGCATTAAAGAGTTTTGTCTCTTTAGCTAATACAAAAGTTGCAGGGAGCTGCGGGAAATGATTGAAATTAAAGGAGTTTTTGATTTTTTAGTTTAAGTGCAGAAATCCTCCGGGAATATGCTTTTTTAGAGGCTTTTCGTGAAGCCAATTTCAATCGACAGGTCATAGAAAGCATCCTATAATCTTGACAAAGTTAATATCTTTCAAACGCGACCATACTTGCTACATTTGGAGTGGTGGATCGGAATATGTGATGATGTGAAGTCGGCTGTAGGATGTTAGGTAGGCTTTTAAAGTATCCGAAATTGCAACAAATTTTGTCAAGTGGGAAAGGTAGAGACTAGCTGTAGGATGTGGAATGCTTTGCGAGGACTTTTGATGAAAAAAACGAAAAATTGAAAAATATTACGAAAAGATCATCAAAAAGTATCTGCAAACCATCAGATTTTGGAAAGGTTTCGTCGAGACCTACCTAACTTGACAAAATTTGAGAAAATTAGAGATCACTACGAGAAAATATTCCCGAAACCCGCAAAATTTGCTCAATGGCAGAAAATTTCCTCAAATTTAATCGGAAAATTGTCCGTTTAGTACAAGTAGGGTGCCAGTAGAATGGTCTAAGGTACACGGCCTATACCTGCATAACTTGGCTAAGAATCGGTTGAGTCGTTGCGGAGAACGAGCCGAAAATGTGGCTTAAAATGTGATTTTTCGAGGGTCGGTGAAACGTTTTCGCCCATAGATCCGAAAGTATAGCAATGAAAGTACCAAGTAAGATGTCAAATGAAAGATATGGATCTCTCAAAGCGAGCGGTAAACATTTTCGGAAATCGTTTGAGTCTTTCGGGATGTACAGTTCTTGGAGTGATGGTAAGTCGTTCTACGCGCAAATATATGATAGGGAGTGATTTTTCATCAATATTTTCTTACAGACAAGGTACACAGAAACGGTTCCAAAGGCAAAGTTGTGGAAAATTACAAGGGGAACATTTTTGCCCATGGAACTAGAGGTTTCGGTGTTTACCTAAGGGTCCCAAAGTCGGGTTAAGGGTAAAAATATAAATTTTTGTTATGTTGTAGTGAATTTTCAGGAGAACATTTTTGTCGAAGGTAGGACTTTAAAAAGGATGTATAAAATAAACCTTTTTGTTTATAGTCAGGCTGTAGGTCGGTCCTAGTACTTCGGAAGGACTTTCGTAATAAGCAATTTCTAGAAACATACAGAAAATTGATTTTTTGGAAAAGATTGCGAAAAGTCCATAAATTTTAAGAGTTTTCGAATTTATGATGGTTTAAATTACATTTCGATAAATAGTTTGACGATGATAGAATTCAGTACGACAAAGAGTTTAGTACGAAGAAGGATTTGCTTGATTTGCAGCCATTAAATTTTCAATTATAAAATATTCAAAGTAAAATATTTTTAGAGTCTACAATTTTGTTGATGTCAGCTTGTTCATTCTTAGGACATACCAAATTGTATGCAGCAATGAATTAGCATAAAAACAATAACTCGTACATTCAAATGACAAGAACCAAAATTAACTTGAACTGAATTTTAGTTTGTCTGCAATGAGAAAATAAATTACATTATTTCTCTTTCACTTAAACTAAAAAATCAAAAATTCCTTTCAATTGTATCGTTTCCCGCAGCTCCCAGGAAAGTTGTACTACAAAAACTACTTTTTTTAGGAACAACACACAATGCATCCTGAAGCTATTGATATTTCACATGAAAACGACACTGAAATATACACAATCCTGTAACTAATATAACTAACCAGTCATGCGAGTCATGTTCCTGTCGATTCTAATGACTGAAAACTGACACGAAAATGTATCCCTAATTGCAAGTCCGTATCGACAATAAAGAAGTGTATTTGCTGTTGTCTGCAATTTTCTGCTAGATTCGCATGTATATTTTCATTAACAAGACATCGCTATGTTTATCAAGTGAATTGAAAATTTAGCGAATAAAATTAGAAATTCATAAGCAGAATCTGAAATTACGGTTTTATTGTACATTGTGGAAGTAAAAACAATAGCATTGACGAACAGCATAGGGTTGCCAAACTGAAATACTATGTGCTAATGGTGAAAAGTGAATGTTACGTTGCGCAAAATAACAAAAATAGTTATTGGGATTACAAGGGACGAAATATAAAAATTCAACTCAATGCGAGAATTACTCCGAACGCCGCCGAAGACAAGATCTGCAATCGCTCAAGTTGAATTTTATACTTTCATCCCTTGTGATTAGCATATTTTTTTACGACAACAACGGAAATCATAATTTTTCACATCACTCCATACAAATTTTCATCTACAAGGAAATTTCTGATCCAATTATCATTTTGTTGACATCAGTTACTTTCGGCTCTCTTTTAGGAACCGAAAATGACTTTGGCTCTCTTCAGTGAACCTAATATATTTTTGCATCGGGGTTAGGACGGAATGTCCCAAAAACATAATGTCCCCAACCAAAATATCCCCTCAGACAAAAAATCACCTCAGAAAGTACTTATTGAGAAGAAGCAGTGCCGCAGGCCGTTAATTTAATTGGAAAATAAAAAAGCGGGGTCAAGGAATGCGGTATCTGAGGGGCAGAGTCCCTAGCGGTGTTTGGGGCAGCTCCCAATTCACGTAAAGCCGTTTGCAGGGCGTAAAAAAGCCTGCCGCAGGCGCGGAGGTGAAGGGACAGAGCCGCCAATACGCAATATAATATCTAATTAATAATACTTACCTATATCCACCACTTCTAAGTAGACATTACGTTTGGGGATATTTTTTTCCGGTTTACGTGGGATATTTTGTCCGGGGATAATTTGTCAGGGGATATTTTGTCTCGGGAGAATCGGTCCTGGAGCCTATTGCATCACTTGGCTCACTGAAGTTTGCATTTCTCTATTTTTGGCTCCCATTTAGGAAATGAATAGGACGGTTTGTCCAGTGGTACCGTACTGGCTTTCCACCAAGAATATCCGGGTTCAATCCTGGTGGGTACAAATTCTGTATAGGATTTTTCTTCAATGTATAACATGATAGCAACGTTCCTAGGCACACCCAGGCTTTATAATTTGGGAAGTTGTGAATTTTATGCCGCAACGAATCGTACACAGAAGAATGACAAGCCCATATTCATCCATATTCGATGAATTCTGTACAAATATATGAGTCTAACTTTAGGCGTATATGTAATTAGCACCAGAAGAAATCCTTACGGTAGGCGCGGTTCTAAGCCCTACAAATTTACATTTACATACAAGTACATTATAGATGGCACTAGGTTTGTGTGCAATTTACCACTGACACAGCAAAAATGTCGGTAACGAAAGGATCTCTAAGAAGAATCCATCTGAGCTAAAAAGCTCACCGGATTACTCTTGTTTGGGTACCAGGCCACTCTGGAATTCACGGTAATGAGATGGCTGATGAGTTGGCCAGAGTGGGCTCTTCGGCGCCAGTGCACGGACCTGATCCGCAAATCTCAATACCTCAGGCACACGCAGAGCGCTATATGGCCTATGAGGGTGGTGTACACACGAAACACTTCTTCCCGAAACCCAATGAAAAATGGTCCAAGGTACTAATCGGCATGCAGAGGAATGCAGAGGATATTTGGTGCGATACTGGACACTGCGGCCTAAATAGTCACCTTACGAAGATGGGACTCTCGCACACGTCCGATTGCACCTGTGGATTAGGAGAGGAAACGGGATTACATATCATTTGTGATTGCCCCAAATTCTTCCAACTGAGGCGCAGGTACTTGGGTGATTACACCATCTTACCGTCCGAGGTTCTAAAACTGGGATCTGTCGTGTTGGACAAGTTCCTGGCTGAGACTGGACGGCTTATTTGATTTATATGATGATGAAGGGGACAGAGAACAAAGGATTACTAGATCTGTGTTCTGAGATCCAAATCCTCGGATCGCCCCAAGCTGATAAATCTAAAACCTCTGACCTGGCAACGGCAGATTATTTATTTCTATCATTGAGGAAGTGAAAATTAAGCTTTTGCAGACTTTCGTTTCCGGCGATACGAGGCGCTAACAAAGAATTTCTTGGTATGAAAAATTACTGTTCCTAAGTTTAACTCAATTAGTATGCAACGCACAAAAGGCTTCTCCCTGTTCGATTCTGTCTTTTGTCTTACTCCCTAATATGAAGTACCTTGACTTCCCGATTTATAATGTTGTGTTGAGTTTCTTAAAATTTAGAAAAGAAAATTTAGAAAGATGTTAAAAATGCTCTATATGCGCCTTGGCATCCGGTCAAAACGACCGCTGGTCAAAAAAGCCCCGGACAAAAAACATTTGGACAAAATAACCCGGACAAAATAACCCGTCGACAAAACAACCCGGACAAAATAACCCCCGGACAAAATAACCCCCGGCCAAAATAACCCGGACAAAATAACCCCTGGACAAAATAACCCCTGGACAAAATAACCCCTGGACAAAATTACCCCCGGATAACAAGCAAGGCGCTGCGCCGCAGGCCTGAACATTATGAAAAAAAGCGGGGTCGAGGGGCGGCAGCCCCCGCGATGGGGATCAAGGGAGTATCGCCCCCCTTGCGGGGTCTAAGAGGCGAAGCTTCTAGCGGGGTTTGGGGCAAAGCCCCATGCTTGTAAGGCCGCCTGCAGGGCATATTGTAGCTCATCGCAGGCGCTGGGGTTTAGGGGGCAGAGCCCCCTACATCATAAAAACAACATATGCAAACCATGCTTTGTGCGAAAGTTGTCCGGATTCTTTTTTGACATTTCATTACTTCCAGAAACCAGACAAAATAACCCTTGAGGGGTTATTTCGTCCGGGGCTATTTTGTCCGGGCTATTTCGTCCGGGCTTTTTTTGTCCGGGGGTTTTTTGTCCGGGGGTTTTTTTGTCGGGTTTTTTTTTTTTTGTCCGGGGTTTTTCTGACCTAGATCCATGCGCCTAATGTACAACATACATTCTTCAATTTTTACTACTGCTTCACAACACGTTGCGAAAATGACAGCTGTCAAAGTACTAATTACTAAGTGTCAACTCTACAACCCCATTTTAAGCTAATAATGATTTAATGTCAACACCAATTTGCTCGTCCTCTTCAAGGGTGGTTTGACGATTTGCATTTAAACATGTTAATGAAGCTGATATATGGAAAGCACTGCAATCGATCAAGTCTAACGCGGTCGGCCTACATGCTGGACCATTCCATGTAAGGTTATGAGAAACCATGCCTGCACACTGAAACGTTTATTTTTGTATGGGAGAGAGTTTTACAGATGTTTTATCTGCGATTTGTTCATTGAACAAAAATTTGGAAAAAGCTTCGTTTAGCCTGCAGTCGTCGTTCTCTCATAGTATTCCACTTCCTTTCATTAAACTCATAATTTTTGATGTTATTCCGTACATAAAACACATGCTGAATTTTTCGGTCACTAGTTCGCTATTTTCGGACGCGTGGAAAATTTTCAAAGTACGACCTGACGATAAAAAAACGAGATTTTTCAATTTAGCAGACTACAGGCCCCTACACATTCTACCGGTTATGTCTAAACTTTATGAGATATTACTTGCAGATCAAATCAGAGACTTTATCACAAAGTTTGGATTGATGACATTTATCCAATCGGACTATCGACCATTGTGCAGTACGACAACTGAACTACTGAAAATTACACATGAATCGAGAAGTGCGTTGGAAAAGAGACCGCTTGCAATTCTGCTTTTGTTGGATTTCACAAAAGCTTTTGACTCAGTTGATCATAGGTTGCTTTGTAAGAAGCTCGAAATAATGTTCTATTTTGATAAGACTGCAACTAAATTATTTGCAAGTTATCTGATGAATCGCAAGCAAGCAGTAGAAATTGATTGCTCTCTATCAAGATTAATTCAGCTGAGGAAGGGAGATCCACAGGGATCTATTTTGGGGCCGTTATTGTTCTGTATATTTATTAATGATTTGCCGAATTCTGTTAAATACATGTTCTCGCATCTGTATGCAGATGATGCTCAACTCTACAAAAGTTTTCTCAATGCTGAAGCAGACATTTCAATAGATCATATTAACTTGGATCTACAAGCAGTCTGTGATTGGGCGAATAAGAACAATCTAGAATTGAATACAGGGAAGACTAAGGTAATTGTCATTGGTGATACCCATCCAATTGGAGTCTCGGTTGTTAAAATGGATGAAGTCGAATCAGTGTTTTCGAAAGCTGTCAAGAATTTGGGCCTAATAATGAAAAGATCATGTAGATAAAATCTCACAAAGGGTATTCATGGGTCTAAGGAGTCTTTGGCCGCTCTCAAAAGCAACGCCAACAAGCACGCGATACTTGCTGACAAAACCATTGCTTCTACCACATGTTGATTACTGCAGTCCAGTATGCTACTATGTTCTGAACTCAGCTTCAATGAATGTGCTCAAAAAATGTGTTAAATCAATCTCACGCTATGTCTATTGGCTTAAAAGGACTGATAATGCAGACAGTTATGTTACACGCTTTTTGGGAAATTTGTAGAGATGAACTTTGTGACTATGTCTAGATGTGTGTTGTGGAATCAGAGCTACTTTAAAATTCTGTAAATATTGTTGATACTGGCGAAATCATGCGCAATAATGATAATAATTAGAGATGAGCGGGTTGCCCGAAACTTCGACAAAACCCGACCCGAAACCGAACCCGAATTGTTTTTTTCGGGCTCATGGGTTTCGGGTTTCGAAAATTTGAATCGGGTCGGGTTCGGTCCGGGCCGGGCTTGGAAACAGTTCGGGTTTCGAGTTTCGAACAATTCTATCGGGTCGGGTTCGGTCCGGGTGGGGTTGTTGTATCATTTTATTCGGGTCCCGATCCTTTATTGACTTTTTATATTTTACAAAACTCGTCTAAATTTTATCATCTTACATTACACGAATTTTGTTTTAGTCTAAGGTCCGCGAAGAATGCAGACGTCGGGCGTTGAAATAATTTTGGTTTTAAGTAATTTGGGTTGTGAGTTTCGAAAAACTTGAGTGTCTGGTTCAGTCCGGGTCGGGTTTTGAAACAGTTCGTGGTCCGGGTTTCGAAAAATTTTATCGGGTCGGGTTCGGTCCGGGTCAGGTTTTGAAACAATTCGGGTTTCGGGTTTCGAAAAATTTTATCGGGTCGGGTTCGGTCCGGGTCGGGTTTCGAAAAAGGTCGACCCGCTCATCTCTAATAATAATAAATATAATTGATTGTATCTAGTACTCAAACAGGGGAAGTAGAGCGGATCGCCATTTTAACAGGTGCGACAATGTAATTTCCATGAGGAGTTCAGAATTTTTACGCAAAGTAAGGGTTTTTTTTCTTTGTTTTAAAGTAAGAGTAGTGTCAATAAAAATTCGTTGAATCTTATGGAAACTTCACCATTTTAATGTGTCGTACTCGGTATCAGATCACAAAATCTGATAAAAATATTCGGATGTGGCACCCCTATCATTATCGAAATAATTTGAACACAATTTGCTGCATGCTCAACTCATAAATTGGAAATAAAACTACGATAGTGTGAAAACTTGAAGAATAAATGCGTTTGAAATAACGAGGCAAATTTCGTCTTATGCAATTGGTTTTGCGAATGAATTTGGTTTATGAAAAAACAGAGTTATTTATTAGTCTCAATTGGACGGCTAATTTTAAACAATTTTGCTGGTTGTATACGAATAGAATGAATCGTTCATCTGCTGTTGCAAGCATAACAGTAATTATTTTCCGTCATCTGTTTATTAAGTCCCTGAATAACGTGAATAATGTATTATCAATTGAATTAGCAAAAACACATTAGCACATTATCCTATCGCAGAAAATGAACGATGAAATTCCCAATTAATTACAATTACTGTACGATTATAGGCACGTACAACGAAATCAATTTTATTATGTTAATATCAGACATTTGGTGGTTGCCGTAACTGGAAATTTTACGAAGTGCTACATACACACAACAAAAAAACCACGCCTATGATGATGAGTCTTTATGCGTCAGTAGCTCTACAGTAAACAATCTGCTGATTTTACTAACTGACAACAGATTTATTTAGGGGTGTAATTAGCATTTGATAAAAATAGACAGATAATGTTTTGTTCAGTTGAAAGATGGCGTTGGAATGTTAATTGACCAACGACAGTAACGATCAACAAGTTCGACGCAAAACATTATGGTCAGAAAATATTATTTGCAACCGAGACTGTTTCCAACTAGCGATTGCAATTACCGTACATTTTTTAAAAACCGGTAAACGGTAATACCGAAGTTTTTGAGTAAATTTACCGGGAAATCACCGGTAATTTGTACTACACGCAAATCGGTCGATATGTTCAATTTTAGGTATTCAAATCGACAAATAATCCACGACGAACGTTGAATGAGGTGAATGAACAATTTGAAAAAGAATGATTCATGATTTACACAGATCGTCCATAATATGTGTTAAGTTACCATGAAAGCTATGACACTCCAATTTACGAACAAAATTTTATGTGCAAATGCCATACACTGTCACAATTTGTCCACTTTTAGGACGTCCATATTCAATAGACCTGTCCAAAATTCTAATTTGTCGAAAAGTTAGGGGGCCAGCGCGGAAGACGGTGTCAAATGGTCCACCGAAAAAAAGTTTCTATGGGTCGAAAGAAATCTGGAGCGATTTGATGGGTGCTCAATGGCGTCAAAGGAGAAAAATTACCGAAATCCAAGCATCAACATCTCCATCGGCAAGTGTTCGAATATTCTCGTTAATGAGCTTGTTTTATAGATTTTTTCTTCCTCTAAAAATTGTTTCTAAGAAGATAGACTGGAAATTAATCCCTTGTACGAGTTCCACACGACTAAAGTAGTGCAGCATTTTTGCAAAAATTGTATCCACTTCAATTAAGCGAAAGTTATAATGGGAATTTCTTTAGAATCTAGCCTCTCAGTAAAAATTTAGAAGAAGGATAAACCTACAAAACAAGCTCATTAACAAGAATAGTCGTACACTTGCCGATGGAGATATTGATGCTCGGATTTCGGTAATTTTTCTCCTTTATCGCCATTGAGCACCCATCAAATCGCTCCGGATTTCTTCCGACCCATAGAAACTTTTTTTCGGTCGACTATTTGACACCGTTTTCCGGGGTGGCCCACTAACTTTTCGAAAACTTAATTTTCACTTACATTTTTGGACAGGTCTAATATTTGAGGAAAAACGAATTTCATACAAAAGATGAGATTTACTAAATTATCAGACTCTTCGCACTCATTATTGGTCATTTTACACTCCCCAGTAGCAGAGTAATCCTTTCCAAATCTATATCTTCAATTTGAGTAATCAATCCTCTTGTATAGTCCGAATTCGAAATCGGACGCCCATATTTCTCAAACCGACCTATGTACCTTGTTTTTTGGTCACACTCTGTCCTCCTTCACCAAACCTACCTAAATATCCTAAAATAAGACATCCCTTTTCAGTATTTCATTTGAATTGAAAAGCTAGAGACCGAATTTTCATAAGACAACTGGACTTGACCGACACATCAAGCCATCAAGCAATTATTGTTGCAGAAAATGTAATCTTGACTAACTTTTCATAAAGTGATAATATTCTACTGTAAAAACCGGTAAATAAAATTTTATTTACCGGTAATCGGTAATCGCCATAATCGGTTTTTTTTTTGCCGGTTGCATTCACTATTTCCAACTCTTTAGATGATCGACGAATAACAATATCAACCGGTGATTGTATAAAACCCAGAAGCACAAAATTCCAAATTACAAAATCAGGAAGAAAAAATCAGCAGCATGAAAATCCTGAGCCTTCAAAATACGTAAGCCTCAAAATCCGGAATGAAAGTAAAATTCTAGGTTTTTCCCTGATTTTTAAAAAAATCAAGTATAGGGAAGAATGCGCCGCAGGCCGTGACAGTAAAAGGGCAACGAAAAAAGCGGGGTCGAGGGGTGACTGTCCCCGCATAGGAGGAAAATTCCCAAAAGGACACAATTGACAGGGTTATCTCTACATCTCTCTCAGACCTTCTCTACATACACACCAGTGTAGAGTAGACTTACCTTTCTAACTTTACAATTCGACGACTTTTGTACACATAGCTTGTGGGATGGGCCAGTGCCAGTGGGCATTTTACTTGTGGGCATTGGACTTCTTTTCTCAAACGGTGGGCATAGTTGGCATGTCGGCACAAAAATGTGCTATGCCCACTCATCTCTAGCTCCAACTACAAACACTACACCTACTAAAGAAACAAATGACATGAAAACTAACTACAAGAAATGAACATGAATTAAAATGGCTAATGAGTCGAGGGTGCCGCTTTTTAATTTTAGATCAAGTCATTGCACCCGAGAAGTTAATTTTATTTTTAGTCCACCCCCCCCCCCCCTTTCACATATAAAAAGTGTTCAAAACGTTCTACATTTCCATATAAAATTCAACATCTTCACACTTTTTTTGGTAACCACCACGCCCCCCCCCCCTTCCGTAGAGTATATAGTCACCTGTGAACAGCTCCTTTTCACAGCTGCAGATCATGTTTCAGGGCAGTTATACAGACTTCTTTAGTCGAAAACAGCCAAGAAAAAGGATCATAAATCGACCTTACTTACAAAAGTTGTTTCAGACTAGTGCAACAACCTTAAAGCGGGGAAGTTTTTGCGTGGTCTTACACTAAAACACCCCATACTCAGTTTTTCAGTTCATCGCTGCTTCGAGTAGTAAAGCGTCCTCGAAGTTTTCGCCTAAAATGACAAATAACTCCGGAGTGGGGGAAGGTTCCAAGAGGTCCAATGATGAAAAGCCTTCGCATCATTGGAGCCTACCATCCAGTGCAATTTCATTTGGTTTTACACGAGCTATAGCCAAAAACCATTTTTACCACTCTTTAAATTACTCTTAATCAATTTATTTTAAATATATTTGGACCCGTACGAAGTTACATGGGGAGATTGAGGCGGGAGTGAGGGGGATGCATTTAATATCGTCTAGATATGACGAATCAGCGAAAAAAATGTCCTTCTGTCCGTCCCGCCTAAAAGTCTGCAATGATCACCCTAAACTTTTTTCCCCCTGAATTTTTTTCCTATGATTCAAGTTCAAATATGAGCAAAATCGGTCGAGTGGCTTTTTTTGTGGAAACCGGGTCATTGGTCTGGGCACTAGGACCAAAGGAATGGTCGAAATTGGGTTTATTGGCCATATACGAAAGCAGATGGCTTTTCGTATATATTGGTCAACAACGGAGATTTACTGTAAAAAGCAAAGTTGTAGAGGATAAATTTTTGGGGAACGCATGTTTCAGGGTTTTATCGAAAAATGGCCGAATCCTTGGATAAGACTCCTTCTAGAATTGGGTGGGTTAACTGATATCTCTGGAACTATGGAAGTTCGAAAGTTGCTTCCAAAGGTAAAATTGTAGAGAATGAAATTTTATGGAACATAGTTTCAGGCTTTCATCGAAAAATTGTCCAATCCTAGGATATGAGCACTTCTAGAATGTCTCTAGAGCTATGAGAGTTAGAAGGTTACTTCCAAAATTCAAATTGGCATTGATTAACACTTACTGGACACAGCAAATGGTTGTAAATAGCACAAAATATGTTGCTTTGTCTGGTGCGATTTTAATTAACGTTACTCAATACATAACACATAACATGTTTCACTCGTGTTGCAGAAAAATGTTTAGGAATCCGGAAAATGTCCTCAGCAAATTCCATTTCCTATTATGAAAATTGTATCTTTTTCCCACTGATTCGAGTAAGTTCCAGCCAAGAAAGAAAACTTTGCTATTTCGCGAAAAGCAGAAATAACTTGATGAAAAACAAAAATACGAGATGTTTCTGCAGCGAACATACAACATTCATGTCATTCGTGTCACTGTGACTGGCATGAGGCAGTTAAATTCCAGAGAATGTCTTGACTGTAGTTGGTTTATGTCAATGCAGACGATTTAACTTTTAAGACTTGGCGAATGGATGGAAAACTTCATTACTCATTAAAATTATATTTCTTAATCAAATCTGGAAAGATTGTTTATGTTTTCATTTTCGTTCAGCTTTCATAATTGAGTTTGAGTTGAAACCTGAAACTGCTTACTAATCTTCACAGCCAGCGGTTGCAAAAATACATTGTTTACTAAAGTTGAAGTAGAAAAATAAACTTTTTTTGAGATTTTCACTCACTCTTTAACAGTTGTGATGATTCTACATGGATTACGGACACGAAGAGCTTTGAAAAATATTGCCCTTAATTTAGACGAGCATTAAAAGAACGCTTAAAACTTGAGCAGTTAAATGAAAGAAGCGTTTTATCAAATGACTGGAGAGTGAGGTTCAACGGTCACTTTTTTCCTCTGTTTCAACTTGATGTTCTTATGTAAATATTCGAGCGACAGGAGTGATTAATGAGGTGAGAAAATTGCTTATATCACCCTTTGGGAATGGAAAATTCTATTCACAATTCTGCATTCCGTGGGGTGGAAAGTTGATGCACTAGCGAGGAAAAGTAACTCTAAGTAGAAATCATTCACTTTACCTGGTATTGTCATTGTGCAACTTATGACATAAATTGTTATTACGTTAATAGGAAAGGAAAAATTGTTTTGTCACTACGGAGTTTAGTATCATCGTCATCTTTGCTTCGGAATGCAAGTTCTCTCCTAGTGACATAAAATGCCTCTAAAAGCTACTTGGTCACATCTTATTGATGTGGACACTCCCTTGACTTTGATTATTAATGTTTATCATTCAAAATAAAAGTACAGAAAAATTATTTCCCCGTTGGGTCTGGCATTTGTAACGCAGTTTTTTGAACACAACGTAATTTTGTTTTAAAAAAAGTGGTGCAATTTTTTTCAAGAATAAAACTTTGACCACAAGCTAACATTCTATTCAAACAAATGTTTGCGCCTTTTCAGCGAAACCGTCACCTCTGACGATATCAATAATTTTAAAAGTGGATTTACTTACTGCGTCACACTTTACATTTTAAGAAGTTTTTTGTTGTAATATCAGTAGTTTTGTAAGGCGAGCTCTGCAACCTATGCTACCATGGACAAAAATGATCTGAGACTTTCTGGCAATTGCTGACACCTTTTTGGCACTTGCTGAGTACTGCCTGAGACTTTTTGAGACTTGCTGATAACTTTCTCAGACTTTCTGACACTTGCTGTCAGCTTTCTGACACTTGTTGACAACTGTTTAACACTTGCTGACAACTTTTTGACAGTTGCTGACAACTTTCTGATACTTGATGACGACTTTCCGACACTTGTTAATGACTTTTTGAGACTTTCTGACGCTTGCTGACAACTTTCTGAAACTGTCTGTCAATTTGTGAGTAGCTGACACTTACTGACAACTTTCTGACACTTGCTGACAAGTTTTCGAGACTTTCTGACATTTGCTGACAACTTTCTGATACTTTCTGAAACTTGCTGACACCTTTATGAGACTGTCTGACACTTGCTGACAAGTTTTTAAGACTTGCTGACAACTTTTTGACACTTGCTGATAACTTTCTGAGAATGTCTGACACTTGCTGACAACTTTCTTAGAATTTCTGGCCGAAAATCAACCGATTTTGATGAGTCTAGGCTGCTACGACGTAAACGTCAGGGCAGGGGGAAAAAACTCAAAAGTTCGTGTATATATGCTGACTTGTCCCAAATGTTTTTGAATGGCGTTTTTTGAGTTTGTGCACACATGTGGACGCGGACACACGGACAAAATCGACCTTAGTTCGGCCGTAAGACCCTGACTAACGTCAAGGGAATAAGAAGTTTTCCTTCCTCTCTTTATCTTAGTTAGTGAGAACTTCCGTCTCAATGTTGTTTACAAGTTTTGGAAGCTTCAAACATTTAACAAATTTATTGATGAGATCATTCGATCTTTAAGGAAGGTATACAGAAAAACAATTTTCCATATCTCATTTTTATGATTTCATCTTTGAATTAATTGAAACGATTTATCGCTACATGGCTCCATCTCGATGGTATATCGTTTCGACTCAACTAAACGATGTGTGCACAGAATTTTAATCTTCAAAATTTGTTATTCCTATAAACGCCGCCGGATATTTACGACAGTTTACACGAATAAGGAAATAAATTGAGTGGACCCCCGCCACATTTTTATTATAGTCATTCCTTTCATCCGTATCGTTCAGTGTTCTGTGTTCTGTAACTCATAATTACACAATCTGTAGATTTAATTCCAGTGTTGTAACCCAAACTGAAACTATTTGCCTAGGAGCAATATGGTATCTCAAATATGTCTGATGTTTGGGAATGTTAAACAAATATTACATAAAAAGGGACACCCATCGAAATGTTTCAAGTTATAGTTGGATGTATACATGAACTCTTCTACCTTTACTTGTCGTAAGGCAGGTCTAATCCAAACTGAAAAAACTGGTTTCCATACTAGGCACTTGAACACGAACAGGATTTTACATCCAAAAAAGATAATTTTAAATTAACAGTTTGTTGCGTGGTGGATAAACAAAAAAACCAGGTTCGATCGGAGCGGAAAGTAAAAAAAACTAATTTGAAAACAAAACCAACCAAAGACCCCTACGTATCAGAATTAGATGTGTCAAACAGAATAGATGTGGCCAATAGAACAAATCTTGCAAAAAGACTTGAACGTATCTTAATATAGTAATAAGCAAACAATCCAACGTTTTATGTTCTTTTATAACTATAACAAATTCAAAGATCCATAGAAATTACCCAAGGTAATGTCACAGGCCCTACCGAAGTACATCTCAGACCATTCAAATTTAGAAATTGGACCATTTTTCCCTAATTTTTTGAATAATTGGATTAGTGGTTTATTGGTTTTAAGTTTCCCTAAAACCCTGAAACGAGTGTTCTCTAAAATTTTGTTCTACACAACTTTGCCTTTGGAAGCAACCTTCTACCTCTTATAGTTGTAGAGATATGGATCATCCTTCCCAATTCTAGAAGTGGTCATATCCCAGGATTGAGGCATTTTTACCCAAAACCCCGTGTACCCTAAAATTTCATTCTTTATAACTTTGCCCTTGACAGTGAATCTCCATATTGTATAGTTAAGCAAATAAACACGAAAAACTGTTTTCGTATATGGCCAAGAAACTCAATTTCGTCGATTCATTGATTGATCTCGGTGCCCCGACCCCTGACCCGATTCCCACAAAAAAAATTTCCCAATTTTCTGACATCAAATCCTTTCGTTTGACACCAACATGAGCAATTTCCGTGCTACACTTGCTGAGATATTTGCGAAAAAGCTTCACCGACCCTCGAAAATTTCATGTCCGGCCTCCACTTCTTCGACCGTATCTCCGAAACTATTTGGCCGATTTTGCTCATCTTCGAACTTGAATCATGGGAGGCATGTGCCTTTCAGGGGAAAAAAAGTTTAGGCTGATCGGTTGGGCCGTTGGATACGAAAAAATTTTGTGGGGATCGGGTCAGGGGTCTGGGAATTGGGACCAATGGAATGGACGAAATTGAGACTATTGGCCATATACGAAAACACTTTTTCGTCTATATTTCCTTAACTATGCAATATGGAGATTTATTGCCAAAGGCAAAGTTGAAGAGAATTAAATTTAGGCGAATACGTGTTTCAGTGTTTTGGGGAAATATGGTCCAATCCTGGTATATGGCCTCTTCCATATTTAGGCAGGATGACCCAGATCTCCAGAACTATGAGAGTTAGAAAGTTGGTTCCAACGGCGATATTGTAGAGAATTAAATTTAAGCGAACACATGTCTCAGGGTTTTAGGGAAAAATGACTTACTCCTTGGATATAAGCTCTTTTAGATTTGAATGGTCTTGGTTGGGCCTTTCACATTACCTTGGGTAATTTCTATGGATCTTTGAAATTATTACAGATAAAAAAGAACAGAAAACGTTGAATTGGTTGCTTAGGGACCATCCATAAATTACGTACGCTTTTTTCAGTGCTGTCAGCAGATTTAAATCAACAATAACTTGAAAAATATTCACTTTTAAGACGTCAACTGTATGGCCGACCCCCCCCCCCCCAAACTACCCCCCTAAATGGGGGGGTCGGCCATACATTTGACGCACTGAAAAAAGCGTACATAATTTATGGATGGTCCCTTATTTGCATATTTAGATACGTTCGAGTCTCTTTGCCACATCTATTATGTTTACCACATTTGTTCTGTTTACCACATCTATTCTGATATTCTGGTTGTGTTTTTAAGTTATATTTTAGTATGGAGATGTAACTGAAATAACTCCCATTCGTGGACCAAAATGCTTATAAAACTGTTTAGAATGAAGTTGACACCCTCCATCCTATCTGAGTGCGTCCGTTTTCCGATACCCATCCCGTAGTAAGGTGGATTTACATACAGTATGTTCAAAAGTAGAAGCGCTGAAGCCAATGTATGTGGTTACAAAACCAGAGTCTGTGTAGCAAAAGGATGTCCCCAAGGAGGCATTCTTTCGCCACTTTCGGCTGGTGATACATTCTCTCATTAGGAACCTGAACGAGAAAGTCATTACTTTGTTAGGCTACTCGGATGATCTGACCATCCTGATTAGAGAAAAGTTTGAGAGTACGCAAAGGGACCGAGTTAGGGACTCAGTGAAGATTGTTGAAGATTGATGCGGAAGAACGACATTACTGTAAATCCTAAAAAGACCAAGCTAGTGTTTTCTAGTAAAGACTCAAATTCTGTGGGTAAAGTTAGACTCTTCGGAAAAGACAATGAGCTAAGCTCTCATCCCAAATAACTTGAGAGTAAGCTAAATTGTTGCGAAGGCGGAAGCTTTTGCCGCGTCGGATAGACTGGAACAAAATGGGCTGTGGACTCCGAATTTTTGGTCTGGCCATGGATTGGTTAGCAGTTTGATACCAAACACAATCTTTGCCATACCGAGGAATCGGATGAAAGCACTACTCGACTTTGTTATGAACTTTCAAGTTGACTTTCCGGATACAGAATCCTGGTCAAGCAGATGGACTACATACCTAACTGAAAGGAATGAGATCAGATTTACTGAGGGATCGAAATTTGCCGGAGGCTGGGTAGGTGGGGCTTTTAACTGAGAGACCGAAGCGGCAGCTGGCATAGTCTGGGCAGTCATGCTTGTGTTTTTCAGGCGGAAATTTTTGCTGCACATCTTGGGGTGAGTGAAGCACTTCCAGAAGACGCTTAAGCGTAAGAGACGTATTTCTGCTGGCATAGCGAATTGATGATTAAGCACATATTACAACTTCTAAGTTAGTAAAAGAGTGTCAGGACTACCTGAACGAAATGGATCGAATGAATTGATCGCTCTCGTTTGGTTACCGGGCCACTCTAGAGTTCATGGCAACATGAAGGCGACTTGTGGATCATAACCGCAAATCCCTATTACTCAGTCACTTTTCGATAGCGTGATAAAGAATTGGGTTAAGGCTCAGCACGTAGAGTGGAGTACAGCATATGAAACTCAGAGCCTACTATAGGATGGTCCAAAGAACTTATCAGCATGCAGAGGAATCGTATCAGCTAAGCTGCTGATGCGATTACCGGACACTGCGGCTTGAACAGGCCTTAGGAAAATGAGCTCTCAAAAACCTCAAAATTTAGCCAAAAATACAAGTTTTTCGAACATATCTCCGGACCTAGTCGGTCGAATTTGTTCATCTTCGAACTTGAAACCACAAATTTGAATATCTTTGGGAGCGTTCATAAATGACGTCTGCATTTTTTGGCTTTTTTTAGACTACCCCTCCCCACCCCTGTCTGTTTTCGTCTGTTTTGCTCGAAAGTGCTTCAAATTGAGCAACATCACAAAATATGACGTCTGTTTTCGTCAGATATCCACCCTCCCCCTGTCTGTTTTCAATGATCCCCTCCCCCCTCAAACGGAGACGTCATTTATGAACACTCCCTTTCAGGAAAAAAAATTTAATCGAAATCGGAGTTGATTTACTCAAGTTATGCTCTTAACGGACAGACAAACATTTTTTTATTGCTGATTTCGCATCTCTAGACATCCCCAAATTGTTTCCCTTAATACTTTGCCTCTAAATCGGTTTGTTGCAAAATTCATATGTTCAAAACTAAAACCTTCTCTATAAAAAAATTAATGGACAATTCAAAAAAGAATAAGACAGATTTCAAGCCGAATGAATCAATGCAATTAATGTAAATTGGAAATAAATGAGGTCCCAATATACTGCCCCTTTGTACACCACATAAAACGTCTACCAATCTACTATTCTTTCCATTTATTGACATAAATTGCTTTCTTTCACTCAAACAATTTTCAATCAATTTTACCGCTAATCCTCTAATCCCAGCTTTTCAAGTTTTTTAAGCAGAATTTTATGATTTCCCGTATCGAAGGCTTTAGCTAAATTCAAAAGTCTACACATTGTCAACTGCATTCATAATTTTATACATAAGTTCAATGACGGCAACTCTTGTGGAATCTTTTTTAAATCAATATTGGTAAAAAGAAAAATGTAATTTTCACGAAAAATCCTTTATATATTAACTTCTATATAATTCTATTTACAACACTAAGTAATTATTTGTTTGTTCGGAGTCATCAGATTAGAATATGGTAATTACCTTCGCAAGTTTTAAAGATGGATGTCGTCAACTGAGCTGAATTTTAGAGTATTTTATGAGCTAGGTGATGTGATAACGATAATTATTTGATGCTTCGCAGTCAACCGAGCTGAACGGAGAGCTCAAACTGTTCCAGATTTCGTTTCAAAAATCGTTTTCACCACACACACACTTGTTGCTTTCGTTTCAAAAATCGTTTTCACCACAGCTATGTATACGTAGTGAAAACGATTTTTGGAACGAAAGCAACAAGTGTGTGTGTGTGGTGAAAACGATTTTTGACACGAAATCTGGAACAGTCCGAGCTCTGTAGAGCGCCGAACTACTTTCTTCTCAAAATATCTCGGTTTGTATGGAATACATCTATTCCATCAACTTTTCCAGCATTACAAATAGCTAAGAGCTCGCTGACCACACGAAAGGGATGTGAAGAGAAAATCCGGAGCCAGGGACGGGGTTGTTGTGGTCAAAATTTCTTTAACAAACTCTCAGAGTGTTTTCATTTGGATACGGAAGAACTTTTTCCCCGCAGAACATTTTGAAAAGTAGAATAAGTGAACATTTTATATCAAGCTGTGCGGGGAAAAATTGAACCGCATCCAAAATGAAACACTCTTCACTGCCGTAATTTGCATAAGAAACTCAGTGGTAACATTTTGAGAGAGAATTTCATATATTTTCCCTCACAAAATGACGACACTAAGTTTCTTATGCAAATTACGGCAGTATTGTTTTGTTAAATTCACATAATTGTGAACGTTGGACACTGGAATTCATCAGATTCCCAAAAACGTTCGTTTAACACAAACCGTTATCTCAACCTGTGTGTACACTACTGTATCGGTGGCACGTATGGGGACCATTCTTTTCACTGCTTGCCATTGACTGATGAGTTGCGGTGAAAAGAACCTCCATGTGACAAAACAGTGTCTTAGCTCGAGCAATACTCATATTTTCCTTCACGGAATGCCTTTGTAGGCTCAAAAATGAGTACTCTCTCACACATACGACTTTATTTTATTTTCTATATTCAATTTATAGATAAACAGAAGGGATTCAAGTGACCAATGTTTAAAATTACATAAATTATTGAGATTTGTGTCTGGGAATCTGATGAATTCCAGTGTCCAACGTTCACAATTATGTGAATTTAACGAAACAAATTATGTCATAATGAACGACAACACTTTGATTGCGTTTTGTGAAAGGACAGACACTCTGAATATATGTGGCAAACAGAAAACAGAATAGATGTTGTAAAAAGACTAGTACGTATCTAAATATAGAAATGAGCAAACAATTCAATGTTTTGTGCTCTTTTGTAACTATAAGGATTTCAATGATCCATAGAAATTACCCAAGGACCTATCGAAGTAAGTCTGAGACCATTGATTTTGGTGGCCTAAATGAAACTATTTTCTCTAAAATTTAATTCTCACCAACTTTGCCTCAACAAGTCAATTTTATAGATATGTGTCATCCCTCCTAATTCGAGAAGTTGCTACAGTAACGAAATCATACTGTATTATTCCGGGATTTGATAATTTTTCCCTAAAGCCCTGAAATACATGTTCTCTAAAATTTTATTCTCTACAACTTTACCTTTGGAAGCAGTTTTCTCACTGCCATAATTCTAGAGATATGAGTCATCCGGTCATCCCTCACAATTCTTGAAGTGGTCATATACCAGGATTATGTCATTTTTCCTTAAAACCCTGAAACACGTTTTCTCTAAAATTTTAATGTCTACAACTTTGTTATTGAAAAAACATAGAAGGGACCCGTACGTATCAGAATAGATGCGGCAAACAGAGTTGATGTTACGAAAAGACTGGAACGTATTTAAGTAAATATTGCGTTCACATTAGACTGTATTGGAAATTGCCCGTAGGGCAATTTTGAAAAACCCGTACGAAGTAACGGTGTAAAAAAATTCTTCGAACGCACAAAATTGACCTCCAAATAGAGAAAAATGTTCTCCTCAATTTTGTCTACAACATAGCAAAAAACTATTTTTTTGGGCTAGGGCCGACCTTAGTACTGACCTAGGGCCTTAAATAGAGGCCTCGGATACATACTTCCATAGACAAAAATGTTTCCCTCAATTTGCTCTGCAACATAACAAAAAACATTTTTTTATGTTAGGGCCGACCTTAGGACCGACATGAGGCCCACTTGAGCCCTAAGCACAGGCAAAAATTCTTCTATAAATTGTCGGTCGTGCGGAGAGCTTTCAAACAAAAAAAAGTTTTTGAAAATCGGAAGAGATTTACTCGAGTTATGTACAAAAAACACGTAGGGCCCTAACAAAGACTCTTTTTTGGTGCCCTAGCTAAGTCCGAAGACTCAAATCGAAAAATGATTCTTCCACAAATTGTCGGTCATGCCCAGATCTTTCAAACAAAACAAAATTTTGAAAATCGGTAAAGATTTACTCGAGATATGTGCAAAAAACACATAGAGCCCTAGCAGAGACTCGTTTTTAGTGACCTAGCTAAGTCCAAAGACTCAAATTAAAAAAAGTTTCTTCCATAAATTGTCGACCATGCCCAGATCTTTCAAACAACAAAAAATTTATGAAATTCAGAAAAGATTTACTCGAGCTATGTGCAAAAGACCAAAACCCACTTAAACGGCCCTAGCTCGGCGGCCCTTGGCCGACAGTGCCCAGATTCAATCCCATAAAATATTTTTCGACTACCTTTCAGGAAAAAAAAAAGTTTTTGAAAATCGGTCAAGATTTACTCAAGTTATCGTGTTGACGGACAGACAGACCGACATACCGACAGATGGACATTTTTTTCGCTGATTTGTCATCTGGAGGCAACAAAAAAAGTTTCCCCCTTACTCCCTGGTTCGAATTCGCAATGTAACAAACGTGGTAGTAAACGCATCCGACCTACGTACTTCGTACGGGTCTTAAAATTTCGCTCGCTTCGCTCGCGGTTCATAATTTCTTTAACAATATGAACAGTTTTCCCGCCTGATGAGAGAACATTAGTTCCAGGCTTTTCTTGAAAGGTTTAAAAAATTCAAATTTTCTGTGGCACTTAAGGGGGGAGGCTCAGCCCCCCCTGTCGAGTCACTCTGGCTACGGACCTGCTTCGACAGTAAATCAAAAACATAACCAAAGACCCGTACGTATCAGAATAGATGTGACAAACAGAATAGATGTGGCAAAGTGACTCGAACGTACCTAAATATACAAATAAGCAAACAATCCAACGTTTACTGTTCTTTTATAACTGTAAGAATTTCAAAGATCCATAGAAATTACCCAAGGTAATGTCAAAGGCCCTACCGAAGTACATCTCAGACCATTCAAATCTAGAAAAGCTTATATCCAAGGACTAAGTCGTTTTTCCCTCAAACCCAGAAACACGTGTTCTCTAAAATTTTATTGTCTACAACTTTGTCCTTGGAAGCAACTTTCTACCTCTCATAGTTCTGGAGATCTGGGTCATCCTGCCCAATTATGGAAGTGGCCATATACCAGGATTGGACCATATTTCCCCAAAACCCGGAGACACGTGTTCGCTAAAATTTGATTCTCTACACCTTTGCCTTTGAAAGTAAATCTCTGTATTGCGTATTTAAGCAAATACTGAAAAAAAACTATCTCTTATCATTTTGGGCAGAGAAATTTATTTTCGCCAGTTTTTTGGTATCAAATGCTTTCGTTTGACACCAAATTGAGCAATTTCCGCGCTTTACTTGCTGAGATATTTGCGAAAAAGTTTCACCGACTCTCGAAAAACCATGTTTTTGGTCACTTTTTAGACCATATCTCTGAAAAAATGACGAAATGACGGGACAGACTGACGGACTTCGTCGTTTCCCTAAAAGCTTTGTCAATTTTCTGCTGCCCCCCCCCCCTCTAGCTACGGGCCTGAAGATGGCACGCAAGTTGTCAAACATTCTCAAAAATCTTCCAACTCATAAAAATTCTTCTATCTTTAAAGCTTCCAATTAACCAAATTCTTCCGCGGAAATTCGTTCGGACAAAGAACAATGAAGGCTTTCAAAAGCTTCTTTTGTTCAATGTCCGAACGACTTTCCGCGTACGAATTTGGTTGATTGGGGCTGTTTATAATCTGTAAAAATGATCTGACATTAAGTCAAGAAGATCAATTGAAAATTCTGTGTTTTTTTTATTCAAGCGAGGTGTGGTAGAACAATTTTGAAAACAATAATTTGGTCGAAGTAATTTGGGTGTGAACTAACGTCGATGTTTTCACAATTTTTTTGTTGTTTATATTTTGAGCTATGATTTGACCTAATTTACTCATTTGATGTAATTTTCCCTAATTGCTTTTGACATAATTTGACTCATTTGATTCATATTCGTACCACTCGCATTTCACAATTCGCTGCATTGAAGTGGTTAATTTGAGTGTAGAGAACTAATTAGGACTGTAATTCATTTGCACGGGAATGCTATTGTTCTGCATCTTCATTACGGAAAGTGAGGATTTATAATGGGGCTACTTGAAGCTCGAAGTGTAATAATTGCATTACTGTTTTACATTAGGGTTCACTTTCTGTCTCGTCGCATTTGAATAATTTTTCATTATTTTATATGCGACTTAACATCAAGTCTTATTTCGGAAAGCAGGAAAACAAATAATTGACTTAGAAAAGTATAATACAAAAAAGCTTTCAAAGCTGTAAGAAAAATCCTATTAGATATGAACAAAACCATTTGTATGGTAGATTTATTTCTTTTCATAAAAAATCTCATGATTCATGATGGAAAAATTTGTCGCGTACAAAAATCCAATGCTTTCGTCCGGGGTGTATAATGTACGGAGTCATTCTACTCGGTAGTCACCATTTGTTTGTCTTTTTTTTTTAAATTATGAAAAAGAATTTTCCTTATTTCAATTTGACAAATAAAGCTTTTTCTATGCTACGACGATTGCCCTTTTATTAGAATTATTAGAACACAAGTCACGGGACACTTGGTCTAACTTTTCGGTAATTCATTTGATTCGTTGCTTTTTTACAATTTACAACTCTCTTGAACATCAGAAAATTTGAATGAAGTGATTAGGAGAGAGATGAATTCGTATTGTTATCCAAATTGAAATCGCTGTCCATAATAGAATGAAATTTTCGGAGGATAATTTTGGAATTGAAGTTTTGGAGATTCATTCAGAAATGATTTTACATTCGAATCACTTCTGCAGGTGCGCGGGTCACCCGAAAATTACGGGCAGCCCGTAACTCAACCCCAAATTTCTTACTTGTTAATTGATGTGTTGACGAGTGGTCATTCAAAGTGGTCAGCCAAATGAACGTAGGACAAAAAACTCCAGTCGAGATATCACCTCGACAAAAAAAACTTCGGCCAAAATAAAACTGACAAAATACGCCCGGGGTGTTATTAACGCCCGGGGTGTTATTAACGCCTGGGGTGTTATTAACGCCCGGGGTGTTATTAACGCCCGGGGTGTTATTAACGCCCGGGGTGTTATTAACGCCCGCACGTCGGGCGTTAATAACGCCCAGCTGAATAATTGGATAAACGCTACAAAATGACACTTTAATAAATAACTTTACTTATAGAGCATGTAACTAGAAGAAGTTGACTAAGGGGAAAATTTTCTTTATACAGAACGTCAATAGAAGGAGTTGAATAAAGGAAAATTTTAAAATGCGGTGAAGGTTTATTTTCCCACTTTTTGTGTAAAAATTTTTTTAAATACAGTAAGGGATTCATAAGATTGTGCAACTTTTTATTTCAGGAGTAAATTTCACTAGTGAAATGAAATGTTGCACAATCTTATGAATCCGTTACTGTATGTTGATAGTTAAAGCCTTATCCTTTTAGAGGTGTACAACGTGAAATATATAGATGACATTTGTACAATGATTTCTAACAGCTTTAAAGAAAAACATGATGCAGTTTCAAAGGCCGAAAATTTCAACTGGAAAATGGTGACTGTTGGTGTCTTTCCTAAAAGTGGAAAATAAGCCCTGGCCGCACTTTACTTATGCAGAATGTCACTAGAAAGAGTTGACTAAGGGAAAAATTTTCCTTATACAGAATGTAACTAGAAGGAGTTGACTAGAGGAAAACCTTCCTTATACAAAATGTCACTAGAAGGACTTGAGTACGAGGAACATTTTCCTTATACATAATGTCACTAGAAGGAGTTGACTAGAGGAAAATCTTCCTTATACAGAATGTCACTAGAAGGAGTTGAGTAAGAGGAACATTTTCCTTATACCGAATGTCACTAGAAAGAGTTGACTAAGGGGAAAGTACAGAACGTCACTGGAAGGGATTGATGAAGAGAATAACACAGAAAGAATGCCACTAGATGGAAGAATTTTTTTCTCTGCTCTTTTATTTTTAAAAAAGTTGTCAATAAGAAATAAAAAAATTACACGAAAGCTTTATGAAAGTCATTGAGCACTACGATTTTGAAATTTAAAAATTTGAGTGAGGGCGTTAATAACACCCCGGGCGTTATTAGCGCCCCGGGCTTTAATAACGCCCCGGGCGTTATTTGCGGCGGAGAAATGTCACGTCACCGATCAAAAGTAGGTCCACAAATATGCCAGCCCTGAAGAATATGTCAGGTGAATTCATCTACACTAACGCTGAAAAGGCATTTGAAATCGGCAAAAATATTCAAAATACGAATTTGCTGACCAAAGACCTGAACCACCCACCGACTGCAAAGTTAGTAGAACAGTCTAGTGGGATAATTAACGCATCCCAAGTAAATCCTGTTGATGTAGCTCCTTTTTTGACGTGCCCTGCTGAAATTAAAGTTCATATTCGCTCTCTCAGGAATAAAAAATCGCCTGGTGCTGATAGCATGATAGCATGCCGAACAGAGTGTTGAAAAAGTTACCACATAAAGCGTCGGTGCTGATCACGAAGATTGCAAATGTGTGTATGTTGCTAGGATATTTTCCGAAAAACTGGAAATTGGCGAAAGTTATCGCTGTACTCAAACCTTCAAAAAATCCGATAGACCCAAACAGCTACCGGCCTATTAGCCTCTTGAGCTCCCTGTGCAAAATTGTGGAAAGAGTGCTACTTAAAAGGATAGATGCACACACTGAGTTGCGCAATGTTATTCCAGGCCACCAGTTTGGATTTCGAAGAGCACATTCCACAGTGCACCAATTGAGCAGGGTTGTCAAATTGGTGAGAGCGAATTTTGGGAAAAGCAGATCGACTGGAATGTTGCTATTGGACATCGAAAAGGCTTTCGATACGATATGGCATGAGGGACTCTTACACAAATTGTTTGTGCTCGGCTTCCCCATGCCACTCGTTAAGATTATTCAATCCTTTCTGAACGACAGGTGTTTTTATGTTCACATCTTCGATTGCAGTTCCGTAAGATTCTCAGTTCCGGCTGGCCTCCCTCAAGGCAGTGTGCTCAGCCATGTTCTTTACAACATATACACGTATGATATGCCGATCCCCCTGACACGAATTTGGCCTGCTGACGACAACGGGATGTTGTGCAATGGGAAGAAACCAAGTCGGATTACTCGGATATCAAAATTTTATTTTAAGTGGAAAATTCAGATAAGTGGCCAAAAGTCTGTAGCCGTGTTCTTCTCCAAGAGACGCGCGACGAGATTTCTGCGGAATCGTGGAATCCACCTCAATAATGGCGACATTTCCTGGTCCAACCATCTTAAGTATTTGGGCGTTATGCTTGATCGAAAGTTGACATTTAGTGATCATTCCAAACTCACTTGCGTCAAATCGTTGAAGAGTATGAGATTAGTGTTCCCGCTGATCAATAGAAAGTCAAAACTAAGCCTTAAGAATAAACTGATGATTTTAAAGAGCTCGTTCCGCCCGGAATGGGGGGATGTGCTAACAGCCACTTAAAAGGGCTGCAGACTGCCCAGAATAAGTGCTTGAAGATGGTAGCGAATAAACCGTTTCATTACTCTACTAAGACGTAGCATAGTGATCTCGCCGTAAACTACATTAAAGAATCAATCCAAAATGAAACGGAAAAGTTCGTTTCCAATTGCATTTTTCCCGATAAGGGACCGTTCATAAAGGATGTCACGCCGAGGGGGGAGGGGGTCTAGGACATCCGTGACAGGGGGGAGGGGGGGGGGGGGTTCGAGAGCTGCGTGACGTCACGCTAACTACAATAAAAGTAGTTGCACCCGTACGTCATAAGTTTCGAACGCTGAATTCGGGTCGGGCGAGGCGCAACAGTGAAAGGAGTCACTTAATCATACAATCATGCGTAGGGCTTACGCTAGACCCGTACGATTCATGTGAAAAGAACAGTAATTGCAAAATCATGATCGAAAGACCCAATCTCTCAAATTGAATACGACGGATATCAAGGTTGGTTCAGATTTGGCCGAAAAATAGGGGCACAGACGAACAGTGTGAAGGACATTTTTTGCAGATTTCGTTTTTTAGAACCCAGTGTTACAAACGTAGTGACAAACACTGTAGACACTTACTTCATACGGGTCTAAAAAACAGCTATGTAGCTCAGTCGGGAGAACAACAACTGACCCACACAACTGTGAAACTCTGTTACCGTAAGGTACGGCGAATTTTCGAAAATGGTTCTATTCTGTTAACTTTTGTTCTTCTGTCATGCAACGTACTGTAACATACTCATTAACATTTAGTGCTAATACTTCTTGAAATTTGAGTGTCATGCTAATTGGTAAGTTAGCGTGACGTCACACCAGGGGGGGGGGGGGGGGTTATGACGCTGGCGTAACACTAGCGTGACAGGGGTTACGAAAAAAGCCGATTTTGGCGTGACATCCTTTATGAACGGCCCCTAATCCCCTTATCACCAACCTGTTTAATCGACCCTAATCCCTTTGATCTGTACCGTCGTACTACTTCCAGGCACCTCATTGTATCAATGTGTCTCCCCCCCCCCCTTAAACCCTTAGACAAGCCAAAATATTATTATTATACCCGAACTGTCAGCATTTTGTACATAATAAACTTGTTCATGGGCCATTCCACTCAAAAGTTGAAAATAAAAAGTGGATGACCTGGGAACCACGTTATCCGGTTAAACAGTTGGTCTGACAATGTTCTTTTGTGTGAGAGACTTATAGATAAGGGTTTTCCTGAAAAATGCTTCATACATCAGAACTCTCGCACCTTTGTACGCTTCAGGATGTTGACACGGTTCCCATTGCATGGAATTGCCCTCATTCATTCTCTTATAACTTTGCCTTTGTAAGCAACTTTTTAACTTTCATTGTTCTAAAGATATATGTCATCCTGCGCAATTCTAGAAATGGTCATATTCCAGGAATGGGGCCATTTTTCCCTAAAACCCTGAAAAACGTTTTCCTAAAACTTAATTTACAACTTTAGTTTTGACAGTAAATCTCCAATTTGCATAGTTGAGCAAATGTAGACGAAAAACCATCTGCTTTCGTTTCTAGCCAAGAAACTCAATTTCGTTCATTCCATTGGTCCCAGCGCCCAGACCGCTGACCCAATTTCCCACTTTTGTGAGATCAAATGCTTTCATGTTTTTGGTCACTTTTTCGACCATATCTCCGGAACCACTTAACTGATTTTTCTCATCTTTGAACTCGAATCATGGGTCATATGTACCTTTCAGGGAAGAAAATTTTATGGTGACCGGTGCAGGCGTTTAGAAAAAATTGACGGGACGGACAAATGGTCATTTTTTTCGCTGATTCGTCATCTCTAGACGATATTAAATGCATCCCTCTCACTCCTGCCTCGATCTGCCCCATGTTCAATTTTTTTGTAGTAAACGTTCAGGACCTTTGTATATCGTAGGGGTTCAATCAATAATTTTTACACTGTTAATGACGCAGAAGAGGTGAAAAATTGTGAAGTCGATGTTGTTTATCATTACAACTGCGTGGTGTCATTTAAATCGCACCACCTACCGCAAACAGTGAAATAAATGGGAAAATAAAAAGCGGTGTGAAAAGTCGGCAGCCCCCGAAAAGTGTGGTCAAGATGGCAATATCCCTTGTGGAACCTAAGAGGCAGAGTTCCCAGCTGTGTCCGGGACAGAGCTCCATTCATTTCGGTCCACTTGTAGGGCGTTATCCGCTGCAGAGCCCTCTAACATAAATATAGTCGTTTTCTTTGGCTGCCTATATTGGAGTTATTTAGATCGGAGTTTCTCCGACCTATAGCCGTCATAACAAAAAAATTACAAGTAAAAACTCTTGCAAGCGAAGAAAAGTCTTGTAATGTCTTTCATGTTCGATTTAGTCACGTTTTTTCTGTGTATCATTTATTGAACAGCTGTGAACCAAGCCACGCCAATAAATGTTTGACACTGCGACGAAATCAATCACAGTGCTAAATCAAAGAACCGATACTATGGATAGGAGTAGGGACCTACCTTCTTTCAAGATTCGGCAGAATATCTTGGGGTGTAGTAGGAAAGATAAAAAACATTTTGGAAGGAAAATTACTAGTATGCGGTTCTAAGCGGCTGTGTTGTTGTTGTCGAAAAACTGTACGTTTGCATTTCGCGACCACACATTCGCCAAATTCAGAAAAAATCTTTTTCCAGGTATTACAAACTGTTTAGTGGAGGAAAACCGAAGACAATAATTTCTTTTTACATTTTTGTTCTCCAAACAGGTAAGCGAAATTTTTTATGAATGGTGGACTTTTAGGAGTGATCTGACCGAAGAGTGTGACAGTATGTTTTGATCTTGTACCAAGGGGTCATAAATTACGTAACGCTTAAATTGGTATTTGTTGGACCTCCCCCTCCCCCTGTAGCGCTAGCGTAACGCAAGGCCCCTAAGTCCTTCTATCGAAAGAATTTCCTGGGTACCTCTTTCTGTAACTTTTTTTTGCTCAGGGAAAAAAAGGCTGATCGGTTGAGCCGTTTGGAAAAAAATGTGGAGACGGACAGACGGACATTTTTTTATTGCTGATTCGTCATATCTAGACCATAATAGATGCATCGCCTCAACTCCCACCTCGATCTAACCCATGTTACAATAAAATTGTTTGTAGTAAACGTATACGATCTCGTTCGAGAACATAAATTTTATTTGAGTTCGTGAAATTGAATTCAATCCACAAATTCCACACAATTTCAATTTACACTCAACTGTTTTTACTTTGTTACATTTTTTTCATTGTTTTGTGTATAGAAAGAATTCAAGGCGTAAAAAAATAAAAACGTTCGTCTGTAACAACCTCAGCGAAATGAAGATATTTTACGACGTTGATTGAGCCATGAGCTTACCGTTAATATTCTTGAATGATTGAAGGGAAATTGGAAACCATGTGGACTTCAAAGACGCATTGAAACATACTACACGCAATGTTCCCGCTTTTTTAATTTCCATAATAAATTTTTATTGAAATTTTTCGAAAATATTTCATTTAAATTCACTTGTTCATTCATTCATTCATGAAATTTTTTATCCGAAAACATATTACAGCAGAAGCGTCTACATTTCTTCCGCAAATTCCTTTGATGACTTTATACACATGTTTTTTTCACAAACTCAATTCACCTCGAAAAGCCCTAGAAAAACCCTTGTTGATAAAAAAAGCTCTTTGTATCATTACATTTTTATGGCGAAAGCTTTGACATACTCATTTCGAGCGCAAGTGAAGGCATTATGTTTGTGTTCTAATGAAGACATAGAAAATAGGAGATGAAAATAAAACTTTTTTATGTAACGATCATCTGCAGAATTAAATTACAAAATTCCGTATTTTTCTATGGTGCTTTACATTCGATTTTCTGATATCATTATTTACAAAGGATTATTGGCACTGTAGCTCAAGCATCACCATTTATTTTGTTTCGTATATCTTGCAGGATAAAAAAAGCTTGGCTACTATAACTCACTTGTGCGTGTTGAACGTAACTTTAATTTATGAAGTCGAGATTAGATCTTCGACACCGGATTTCTCTTATTTTACCTTGACCCTTAATTTTGGATATCTCCTTCGCTTCAATGTAAAGCACTTTATTTTGTTTAAAAATTATAAATGAGAATTGTAATAATGACGAGTGTGGCATAAATTACCAAATAAAGCTCGTCTGGGCGATTTATTTTTACTTTTTGTATCCTTACAATAAACTTACAATTGCGATATTGATAGGTTTCCTGAGATCAGGGTTGTAGTCGCTATAACTTTTTTCTAGCGACGATAACGCTAACGCTCGAGTGGTTTTCCACTTCATTTTTTTTATACAGGCTGATGGAATTTTTGGAATTTCCGGAATATCTGAACTCCGAAATTTCGATGGAATTTCTGTGAAATTTTTGGAATTTCTGTGAAATTTTTGGAATTTCTGTGAAATTTTTGGAATTTCTGTGAAATTTTTGGAATTTCTGTGAAATTTTTGGAATTTCTGTGGAATTTTTAGAGTTTCCGTGGAATTTCATGAATTTTTGGAATTTCTGGAATTTTCAAAACTTCGAAAATTTTGTGGAACTTTTGGAATTTCTTGGAGTTTTTTTATGGACTTGGAATTTTTGGTACAAATTTTTGACCAGTAAGTAACCCCCCGCTAACGCTAATATAATTATATAATTTGGCGTCGCTAAATAAATTCGCTAATGAACTGTAAATTAGCGTGCTAATAGCGGTCGCTAACGCTCGCTAATTCATATTTGAATGAAAAATTTCAATTATAAAAATTTTCAATGCAGACTATGTTTTTAGTTTCGTCATACTCCCCTGAGGCCAAGTGAGATCGTTCACGTTTACTTAGTTTCAGGGCAGGAGATTTTAAAAAAATGGGAGCTGGGGCTGATCATACAAATCTCATACAAGAGCATATTTTGTATGCAAAACTTGTGGGCGGGTTGTGGGCGAACGCTTAGTTAAAGCAGAATCAAAGTAGAATTGTGGTGTAAATCCGGACGATATCATTTATACTGCGGTGATTCAGGTGTACAGACAGTTCCATGTTTATAAAACGGGGTCTCTGCCACAGCAGCGCAAAATGTCGAGTCGCCAAATTTTGTCCCTACTTCAGTAACTAAACAACATCAACAAAAACCCTTAAAAGGGAAATGTGACATTGACTGTCTTTCTAAATCCTCTGTACGCAAAAAATTCCTTTGAAATTTTCACAATTGCCAAAAAAGCGTCGCAAAGCCGAACTTTTATTTAGGGACCATTCACAAAGTACGCACGCACAAAAAGTCGGATTTTTGTCCCCCGCTCCCTTTACACGCTTTTGCTCGCTTTTCGAGACCCCCTCCTTTTTAATTCATATCAAAGCACCTGATCTAAAATAATCTTAAATTTTCAGCACATGAGTACGCTTTTGGCAACCCCCCCTCCCCCCTTATACGCTTCCGTACGCTCTTGCCTAACCCACCCTCCCACCTTGGTGCATGCGTACTTTTTGAATGGCCCCTTATGTCTCTTCTTACTCCTTACAGGTAAAAAAGAAGTCGGCGTACTTAATGCCGTCAAAAAGAATGTCTCTTTCAATACTGAATGGAAAATGCTCTCGCGAGTTATTCAGTTAAATGGGCCGAACGTGTTGAAGAGACAATCATAACTAGCTCTTTAGCTAAAAACTAACTACCTACTACTTAACTATTGGCCCCGATTCGCTTTCAGCACGGGTATTTATGTGTTGCGAAAAATGCAACCCAAGCGTGTCTTTCGTTAGATCTCCAATATATTGTCAAATACCGTTGCACACTGATCCCACAGATTTCGTGTAGATCAGTTTTTTCTTCAATGCATTTCACAATATATGAATTGTGGACGGGACATGATATCACAGGAGTAATTTTGTTTACATCTGAGTAAAAGACGATAGGTGATCTGCTTGGATGACTGATTGTTGCGTCTGCTAACCGACTATCCAAAGTGGATAAATGGTGTGATGAAGCAATAGGACCACTCGTGCCACGTCGACGTTTGCGTCATGATTCCTGTTATTTATTAAGGACATTTTTGGATGTGTTGAGACAACGTTTTTGTAATTTATCAGCTGTAGAGTAAGTTGCAGAATGCGGAAAGTAGACCAAAATACTGTTACAACGTTTTGGAAGTTGAGGATTGGGATTCATGTGAAGACTCAGATTCCTCTGATGCCTCTGTGGAGACTTCTATTATTAAGGCATCACACTCAAATGAGAAATACATTCGACGCCTTTAGGGGCTGTTCATAAATGACTTCACGCTTCCTATAAAACCCTCATAGTTCATAACTTCAAACTGGTGAGACATACCTTCCTGTTTGGGAGGGTAACCAGAGTCCTATAAACATAATTTGCTGTCCTGCATGAGTTATGACCTTTTTATGGATACTGAATACGCATTTTTTATAGCAAGCCAGATGTCGTTTGTGAATGGCTCCTTAAAGCTTTTATCTCCTTTACTCTGTAAAAACGTTAAAATCTTTAATCAGAGCATCAGTTGCTGTCGACTTGAGACTCTCTTTATTGATTGATTGATTTATTGATACAATTTTTAAGTACAAAAGTAAATTGGTTCTCCACTGTTATAAACTGTTAAGGAGACGACCCTAATAAATATATAAAAAAATTTCTTAGTTGAAAATAGCTGAAATTTAAGTTGTTTCTTATTTAACTAGTTAGAATTGTTGGATGGAGATGGAAAGATTTGGTTGCGACGTTAGAAAATTGATTAATTGAAACTTTCCGAAAATCACTATAACGCGCTTGTTACACACGTACATTTTTTACAACTAAACATGACAAATGCATCCATATCGTCCAGCCGATCTACGGCAGGTAAATACTAGCGGTCGTCTTCAACCAAAGATTAAGTGGACGTCAATGCACTACAGAAAGGGTTGAAAAAACAGCAAAGGTGTGCAACTTTAATGTACTTCTTGCAATGGAAGCAAATAAAACATTCAACGAATTTACTCTACGAAATTACTTTGTAAATTAAAAATTTTGTAATTAATCAAACTTTTTACTTTTTGCTGTGGGACGAAACCTTAATTCGAAACGCTTTTGGCAACACAATAATGTGTTAATGTGAAAAAGTTGTGTTTCGTGCATAGGAAAAGCACTGAAATCGAGATAAAGGAGTAGAATTTAAGTTTCGTTCTTAGCCTTCCACGTGTCTAGCAATTTATTAAAACGAATCATAGACTTGAAGTTTTGATAAGATTTCTGACTGTATTCTCATGCCACAATCCAATCGAATAGTCAAGTAAATTCGACTTCAGTCAAGGAGAAATCTAATTTAAATATAAAAACATAACCAAAGACCCGTACGTATCAGTATAGGTGTGACAAACAGAATAGATGTGGCAAAGTGACTCGAACGTACCTAGATATACAAATAAACAAACAATCCAACGTTTTCTGTTCTTTTACTGTAACAATTTCAAAGATCCATAGAAATTACCCAAGGTAATGTCAAAGGCCCTACCGAAGTACGTCTCAGACCATTCAAATCTAGAAAAGCTTATATCCAAGGACTCAGTCGTTTTTCCCTCAAACCCAGAAACACGTGTTATCTAAAATTTTATTGTCTACAACTTTGTCCTTGGAAGCAACTTTCTACCTCTCATAGTTCTGGAGATCTGGGTCATCCTGCCCAATTATTGAAGTGGCCATACACCAGGATTGGCCCATATTTCCCCGAAACCCTGAAACACGTGTTCGCTCAAATTTAATTCTCTACAACTTCGCCTTTGGAACCAACTTTTTAACTCTCACAGTTCTGAAGATGTGGGTCATCCTGCCCAATTATGGAAGAGGCCAT
>CM055404.1:121274498-121288325 GCA_029228625.1 Pseudolycoriella hygida
GTTCGCTTAAATTTGATTCTCTACAACTTTGCCTTTGAAAGTAAATCTCTGTATTGCGTATTTAAGCAAATACTGAAAAAAAACTATCTCTTATCATTTTGGGCAGAGAAATTTATTTTCGCCCATTCCATGGCTCACAGTGCCCAGACCTCTGACCCGATTCAACAAAAAAAAATCCCCAGTTTTTTGGTGTCAAATGCTTTCATTTGACACCAAATTGAGCAATTTCCGTGCTTTACTTGCCGAGATATTTGCGAAAAAGTTTCACCGACTCTCGAAAAACCATGTTTTTGGTCACTTCCTCGACCATATCTCCGGAACCACTTCATTGATTTTGCTCATCTTCGAACTTGAATCATGGGAGGCATGTACCCTTCAGGGAAAAAAGAGTTTAGGTTGATCGGTTGAGCCGTTTGGAAAAAAAAGTGGAGACGGACAGACGGACGGACGGACATTTTTTTTTATTGCTGATTCGTCATATTTAGACGATAATAGATGCATCCCCCCAACTCCCACGTCGACCTACCCCATGTTACAATAAAATTGTTTGTAGTAAACGTATAGGACCTTTGTACTTCGTACGGGTCCAATGACCGAAATTTCAAGTACACTTACTGCCTGATACACTTTACCGACAGATTTACAATCAATTGAGGTGGACTTAACTTTTGCATGTCTATTATTTTAGAAAATAAATGTAAAGCGTGATTGACGTTTCATGTTAACATTTGAAATTTGTATAATCAATTGATACAAAAAATTGTGTCACTTCCACACTTTAAGTCGGCAACGACATTAGTTCAAAATGTTATTGCCCGAAACCGTTGAGCACTTAAGTTATTCAAGGTATCAGTTTTATTTCGTTCATCCCGGCTGTTCAGGCTACCCAAATGTTTCACTTTATTCACCAAAAAGATGTTTAACTCTATGGCTTTCAATGAAATTGCAATATGTTCACATATCGTCCGTACTTATCAAGCTATGTTAATTCTAGTGGTGTCACACAAACGATTTTCCGATTGAGTGTCAGTGTCTAACGTAAGATTTGTCTAATCTAATAAAGAAACGTCTCTCTGCTACGTGTGAGCAAATTATACTTCCACGCAAGCATGATGACTTTTACCTCTTCTGACTGTATTATTCGTATACGTTGCATACAATACTTCGAAGACGTCTGCCTATAAATGCACGCTCATAAATACTTAAAGAAAAAATAGGAAAAATAATTATTTGATAACATAAATTCTCAGATGACTAAGACGAATAATTTGATGATTACTCATGTACATAATTTAATCTTGTTACTTCCTTACATCAATTCCAAATAAAAGCTTCTGAAAATTTCGTGTAACAATTTCATTTATTAATCATAAATGTTGGGACAGGTTAATGCTCCGTTGTTGAAACTTATTTTATTCGTAATTTTGATAAAGGAAACTTGGTAGACATGTCGAAAGTTGTTCATTCATTGAGTGTCATTTATGGGATGGTGTGTAAGTGTTAACGGCATTTATCAGCATGACTGCTGCCACGTTTTTTATTCAATCATTTTTGGACCCTCTTTAAAGTACAAATTTCTCTAATAATTTCTCTTCCACTTGGTTCCACTTTATAATTTTGTTTGTAAAACAAAAGTTAGCGGAAGATTTCTTACAGAATTTCTTCTACTCTATTCAACCGTCTCAATTTGTTAAAACTGTCAAAAACATACGTTCCGTCGAACTTATAATCAAAATCAAACAAAAGGGTCCTTTGCTATTCTCATCTATTTATAAAATTCTATCATTCGTTGTTACCTACACCACATCACATTTTTTGTTTGTTTGTTTTTTTTTTTGTTGTTGATGTTCTCATACACTACAGAATCAATAAAGATATTTCAGCATTTCTCAAAGGCAAAGAAGACAAAATAAAGTCGTAGAAAGGATTTGAAATTCAACTCACTTATTGGTAAGGAAAAGTCGTTTCGTCAATCAAAAGTCAGAGGCGTCGCGTCGTCGACTATTCTATCGTTTCTTAAGTCCTCACTAACGGTAAAATTTACGTTACCTCCTGTAGTTAACTGTTCACCAAGAGGAGGAAATAGGAAATTCGAACGAAAGTGAAAATTGCGATCGGAGTGAAGCGAGGGCCGCAGCTCGTTCCAGTTGGAATTTCACATTTCTCCCCGAATTGAACGCAACGTTTTTCTTTACATGGCTTGACGTTAAGTCATATGTGACAAACGTATCCGAAAAGTTATATGCCATTTACGAAAACCGGGAGAAAATGGAGCCTAGAGTTGTGCGCTGATGTATATTTTGATGAGGAATGTTTTTAAGTCTACGACCGGCTCAAAATGATATGCACACAGCTTTGTTTAGAGCTCATACAGAAAATCTTTTTTTTTGACAAATTTTAGAAATTATAAATCGAAAAATGTACCCTGCTATAGAAATCATGATTATATGAATACTGTCATATTGAGAACATTGGCATCATATCCATATCGATATCGATGCCGTCGTGCAAACTCACCATATCTCTGATGTTATTTGATTTTCTTCCAATTTAATTTCTTGAATGAAATTGCGATCAGATAAAATATACTTTTTTTATTTTCGTATATGAAAACATGAACTTCTTTGGTTTCTTAAACGAATGGGGAATATTCTTCAAACACGCTTTTCATTCATTTCATTGAGATTTTCTGTTCACTTTTCGCATCAGTGTTTCATTTACGGTATAACCTCCTCGTCTTCTCCTACCAGAACTGACTGGTTTTATGGATGTTCCATATTACCATTAACGTTGCAAAGAATCTAATGCACTTGTTCACTATAATGCAGTTTATTCATATTGCATGGTAACCGTAACACGGACGTTACAATAGTATCAGCTCCACTTTTTTTTATATTAAATGGCAAGATGTTAGGGCCAACACTATTTTATATTTCGAATTTTCCAGCAAAAAAGAATCACAGCAAATACCCCTTTTAGAAGGGAAATGTGACGCAAGTCCTCATCCCTTCTTTCAAAACAACTGATATCAATTTAGGTGAGACTTGCAGCTTCGGAGCTTCGGAACGCAAAAATTTCTTCTGAAATATTTTCACATTTTATCAAAAAATGCGTCACAAACGCCGGACGTAATAATTTTTCTGCGTTTTCAGATTTCACAACCCAAATATTTAGCTCTGCGCGATGTATGGAGTACGGTAATACTACACACGGTACACTACACAATCAACCCAACAACTTTCTTTGCGAAATTAGAACGGAAATCGCTATGCAAAGTTTTAAATAAAAGATATGGACATCAGAAAATCACGAAAATTAAATTATAGAAAATTTGTTGAGTCGTTCGGGCTGTAGTGTCCTTAGTGTGAACTAAACTCAAAGCCCAAGGACCACGCGACCCTACACGATATTTGGTCGTTTTTTGTGAATATTTCTTTGATGATGAGGCTTTTTGTGCAGAGTTAGAGAGAAAAAAGAGGCGAATTTTGTATGGAAGTGTGGGTTAGAGGACTCTCCTGTGATCTAGATCGGCCCTAGTACAAAAAAAATTTTTGTGCGAAAAAATTTGTTTTTTATTTTTTCTTCAAACTTTTTTCGGAAATTTCTTTTCAAATTTCCCGCTTTTCTAGGGATTTTGAGAGGTTTTTGTGTCATTGCTTCGGCGATTTCCAGTGCAATTTAATGTGGACGTAATTTCACACACTTAAGAGGGCTCTAGGACAAAAAACCCCCGGACGAAATAACCCGGACAAAATAATCCGGACGAAATAACACCCCTGGGGTTAGGTTATTTTGTCCGGTTGCAATAAGTAATGAAATGTTGGAAAAGAATGTTTTTTTATGATGTAGGGGGCTCTGTCCCCTAAACCCCCGTGTCTGCGGCGAGCTACAATATGCCCTGCAAGCGGTGTTACAAGCAAGGGGCTTTGCCTCAAACTCCGCTAGGGGCTCAGCCCCTTAGAAACGTTAAAAAAGAATGTTGTTTTTATTATGTAGGGGGCTCTGCCCCCTATACCCCCGCGCCTGCGGCGAGCTACAATATCCCCTGCAAGCGACCTTACAAGCACTGG
This sequence comes from Pseudolycoriella hygida, assembly GCA_029228625.1. Lineage (NCBI taxonomy): Eukaryota > Metazoa > Arthropoda > Insecta > Diptera > Sciaridae > Pseudolycoriella > Pseudolycoriella hygida. The sequence continues at coordinate 121,278,569 of CM055404.1, forward strand.
GCTCTGCCCCAAACCCCGCTTTGGGCTCCGCCCCTTAGACCCCGCCAGAGGCGCGATACCCTCTTGACACCCCATCGCGGGGGCTGCCGCCCCTTGACCCCGCTTTCTTTCACCATAAAGTTCAGGCCTGTGGCGCGACGCCTTGCTTGTTATAATCCGGATTTTTGGTCATGTGGATATTTGTCTGGAGTTTTGTCCGGATTTATGTACGCAAGCAAATTTTACTTAGATACGTTCGAGTCTTTTTGCAACATCTATTCTTTTTGTCACATCTATTCTGATACGTACCTTGCACATGTTTAGACCCGTAGGAAGAACGGAGTTCTTCGAAAAAGGGTCTTATGCGTTTACCACGACGTTTGTAACCACCCCAATTTCGACCGCACAGTAGGGGGGAGCAAAAAAAAATTTTCCCTGAAAGGTAATCGAAATGTCTTTTATGGGATTGAATCTGGGCACTGCCGACCCAAGGGCCGCCGAGCTAGGGCCATTTAAGTGATTTTTGGTCTTTTGTACATAACTCGAGTAAATCTCTTCCGATTTTCAAATTTTTTTTTGATCGAAAGGTCTAGGTCTGTCTCTCGTTTTAAGGAAGAAAATTTTTTAAGTATAAACCCTTGGACTCAGTGAGGATCCTAAAACTGAGTTTCTACTAGGGGCCAACGTGTTCGCTTACATAAATTGGATAAATCCTACCTGATTTTGTTGATTCTTTTTCTATTTGAGAGGTAATCGAGTACCGAATTATATTGAAAAACAAATTTGGACCCGGTGCCTGTGCTTAGGGCTGAAGTGGGCCTCAGGTCTGTCCTAAAGTTGTCCCTAACCAAAACAAGATCTGTCCTAGACAAAAAAATTGTTTTTCACTATGTTGTAGAGAAAATGGATGGAAATATTTTTGTCTATGTAAGTATTTGTCCGAGCCCTCTCCTGAAAACCCTAGGTCGGCCCTAGACATAAAAGTTGTTTTTTGCTATGATGTAGGAAAAATTGAGATGAACATTTTTGTCTGTTTGAGGGTCAATTTTGTACTTTCGGAAGGCTTTTTTTACACCGTTTCTTCGGGCGGTGCCCTCTCGGCAATTTCCAACACAATGTAACATGGACGTAATTGCATACACTTAAGTGTTAAGTCAATATTTACGTAAATACGTTCGATTCTTTTCGTAGCGTCAACTCTGTTTTCCGCTTCTATTCTGATTCGCACGGGTCCCTTGCATATGTTTTAAAATCTCATTTGGCGTAGAATCCCCACCCGAAGGCCCTTGCAAAATTTCATGAAAAATTATCGAGCCGTTTTCGAGTGCCAATGGAAACCAGTAACTAATTAACTAACGTAAGATGTTTTCATTAACTTTGTATTCTTTGAAAATGCACTTTTGTTTTGAAAATGATCATTTTGTGGTACACACATTAATCAAATCATCATTGGAATTAAAACTATTTATTTTGTATCGAGTCACCTTAGACAAACGATTTATTTTGTATCGAGTCACCTTAGACTTTACTATATAAGCAATGCATTTTGTTCAATGTTCAGCATTCAAATATATGGCATCAAACTAGTAACATGAATTTGTTTTGACTAGTTCCCATATAATTGGTGACCCACGACTCTGAACGTATTTCAGATCGCAAAAAACATAAAGCTTTCGCTTTACAAAGCAAATTGCTAAAAATTTTAAATTTGTTTTTACTAACAAATCAAATTTTAGCGTTCAAAATTTGTTTCAACTTTCCAAATATTTATATTTGTGAGAACAAATTTTTTAACAAGCAAAGTTTAAAAAAAACATCAAATTTTTGCTTCTCTGCTAAAAAAAATGGCAGAAAGTGCAACACCACCAGCACCAACACAAAACCCTAACGCTGCAATCCTCGATGACGATTACGAAATCGATGGACAACAAAATTTAGCAGCTAATATTAATACGGGCAGAATTACCACCATCCAGATAAAAATTCCACCTTTCTGGAAAGCTGACCCTGATCTTTGGTTCCTACAAATTGAAGCTCAATTTTCAACAGCTGGAATTAGATCTGATATTTCAAAATACAACCAAATTGTTGGCAAACTAGACACAGACACTTTAACAGCAGTCAGTGACATAGTTAAAAATCCACCTCCCACCAACAAATATCAGACTCTAAAAAGTCGATTAACAAATCAATTTGCTGATTCAGATCGTAAAAAATTAAAAACTTTATTCAATGATCTTTCACTAATTGATGAAAAACCTTCCAATTTACTTCGGAAGATGAAAGATAAGTTGTGGTAAAGTTGGAGACGACTTATTACTAGAGTTATGGACTAATCGACTACCACAACAAATACAAGCAATTCTATCTTGCTCAACCGAACCACTTGATCAACAAGTAACAATGGCCGATAAAATTAATGAAACAATCGACCAAAATTCAATCCAAACTTTATCTCGCTCCAGCGATTTCACAACACAGATTTGCAAACTAGAAGATAAAATTGATTCTCTTCAAAAAGAAATCAATCAATCTAAATCTCGCAACAGATCTGCTCAACGAAATCGTTCCTCATCCCGTTCGACACATTATAGTCGTTCCCAACCAAACTCAAACTATTGTTGGTATCACCAACGATTCAGAGATAAAGCCAAAAAATGTGATCCTCCCTGTTCTTATAACAACAAAAGGAACAGGAAATCAAAAAACTAATAAGAGAGTCAAGCCCAGCGCAACTTGACACAGACAAATTTATAAGTCGCTTATATGTTAAAGAGAAGAATTCCGGAAGGAACTACCTTATCGATACTGGTGCTGACTTAAGTGTTATTCCACCTACAACAAAAGAAAAAGGTCACACTTCTTGTAATTTTACTTTACGTGCTGCTAATGGTACGCCAATTAAAACTTACGGAAGCAAATCCATCTCACTAAACCTAGGCCTCCGACGTAACATTCGTTGGATATTTGTTATTGCAGACGTGCAACAACCCATCATTGGATTAGACCTACTAACAAAATTCGATTTACTGGTAGATATCAAAAATAGCAAACTAATTGATAATTTAACATCATTATCAATAAACTGAATAAAAATTGATTGTAATCCAGATCTAACAATCAAATCAATTTCCAACATATCCGTTTACCATCAATTATTAAACGAATTTCCGGACATTCTCGACATGTCTACATTCCACTCAGCAAAACGCAAACACAATGTAAAACATCGCATTGTAACCAATTGTCAACCAATCTTTGCTAAAGCAAGAACCCAGACAAATTAAAAATAGCTAAAAAAGAATTTGATGAAATGCTACGCCTTGGTATTTGTCGTCCATCCGACAGTCCTTGGGCAACACCATTACATCTAACACCTAAACCATCAGGTGGATGGCGTCCTTGTGGCGATTACCGTCGACTAAATGCTAACATCTTACCAGATCGCTACCCATTACCAAACATTCAAGAATTTAACTATTTTTTGAATGGTAAAACGATCTTCAGTAAAGTCGATTTAGTACGAGCTTATCATCAAATTCCAATGTCTGAAGAAGATATTCAAAAAACCGCAATTATAACACCATTTGGTCTTTTTGAATTTCCAAACATGACTTTTGGTCTATGTAACGCAGCTCAAACATTCCAACGCTTCATAAACGAAGTTGTTCATGGTTTAGATTTTTGCTTTGCATATCAAGATGACATTTTAATAGCATCAGAAAATGAAGAACAACATATACTTCATCTTCATTCACTATTTACCCGTCTTAACGAATACGGAGTAATAATAAATATTGATAAATGTCTCTTTGGTCAAAAAGAAATCCAATTCCTTGGTTTTCAAATAAATGAACAAGGAACTAAACCATTAAATTCGAAAGTTCAAACAATCTTAAACTTTCCTCTACCACAAACTGTTAACAAATTAAAACGATTTCTCGGAATGATCAATTTCTTCCGCAGATTCATTCCTCATGCAGCGGAGACACAAATTCCACTCTTTTCCTGCATGAAAGGAAATATTAAAAATGACAAAACTCAAATCAATTGGACTCCTGAAATGTTAAATGCATTTGACAAATGTAAAAAAGAATTAGCAGATGCAACATTACTTGCTCATCCTGATCCTAATTCTAAAATTTCTTTACATGTTGATGCATCTGATTTTGCTATAGGAGGTGTTGTACTTCAATGGAAAGAAAATATTTGGCAACCGCTATCATTCTTTTCACAAAAATTATCACAAGCTCAAACAAAATATTCAACTTATGATAAAGAATTACTTGCCATTTATTTCCGATCAACACTGGAAGGTACAGATTTTACTATATTTACCGACCACAAACCATTGACTCATGCTTTCAACCAAAAGCAAGACAAAGCTACTCCTCGTCAAAACAGGCAATTAAATTACATTTCACAATTTTCCACTGACATACGTCATGTACCAGGAAAAAAGAATGTAGTTGCAGATACATTATCACGCATTGCAACTATTAATCAAATATATTCACTATCTTTTGAAAGTTCAATTGACTACAGACGACTGTCTGAAGCACAAAATGAAGACAAGAATTTTTTCAACAAACTTGATTCCAGTCTAAAAATAATTAAAACAGACTACAATGGCTCAAAAATCCATTGTGATATTTCAACAGGAAAACTTCGACCAGTTATTCCTCCAAGTTTCAAAAAAATTATTTTTGATAATGTTCACAAATTATCACATCCTGGAATCAAAGCTTCAACAGAACTTATCAAAAAAGATTTTGTTTGGCCAACAATGGCAAAAGACATCAAGAAATTCTGTCAATCTTGTATTGCTTGTCAGAAATCAAAAATTACACGGCACAATTCTAGCCCAATACAACCGATTGACATTCCAAATGAACGTTTCAATCATATCCACATAGATATTGTTGGACCCCTTCCTCCATCCGAAGGATATAAATACTGTTTAACAATAATTGATCGCTTTACTAGATGGCCTGAAGCCATACCTATGAAAGACTCAACTGCTGAAACAGTATCTAAAAAATTACTTTTTCATTGGATCTCTCGTTTTGGTGTTCCAAACATCATTACTACAGACCAAGGTCCACAATTTGAATCAGATCTATTCCAAGAACTGAATAAATTACTTGGAACTAATAAACAACGAACTACCAGTTACCACCCACAAGCAAACGGTATAGTTGAAAGATGGCACTGTACACTAAAAAACGCTATCAAGTGTCATAAAAATCCAAATTGGATAAACTCACTTCCAATAATATTGCTAGGTTTACGATCAGTCATCCTACCAAACCTAAATGCTTCAGTCTCTGAAATGGTCTATGGAACAAACATCCAACTTCCATATCATTTCTTTCACAAAACTGAAACAAATACAACAAAAGATGCATTCACTTTTGTTGAAAAATTAAAAAGAATTATGGATGATATTCAGCCTATTCCAAGCTCCAATCACCATAAACAAAAGATTTTTATATTTAAAAATCTCAAAGACTGCTCTCATGTTTTCGTCCGTAAAGATGGTTATAAAAAACCACTACAACCCAATTACGACGGACCATATAAAGTCTTAAAACGAGACGCAAAATTCTTTACCCTAAAAATCAAAGGTAAAGAAAAAGTCATCAGCATTGACCGTCTCAAACCTTGCTTTGAAATTCCAGAAACACCTTCTGTTAATTCAATTAAGCAAACAAAAAAAGTTACTTTCAACTTAGAAAATAACTTATTTTTCGAATCATGTTTTGAAATTTCTTCACTTGACAATCAAAACATGGTAACTCAAATTTAGACATTCAAAATTTTCGTCATCAAATTACATTGGTACAACTTGGCAAATTCGATTGGCTCATTTCCTCAAAAATCAATCAAATTCAACTCGATCAACCATCAACTATCAATTCAAAATTCGTGAACCCAAAATTCGTCAACCCAGATAGACATGACTCAATTTTTTCGACAGGGGGACGTATGTGGTACACACATTAATCAAATCATCATTGGAATTAAAACGATTTATTTTATATCGAGTCACCTTAGACAAACGATTTATTTTGTATCGAGTCACCTTAGACTTTACTATATAAGCAATGCATTTTGTTCAATGTTCAGCATTCAAAGATATGGCATCAAACTAGTAACATGAATTTGTTTTGACTAGTTCCCATAATTTTCTATGGAATATGGAGATATGACTCTGGATCCACTGAACCGATTTTAATGAGTGAGAACTTTCCGTAGTATCCGGGAAAAATATTTTCCGGGGGCACATCGCAAGGCGGGGGGAAGACAAAACTTAGCTGTATATATGGTTCCGCAGTCTACGAAAAAAATGTTCCTAATTTTTTGTTCGTATGTGGACTTGCGTCACGGGTGCATTGCTACCGCGCGCTCTTAATAATTTTTTGGGATCGTTTTTAGAAATTCCCTTAAAAAAGGTACTGTGATAAGTCTATTTTTCGTAGAGATTACAGAATCATCCCTCATCTGAGCTGAGAAAATAAGAATTTTCGCACCATAATTTTGGAAAATGAATTATTATAGAAAATTAAAATTTTTGTAAAAATATTTCTTCGATTTTGACCTTTACCGTGTATATTCGAGTTACCTACGAATTAATGAATTGATGGAAATTTGACAACGAATGCGAGGAAACTGCTTTGTCTTGTTGTCTAATTGGCGATAATTCACATTGGAAACAAAACATTTCCTTTTTTCAAATTTTCCTGGTGCAATTCAATGTATTTTATCAAACTGGATTCTCAGAAAAGATAACCAATTTAAAATTTTAAAATTAGCAATGTGGAATTCCAAAAGAAAAATCATTTCATGTAAAGTCATGAATTCAATACTTCAAAACATTTTCCACTTCAGTTGTAAGGGTGCAAATTGGCGTTTTGAATTTAGATGAAAAAAAGGTGAACAAAAAATTTTCACTGTTTTGCTTAAAATGTTTTCAATTACCACTTGATGCAACAACAAAATATTATTCTTAAACAAATTCTCGATTATTCAATTATGCAGAACATTTTATTTTCCTGGATATCAATCACCAATTCGAATAAATCCATTTCAGAAATCAATTAAACTCCCGCATTTTAATTATTTTTATGAAAATATTATTCAATCATCACAATCATCGTGTATTCCCGATAATCCAATTGTACATACAAACAAGTTGTCCATCAAAAGTATTTCAAAAACCAACTGTTTTTTTAGTAAACATTAACGCTGGCTGCTACCAGTTTTTATCACATTTCCCGATAGACTGACTAACAACAAAATTGCATTCACATTTTAACGGAAAATATTTTCTCAATCCGTTCCTCATTTTCCACAGAGCTGAAATCTCATCCAGTTGCTCAATTCTCTCCAATACTTTCATTTTCCAATTTTCATTCACGAAACCAATTCATCGTATTCTATTTTCGCCGGTTCTTTCACAAAAACCACGTGGCAGTAGCTCGAAAATAAGAGAAAACACTCTCCAGCTCTCCAAACTGTTTACTCTTCGTATATTTCGATGCGTGCAATGAAATTGTGGTTTAGTAATTTTCTGGCCGTCTACAGGAAATGTTATACACGAAAAAACGCCGGAAAATTGTTATACACTCGTTCCTATCAATACGAAGTCGAATTTAAAAATTTCCATTTTTTTGCATTTTTTCAGTTGAAGACAAAATTGAGACAACTTTAGATGCTGTTTTGAGCGACGCATACTGTAGATCTCACATGTTCCTGTCCAAGCAAATGGCTAAGTTAAGGCCGGAGTTGACAATGCCGATGTTTTCTGGTAAGTTGAAAAACATTTATTCAAATTCACACAACACGTTTTCAGAATAAATATCAATTCACATTTTCGCTGAACTTTTCATGAAAATTTTTTCGAAACAAAGAGTATTTTAGTTGAGAATGGTGTGCGGTGTGTTTAATGCACTTTTAATATTTGAATGCATTTCGCCAAATGTGTTGATTGCGATAATGTTAATTTATTGAGCGAATTAACACTTTTTGTAATTGAATTTTTTGGAGTTCTCTAAAGCGTTATTGGTCTTGGAGGTTTTGGGTATCTGTCTCAGATAGAAGTCAATGTTTAAGTGATAGTGAGCAATGACTCATGGGTTATTTATAAGCTCAAGGATGGAAAAGGGGTTTCAAAATGCGAACTTTATTTTTATTAAGCTTAACGTTCGTTTGTAGAGTATGTGGAAGAGAAAAATAGGAAGGTGAGTAACAGACATTTATGTTTTTCACACTATACTCTTAATCAAGGCACTTATAGCGTTATACATTTCCAATAAATTCGGATTCTCTGTTTGCTTTTTAAAGTATTCGCCACTAGCATCAATACAATTTTTCGTACGTTCAAAGCATTTCTTTTTAGTCTGAAACTGATAGGTCGGAAACATGGTTTTCAAACGCTTCAACAGATTATTCCAAAAATCGCGTGCCATGATTTTTTAATAACAAAGATTTTTAGTGATTTTTTTATGGATTTTACGTCAAATTTTACTTATTTGACTTTTGACTTGCCGAAAGTACAGCAGCCATAGTAAAATATTACTTCTATGGGTGCAATTGTACCAAAACGAGAATTTTCTCAATTTTTACTTTATTTGACTAATAATTGTAATTTGCTTTGAAAACTTTGCGAAATTAGCGATTAAAAAAAAAAATCGTAGTAATTTTGTAAAGATTTTTTTAGCATGTGCCACCATTTTCCGGAGTCGTTTACTCCTCGGGTGTGCGCCGGTAAAAAAAGAAGTCGGCCGCGGCGTAAGCACTTTTTGATTTTGGTCAGCGGCGGTGAAAATCGTCGTAAAGGGGCCAGGGGGTGGCAGTCTTTTGTTTTTATTTGTACAAGTAACACTCAACGTGAAGCTAGCTGCAGTTGCGACCGAAGCTAACTTCACTGCAAACATAATCAGCTGATTATCGAAACTTTCAATGAAGTCAGCTGATTTTGGTAAATTTATTAATGAAATCAGCTGATTTTTTGCAATGAAGTTAGCTTCGGTCGCAACTGCAGCTAACTTCACGTTGAGTGTTACTTGTACAAATAAAAACAAAAGACTGCCACCCCCCTGCAAAGGGGTCTCGACGGCAGCACAAATCGGCGCGATCAATCAATCAATCAAGTCAAATTTATTTTCGGCGGCGGCGCACATTTTTAAACCGGCTGGCTGCCATAACACTTTCAACTTTCTTTAATTTTATTTTTTGTTTGAATTCGCGCCGAGAAAAAACGATAGGCGGCGGCGACGAAGTTTTCTTACTTTCGGCGGCGACGCAAATCGGCGCACGTGAAAATTTTTTTCGGCGGGTCGCACTTTTTCGCCTGGAAATCGGCGCGGCGTGCGCCGGCGCACACATCTAGTTTTGATATCAAAAATCTGGTTAGACGAAGTTCTTCGAAAAGGGGTCTTATGCGTTTACCACGACGTTTGTAACCACCCCAATTTCGACCTGGGAGTAGGTGGGGAGCATCGATCCCAGTGCTTAGATGACGAATCAACAATAAAAACGTTGTCCCTCCGTCCGTTCGTCCGTTTGTCACCGCGATAACTTGAGTAAAACTCATTTTCAAAAACTTTTTTTCCCTGAAAGGAAATCAAAATATCTTTTATTGAATCTGGGCACTGCCGGCCCAAGCGCCGTCATACTAGTGCCGTTTAAGTGGTTTTTGGTCTTTTGTACATAACTCGAGTAAATCTTTTCTGATTTTCATAATTTTTTTTTGTTTGAAAGATCTGGGCATGCC
>CM055404.1:121288825-121300307 GCA_029228625.1 Pseudolycoriella hygida
AATGCCGATGTTTTCTGGTAAGTTGAAAAACATTTATTCAAATTCACACAACACGTTTTCAGAATAAATATCAATTCACATTTTCGCTGAACTTTTCATGAAAATTTTTTCGAAACAAAGAGTATTTTAGTTGAGAATGGTGTGCGGTGTGTTTAATGCACTTTTAATATTTGAATGCATTTCGCCAAATGTGTTGATTGCGATAATGTTAATTTATTGAGCGAATTAACACTTTTTGTAATTGAATTTTTTGGAGTTCTCTAAAGCGTTATTGGTCTTGGAGGTTTTGGGTATCTGTCTCAGATAGAAGTCAATGTTTAAGTGATAGTGAGCAATGACTCATGGGTTATTTATAAGCTCAAGGATGGAAAAGGGGTTTCAAAATGCGAACTTTATTTTTATTAAGCTTAACGTTCGTTTGTAGAGTATGTGGAAGAGAAAAATAGGAAGGTGAGTAACAGACATTTATGTTTTTCACACTATACTCTTAATCAAGGCACTTATAGCGTTATACATTTCCAATAAATTCGGATTCTCTGTTTGCTTTTTAAAGTATTCGCCACTAGCATCAATACAATTTTTCGTACGTTCAAAGCATTTCTTTTTAGTCTGAAACTGATAGGTCGGAAACATGGTTTTCAAACGCTTCAACAGATTATTCCAAAAATCGCGTGCCATGATTTTTTAATAACAAAGATTTTTAGTGATTTTTTTATGGATTTTACGTCAAATTTTACTTATTTGACTTTTGACTTGCCGAAAGTACAGCAGCCATAGTAAAATATTACTTCTATGGGTGCAATTGTACCAAAACGAGAATTTTCTCAATTTTTACTTTATTTGACTAATAATTGTAATTTGCTTTGAAAACTTTGCGAAATTAGCGATTAAAAAAAAAAATCGTAGTAATTTTGTAAAGATTTTTTTAGCATGTGCCACCATTTTCCGGAGTCGTTTACTCCTCGGGTGTGCGCCGGTAAAAAAAGAAGTCGGCCGCGGCGTAAGCACTTTTTGATTTTGGTCAGCGGCGGTGAAAATCGTCGTAAAGGGGCCAGGGGGTGGCAGTCTTTTGTTTTTATTTGTACAAGTAACACTCAACGTGAAGCTAGCTGCAGTTGCGACCGAAGCTAACTTCACTGCAAACATAATCAGCTGATTATCGAAACTTTCAATGAAGTCAGCTGATTTTGGTAAATTTATTAATGAAATCAGCTGATTTTTTGCAATGAAGTTAGCTTCGGTCGCAACTGCAGCTAACTTCACGTTGAGTGTTACTTGTACAAATAAAAACAAAAGACTGCCACCCCCCTGCAAAGGGGTCTCGACGGCAGCACAAATCGGCGCGATCAATCAATCAATCAAGTCAAATTTATTTTCGGCGGCGGCGCACATTTTTAAACCGGCTGGCTGCCATAACACTTTCAACTTTCTTTAATTTTATTTTTTGTTTGAATTCGCGCCGAGAAAAAACGATAGGCGGCGGCGACGAAGTTTTCTTACTTTCGGCGGCGACGCAAATCGGCGCACGTGAAAATTTTTTTCGGCGGGTCGCACTTTTTCGCCTGGAAATCGGCGCGGCGTGCGCCGGCGCACACATCTAGTTTTGATATCAAAAATCTGGTTAGACGAAGTTCTTCGAAAAGGGGTCTTATGCGTTTACCACGACGTTTGTAACCACCCCAATTTCGACCTGGGAGTAGGTGGGGAGCATCGATCCCAGTGCTTAGATGACGAATCAACAATAAAAACGTTGTCCCTCCGTCCGTTCGTCCGTTTGTCACCGCGATAACTTGAGTAAAACTCATTTTCAAAAACTTTTTTTCCCTGAAAGGAAATCAAAATATCTTTTATTGAATCTGGGCACTGCCGGCCCAAGCGCCGTCATACTAGTGCCGTTTAAGTGGTTTTTGGTCTTTTGTACATAACTCGAGTAAATCTTTTCTGATTTTCATAATTTTTTTTTGTTTGAAAGATCTGGGCATGCCCGACAATTTATGGAAGAAACTTGTTTAAACTTGAGTCCGTGGACTTAGCTAGGGCACTAAAACCGAGTCTATGCTAGGGCCATACGTGTTTTTTGTACATAACTCGAGTAAATCTTTTCTGTTTTTCATAAATTCTTTTTTGTTTGGAAGATCTGGTCATGGCCGACAACTTATGGAAGAAACTTTTTTGGATTTGAGTCCTTGAACTTGGCTAGGGCGCTAAGAACGAGTCTATGCTAGAGCCATACGTGTTTTTTGTACATAACTCGAGCAAAACTCTTCAAATTTTTTCTTGATCGAAAGGTCTAGGATTGTATCCTGTTTTATGGAAGAATTTTTTTTTGTTAGAAACCGTTTGACTCAGTCAGGACCCTAAAACTGAGTTTCTACTAGGGCCCAACGTGTTTGCTTATATAAATTGGATAAATCCTAACTGATTTTGTTGATTATTTTTCTATTTGAGAGGTAATCAAATACCGAATTATATTCAAAAACAAATTTGGGACCGGTGTCTATGCTTAGGGCTGAAGTGGGCCTCAGGTCTGTCCTAAGGTCGGCCCTTACCAAAACAACTTTTTTTGCTATGTTGCATAGCAAATTGAGGGAAACATTTTTGTCTATGGAATTATGTGTCCGAGGACAAGAAACGATAGGCGGCGGCGACGAACTTTCCTTACTTTCGACGGCGCACAAAATTTTTTTCGGCGGCAGCGCACTTTTTCGGGTGGAGATCGGCGCGGCGTGCGCCGGCACACACATCTAATTTTGACATAAAAAATCTGGTTGTTTATAAAATCTGGATGTCATTGTGGAAGATGTTTTTTCTTTGTTGTTTCATGCCTCGATTTCTCTGTATGTAAGGGGCCATCAATAAAGCACGTACTTCTTCAGGGGAATGGGGTTAACAAATCCGTACGATTATCGAAATTCAAATCTTTGGCAGACGTCAAAATTATGATTGCCGAGTCTCACCTAACTTACGAAAAGACTCCTTGCACATTGTGCAAATAGTCTTTTCTTATGTGTGCAAATAGCCAACAATATATAGAAGAGACTATTTGCACATGGAAAGACGTAACATTCAACCAAAACTCTTACACAAAGAAGAAAGTTTTCAATGTAATTTTTCATCAATTTTGTAATATGTACATGATACGCATATGTATTTGTACATGTATGTATGGTGGCTAACGAAAGTAGGGAACTTTTCTTTTTACGAAATGTCACGAAAACTAGGTGACTAACGAGATGGAAAACTTTTCCTTTTACGAAATGTCACGAAAACTAGGAGGCTAACGAAGCTAGTGAACTTTTCCTATTACGAAATGTCACAAACCCAGGTGGCTAACGAAGATAGGGAACTTTTCCTTTTAGGTGGCTAACGAAGATGGAAAACTTTTTCTTTTACGAAATGTCACGAAAACTAGGTGGCTAACGAATCTAGGGAACTTTGCTCTGTGTGCAAATAGCCGAAGGTATATAGAAGAGACTATTTGCACAATGTGCAAATAGTCTCTTTCCCTAACTTAACTTCTAATACATGAATTATTGGTGTTGTCTGTTCTATCAACCTCACAAAATGCAATATACTTTTGTCAGCGAAATTTATAATTTAGCAGTCATACTGTCGCGTACTGTCATACTTCAGACGAAGAGGGATTTGTTTGAAAAACAGCCTCATTGAATTTTAATTTGCCGTTCTGATGTTGTTAAAAAGTTCATAGGATACAACTCATTACGTATTACTTTTACGATGAACGTGTAAGCTCTTATTTGAATTATTTTGTCATTGACATGACGCTCAGACATTAACACATCTAGAACAGTTGCGTTATGGAGATAATTAGAAGAGATCAACATTTCGGCATCTGGTGCCATAGTTGTAGTTTACTCAACAAAAAATTCTCTGAATTAAGTTAAAAAGTTGTTTATGAGCTTTGGTTTATCTACTAAATGATTTTTATCCAGAGAAAAATTCGTTGATTCAACAAATCTTTCTCTGGAAGAAGATCTGCAAATTCCAATAATTGATCCAGCCGGCGAATATTAAGATGAAGCTTTAAGTTCTTTACCGGCAAGCGGAATTTTCTCCGCTAAAATGAAATTTTAAAAAAATGCTCTTGTCGGCTGCGATTTTTAAACTTTTTTTCATGGGAACTTCGGGAAAATCAACTAAAAACAAAAGCTTCCATACAAAAATATCCTTTTAGTTCCTGAAAAATCCTTCAAGTAGTAACCTAAACATTGTGTATGATCGAAAATCCTTTAAAACAAGGAAAAGTCACAGTAAACCATCGGGAAATCTTTGAACTTTCTCTGGAGATTTTCTGTCCAAAATGGTTCACTATGATTAAGGATTATTCTCTCTGAGGCTTACTTTACACCCAAGAAAAACGAATTTGTCATTATCTCCCGAACATCTTTCCGGTCTTTTTATGTCTCTGACGTACTTTATGTTCATTTGTAATGTATAATGTGTTTACGCAGCATGTAGAATGTACATTGTACTTGTATTATGATAGACTTACTTGTACAACGTACGTCCAGCAAAACCAATGGTTTAAGCGACACCATATGCAAGTAGCATATGCATATATGAACAAGTGACACGGACTATGTACACTCTACAAGTAATTGCGACAAGATAGCGCTCGAGACAGCGCCACCGACACTTAAGGTCAGGACCCTCTGGTCGAAGGCAGCCCGGTGCCAAAAAAATTCCTTTGACGATGTTGGATGATTAAACAAGTACATAAATGTGCACTTGGTTCCGACTCGGCACCAGGCGGCGTACTTGAAATATATTAGTAGCCTTATAGAAGGCAGTCTGGTGCCCAAAATCTGTTAAGGTCACTGTAATGGCAGTAGAGAATGCTAAACGACATATAAATTTCAATATGTCACCAGGCTGCTGCTGACGTTGACAGTAGAATATGTTGAGTAGGCAGCCTGGTGTCAAGTTGGAACCGAGCATTGGTAGGCTGAAAGTAACCATTTTTAGGTCTTTCTTCTATAGACAAAAAGACCTATTATGGACACTTTGTCCGTCCGTCCGTCCGTCCGTCTGTCTGTATCATCAAAAATAGAAAACTCAGAGCGAGAGATTATTGCAACAAAAATGTGAATCTCCAACACTGTTATAAAGTCAATTATATCAATTACCATAGCTACACGTTACGAATGTGCTTTACATCGAGTGGAGGACATATGAATATCAAACATTTTAAAAAATCTATTCTTTGTATTTCAAAATTGAATACATTTTTTGTTGTGAGAGCTAATATTCCAAAATCATAGATCCTCCTCCTCGCTTTCTTGCTTTTCTACTTAGTTTTTCATTACTGTACATGGAAGGTGATTGATCAATTTATTAAATAACTTGTATCCACAGTACACAGCCTCATTGCAATAATTACTCAGCCTCCAATTGTTTTCCAGTTGTGCCACCACTAGCCGATCAACCTCAGTGATAAGAATAACTTTATTATGTCTTTCAAAGATCATTGATGGCTAATAGTTGACATATGAACATCCAAGTGACTTAAATATTTGATAGTTAGCTGGAAAAATTTGTTCGTATCGCTTTTATAGTCATAATATTTGATAGTTGATAGTTACGCCGAACATGATAGTTGACAGTCACCTGGCCAAATTTTTATTTTAACAGAGATGCTTACTTGCCGACAGACTCTTGATAGTTGATTTGAAACGCAATTTTCATATATAGTCAAATTGTTGATTTTATAATTTTTGATTGTTGCTTTGACTATGACACTTATTAACGCTACTCTTTCTTTAAGTTTAGTATCTAACTATGAACTATCAAGTTGATAGTTGTCTAAGTTGGTAGTTAGACAACTATAAAATTGATAGTTAACAACTATCAAGTTGATAGTTAGGCAACTATCAAGTTGATAGTCAGACAAATATTAAGTTGATAATAAGACAATTATAAAATTGATAGTTAGGTAACTATCAAGTTGATAGTTGTTGATAGTTGCGTTCGTCTGATTTCAACAGAGATGCTTACTTGCCGACAGACTACCGACAGACTACAATCGACTGATGAAGTATTTTGTTCGTATTACTTTTTCATAGTCCGAATATTTGGTAGTTGAAAGTTGATACTTAGCTGGCCAAATTTTTGTTTTATCTGAGATGCCTACTGACAGAGAGGCATCGACTGATGAAATAATTTTTTCGTATCATCCTTATATAGCAAGACACTTGATAGTTGATAGTCAACCGGCCAAAGTTTCATTTTAAGAGATGCGTACTTGCCGACAGATACAATCGACTGATGAAATATTTACATAGTTCGAATATTTAATAGTTGATAGTTGATACTTAGCTGGCCAAATTTTTAGGTTTTTTCGTATATTTATAACGAAAAGCCTATTGTGCTCGGTTAGTTGGTTGGTAGGTTGGTTGGTTGGTTGGTAGGATGTGCAAATTTTGACGTAGCAATATTTTCGGTTGAGGGTGAGTGATTTTTTGGACATTTTGTAGCTAAGAATGATTGTAATAGTCAACTATCACCATAGTTAACAACTGATTGTTAACAACAGAGATAGTTAACAACTATCAAATTGATAGTTGTTGATAGCTAGGTAACTATCAAGTTGATAGTTAGACAATTATCAAGTTGATAGTTAACAATATCAAGTTGGTAGTTGTTGATAGTTAGACTAACTTGTCTAACTATCAAATAATACTTGACCATTATGGTAATAGTCAACTATAATGGTTTTGCCAATATTCAACAATCAAGAAAACCTTTACTTGCGACGAAAAAACTATGCAGGCGTTCGCCTGATTTCAAGTTGTTATTTTAAAAGAGATTCGTACTTGCCGACAGACTACAATCGACTGATGAAATATTTTGTTCGTATTACCTTTACATAGTCCGAATATTTGATAGTTGAAAGTTGATAGTTGCTAGTTGAAAGTTGATAGTTGATACTTAGCTGGCTAAATTTTTGTTTAGCAAAAATTGCACATTATCAAATCTATATCACTGCATCTTAAAATTTATAACTGCCAGAAACATGTGACATAACGAATACAAAAACTGGTAAGTGTGCATATATTGTCGCTTCGTTAATATGACTATGAGTACCTTTTGTCTCATAGGACAATAAAAGCAATACTTTTTTTCACAAAAATAACATTTATTCTTGAAAACTGATAGCGGCGATTTAAAACATCTTTTATATTAAATTGAAATTGATTTATTAGTCAGTATCTTTATGCACATGTATTGATAGCACAAATTTTGGTCGAAGCGCTTTAGAAAAAAGACCTTACTAGGGTTTTAGCCGGTTCGTTTCTAGTTTCTTTTTCATAGCGGTCATTTTTTGTATCAGTAACACATTGAGATCATTTTAATGGAATTATTTTGTCGAGTCGAGTTGAAGAACATATCAGAAGAGCCAACATTTCGGAACATCGTTCCAATCTTCAGCCAAGTCATTCAACTTGATATGCTGGGAGAGATGTATTGTAATGCACTCGTTTTCCACTTCAGCATTGTCATAGAAAATTTTTTGGCACCAGGCTGCCGAGCTTGAAATGCATACCTCTGTTTGTTACAATTTTTCTCCATGAAAATGTTCTAGACGACGCTAAAGAAGTTCAGGCACTAGACAAAGGGCCAGTCTAGTGCGTGAACTCTTCATTCCATCGATGCTTAGAACATTTTCATGTAGTAAAATTGCAACGAAGGCTTTTTTAGAGACACCACCTTAAGTTTGAATGATATAATTCGCGCGCTGTCAGCCTATCCACGCGGCTCATTCAAGACCTTATCGCTTTTAAACGTATTCCTAACAGCTGATGCCAGACTTCGAAACTTCTCCATACTGCCATACTAGTAATTAGAACGAATTCAACAGAATCCTCTTTTGTTTAGACCCGTACGAAGTACGTAGGTCTGATGCGTTTACTACCACGTTTGTTACATTGCGAATTCGAACCCGTGAGTAAGGGGGAAACTTTTTTTGTTGCCACCAGATGACAAATCAGCGAAAAAAACAATGTCCGTCTGTCTGTCTGTCGGTCTGTCTGTCGGTCTGTCTGTCGGTCTGTCTGTCTGTCTGTCAGTCTGTCGGTCTGTCTGTCGGTCTGTCTGTCTGTCCGTCAACACGATAACTTGAGAAAATTTTGACCGATTTGCAAAAACTTTTTTTTTTCCTTAAAGGAAAAATATTTTATGATATTGAATTTGGGCACTGTCGGCCCAAGGGCCGCCGAGCTAGGGTCGTTTAAGTGGTTTTTGGTCTTTCGCACATAACTCGAGTAAATATTTTCTGATTTTTTGTTTGAAAGATCAAGGCATGGCCGACAATTTATGGAAGAAACTGTTTTTAATTTGAGTCCTTGGACTTAGCTAGGGCACTAAAAACGAGTCTCTGCTAGGGCTCTATGTGTTTTTTGTACATAACTCGATTTTCAAAAATTTTTTTTTTGTTTGAAAGATCTGGGCATGATCGACAATTTGTGGAAGAAACATTTTTCGATTTGAGTCTTTGGCCTTAGCTAGGGCACTAAAAAAGAGTATTTGTTAGGGCCCTCCGTGTTTTTTGTACATAACTCGAGTAAATCTCTTCTGATTTTCAAAAACTTTTTTTGTTTAAAAGATCTCGGCACGGCAGACAATTTATAGAAGAATTTTTGCCTGTGCTTAGGGCTCAAGTGGGCCTCATGTCGGTCCTAAGGTCGGCCCTAACATAAAAAAATGTTTTTTGCTATGTTGCAGAGCAAATTGAGGGAAACATTTTTGTCTATGGAAGTATGTATCCGAGGCCTCTATTTAAGGCTCTAGGACAGTACTAAGGTCGGCCCTAGCCCAAAAAATAGTTTTTTGCTATGTTGTAGACAAAAAGAGGAGAACATTTTTCTCTACTTGGACGTCAATTTTGTGCGTTCGGAGAATTTTTTTACACCGTTACTTCGTACGGGTTTTTCAAAATTGCCCTACGGGCAGTTTCCAATTCAGTCTAATGTGAACGCAATATTTACTTAAATACGTTCCAGTCTTTTCGTAACATCAACTCAGTTTGCCGCATCTATTCTGATACGTACGGGTCCCTTCTATGTTTTTTTATTACAGTATTAGCTTCGATCGAAATGCTTGCGTTTAATTTTTCACTCAGTTTATGAAAGTAGTTAAGAAAAGGAACAGAAAAGGATGGAAATATGTCCGTAAGCATCAGATGTACTCAGTCAAATGATATTCATATCAATTTAAAAACTAACGAGAAATTAATCGAAAATTTATTACTTGCATCTCAAATTTGCATAACACTTAAACGACTGACATGCATAGAAGCGAATGAAGCGAATTTATTCCTGTAAGATAGATTGCAAGTTTAATTTGAATACATTTTTCAACCTTGGAAGGGAAATTTTCTTATGTTCAAACAACCAACCGCTTATGTAGTATGTGAAAATCTCATGGCTGTTGCAATAATGTACAGAACATTTAAGAATATGTTTCAAGTAATCAGATCAGTAAAGATTGGGGATGAATAGCGAAGCCTAGGTCACCATTTGCAATGAAAATGTAATTCTTTGTGAGTATTTTTAAAAAAAACTTTAACTTGGTTCAGTCACACCGATGAAACTGTAATATTGTACACGAGACGGTTATATCGTATCACTGAGTTATATTAGTAGATTATTCACCTGCCGGGAAATGTTTTTATCTTCGAGGGAGAGGTTTGCATGCCGATCCGAAGGATGTAATCTCCCGAGTAGATTATACGTTTTACCGCTGATGCTATTTTTATCACCAAAGCAACAAATCACCGAAACAAAGAGTCTTTTATACGGCGAATCATACACTTTTAGTAAAATTGCGTGCTTCGGGGCCAAAATCGAAGGAAATTTCTTTCGATTTTTGACCTCTGCATGAAAAATTTTTTGTGTATCTGTTTTGGACGACTGATTTTAGGCACTTTCGCATGTAACACGCGAAATTGCCTAAAATCAGTCGTCAAAAACAGACACACAAATAACTAATTGTTACCCAAATGATTTTAAATTTTAAATTCGCATGAAATACTACCGTTGCATACAGTGAAAACTCTTGGATTTTCACGTTTGGTTGTATGCTGCATATATATAGTGATATGCTGTGTATATTAGTTGCAAGTTGTATAATATACCCACATGCAACATTTTGTATGTATACAACTTGCAGATACCATAATGGAACATATCACTATATATATGCAGCATACAAGACTTTTCAGTGTATCCCTCCTCGATTTCCAAGCAAAATCTCCGTGTTCACAAAGTTTTCATAATAAAGTGGTTCAACCCCACCGTGAGGTAGGAATAGAATTTCCTACAATTTAGGATCTACTATGTTCCACATTGCCATGCATGTCAAACTAGATTGAGGAAGTATTGCTTACACACGCACATGTAGAGAGCAAATAGACGAACCCTTCGAAAAGTTTCTAAGTATTTTGCGGTAAATGAAACTTGATTTTAATTCCTATTGTCTCAATTATATAATGGGGAAAAGCCTCAACCGTCCGAATTGATATTTTCAGTTGATTTCTGCAAGACTAATTACAAGAAATTATCTCACCAACCGCAATGTGAACCCAACATTTAAATAACATTCATCATCAACCTTTATCCTCTTTACAATAAATTAATTTTTTTTTTACAACAGAGATAACGCACCGTTTTCAAACGGCAAGAGCAGATGTTCGAGCGCTTTTATTACAATGTCTATTACCATGGTTGGAAAATATGGAATTAGTTGCAGCGAGTGTGCCACCTCCTACGCCATTATCATACATTACGGTGAGTCGATAATTAGTTACACAAAGGTATAAGAAATGGAAGAAATGGAGCACTTAAAGGGCGGAATTGTAGGCATGGAAAAAAGAAGGAAATTAGCAAATGACCGCTTATAATGAGACTACTGGATGGTTGTGTTGGGGTTTTGTTTTCTCTTCGTAATATCGGTGGGTTATTTAATTAAGAAGAACTCAGATGCTTTGAGTCAATTTAATTTTTTGTTCCTTAGTTTTCATCAAGTTAGGCTCTCAATTAGATTGGAGGTAAATAATTTATTTCAAAGACTAAGGCAAAACATATAATGACGAGGTAGATATTCTTTAGCGTGGGTTAGAGGCGAAGCGTTATTGAAAATTTAACGTTTATGGTTTTCGTCAACAACTTTTCCGGATGTATCGTTTCAAACTTTCGTTCAGCGACCTCCCCTAATTTTTTTAGACGCATACGAAGTATAAAACGTGAGTCGTAATAAATCTTAGGATACGGAGAATAAATCGGTATGAAAATCATTCGAGGTTCAGGCTTTGCCGTAGACGGTGGATTTCCATGAAAATTTTCTTAAGTATCAGACATAGCACAGGAAAGTTATAGAGTGAATATTTTTGCTGGATGGTGGAAATGACTTAGGACCACTCCCCCATCAATAATCAGTACTCAATTTGTGGCGGTCACACTAGGGG
>CM055404.1:121300327-121324920 GCA_029228625.1 Pseudolycoriella hygida
CTTAGCGTGACGCCAAGATCCTTCTATACTATTGGTATGTGCGCCAGTGTCGGGATCTTTGAAAGTAATCGAATGGTTAACGGTTAATTGCTGGAACTCCTCCTCTTCCAAGCATTGGTAAGTACGCCAACAATCGGAAATTATTGTTGTGCCTGGCAAAATGAAGTGTTTTATGATGCAATGTAGAATTTTCTTAGTGTGGTTCTCCGCTGACAACATAAACGCAAGACCCGTGTCTCGTTCTATTCCATTTGCCTTCTACGCGGTGTCCACCTTTGTATTTTCTTTTCGAATTTCGATTCGTCAATCTCGACGACTTTTCCTTCCCCTCCAATCGGCTGTGCTTTGATGACCATACCATCAAATATAACTTCGTGGCAGAAGGACGACAACAATTTATAATAAATTTTACAAGCTTAACAATTGAGAATCCAGATTTGTAACGATAAGATTTTTTTTACAAAATTGATTTTTGTAAATCACATTTGAAATTTATTATTATAATAAAGCTACAGTCAAGGTAGGACTTTATTTGGAAAAAATCTGGATTCTCAATTGTTGTAAAAGTTATTATAAATTGTTGTTGTATAAAAAATTAGATTTAGTCAATCGTTACACATACACAGCTGAGAATAATGGTCATATTGCCAGTTTACGCCGGCAAATGAAGAATCTGTGAATGATGATTGGCGAAGCTGACACATGTGACCATTAAAGTTCAATTTTTCCGAACCAAATTTCTAGTTTTATAAATATGTGTCATCCCTCACAATTATAGTAGTTACTTTATTTCAAGGATTTGGTCATTTTTCCTTAAAACCCTGAAACATGTGCTCTCTAAAATTTAATTCTCTACAACTTCGCTTTTGGAAGCAGCTTTCTAACATCATAGTTCTTGAGATATGGGTTATCCCGCCCAATTTTAGAAATGGTCATATACCAGGATTGGGCCATTTTTCCCCGAACCCCTGAGACTAAAATTTTATTCTCTACAACTTTCCCTTTGGAGAGCTCGGACTGTTCCAGATTTCTTGTCAAAAATCGTTTTCACCACACACACACACTTGTTGCTTTCGTTCCAAAAATTGTTTTCACCTCGCTTTCACCACAGCTATGTATACGTGGTGAAAACGATTTTTGAAGCGAAAGGTGAGTAGCGACACCGATTGAAAAACCGGTCCCGCAGGGTTGGGAAATCCTAGTGTCATTAGCACTGGCTTCAAATTTGGTTGAAACACAGGAGCCGTGGGACAAAATTTAAGAAACCGAATCACGACAGAAGTAACGTACCGATTAGTTTTCTCTTCATTAACAACTTTACTTTCGACATTGACTTGTGAGCTTTGTAAAATTAAAGTGTTTAGTGTAGCACCGTGCACCGCTTATGTGAAACTATAACGAAATACATGGTAAAAAGTCTAATAATGAAATTTTCTATACTTTGACACAAGCCGATGTCGCACGCAATAAGTTCAGGGCGGGAATGCCGCAGCGGCAGTTTTAAATTATTAAACCAACATCTTCTTTTCCAATAAATTATTATCGGAAGCTGCTATTTCGAAATGTTTATTAAATAATTTTGTTTTTCTCGTTTCTGAATGCAGTATCCAGAGAGTGTAGGACGAGGTCGTCGCGAAGGTTCCGGTTCAACGGAGGCAACGGAAATGATATTAAATAATTTATTTTATATCACAACAAAGGTGAGTTTACGTATTTCTTTTTGTGATAACTTGGCAGGATCGATTTTAGAGTTATAGTATATTACAGAGGAACACTGTTATGAGTAATATTATTAATGTAATAATATAATGTAATATTACTCATAAACAGTGTTCCTCTGTACTATGTTTTAACGTGTAACCCACAAGGTAAGTTGAAATCTACAAAACATCTTATTTCATAAAAATCAATTCAAGTTTCTTTGTTATGTTCACTCTACGAACGAATCAAAGTTGCCGCGTGCCAATTCATTCATGTTTCTATGAAATGACTTTAGTTGTCGGTTAAATTTTTGTTTAGTATCGAGATTTAATTCAAGTTTTTCATCTTTATTGAAAACTTACAGGCGGCTTTAGGGAACACATGTTTTGCCGAGAATTGAGTAATGTCATAGGCAGGACAATCGTTTCCGTAAAATACCACAAATTTAAGAAATTTGAGAATCACAAACTTTTACTATATCAAAACAAACACGTCGCATAAAATTTACCGACTACTCTGACTACACGTACGTTATGAGCCATTTACCTATCGCATCGCACACTGTGTAAATCAACTTACCGAGTGGGTACACGTTAAAATTTATATTTGAATGCAAACAGCAAAGGTAGAATCTTTTCGTGTACCGTTGTAGAATGGTTTTTCTATTTTTTCCTCAAAGATGATACACTTTTAGACGTTATATAGGGTACATGTAACTGAGAAGTACGATAAAATGTCTGAAAACAACATGAATAAAAGTACGATACCCAAGTTTTCAAATTCAAAAGCTTAGACTATTTTCTACGTCTAAAAAAAAATCTGCGGATTTTATGCTATAGAAACATCTCGCTAAGTAGTCACAATATGATTTATCATTCCCGTTACGGTTGCGAGTATCTGTCTACAGAGGATAAAACATTGGCCAATGTATTGTAAGTTTGCTGAAAAATTCTACTTCTACGATAAATAAAATTGCGATAAATAACTGCGTCAGCCAATAAGAGACAAGAATCTTTCGTTTAATTTTTGTTAACGAATCGTTCAATTTATTCATCGAAGAGTTCTTACCTCTCATTGCCTGACGCAATTATTTATCGCGAAAACAATTGTCGTAGACGTAGAATTTTTCATTTAACTCACAATATCTGGTAACAAAATGAAATTTCAACAGGTCAAATTATGATTTTCTAGCTTTCGAGTTATCATTTTTTCGCGATAACATTCTAATTTTAAGGAGGTAATTTTTGAACGCTATCATTAATTATTTTCGAGCGGTAGAATCTCGTTTTCGAGTGATCATTTTATATTTTTTGGTTTCACAATCTAATTTTGCTGCGGTACTATTGAGGAACGATCCGCGATCAAAGTATTGCTTTCCAGCGATCAGATCTATTTCTTCCCATAAAGTTTCCTCAAGTACCTCTCTGACAAGCCCATTTCTCAATTACCTTTCTGATAAACCCCAAGTCTCACTACAGGCCATTCTCAACGAAAAGTGCGACATCTATTACCCTCGTAACGTAAACGAATGAAAAATAAAATTGCAACCAACTTCACTCTGAGTGCAAGTTCCGACTGTTCTAACATTTCTCAGCAAGCAAGAGTAAGAGCAATAATCGTCCGATAAGAATCACTGGTAAATCGTTAAGAGTGAATTCGCGAATTCTTCGAACCACGAAAAGTCAACACATCTCAGAATTTTGAAACTTATGGTTCATTCGCATCCTCCTTCCTTATTGAAAAATTCGTTAAAGAACTATTTTCCAAAAAAACTTTTTCTTTCAGTTTTATTGATTTTCAAAGAGAGTGACGTTCAAGGTACGGCAAAATTGACTTTTCCTTCAAAGTTAAATAACTTTGAACAAATTTCTTCGATTTTTTGAAAAAACTAAAAACTTGGTGAGATGTGACCATTCTCAGTGCTTGACCACGGATAACAAATTATAAAAAAGATTGACACAGTTCTTGAGAACGTCTCTAAAATATGAAACAAAACATTGGCTCATATGTCAAAAGCCAATCTGCGCCTCTCTAGCGGAGTGGGTCAGTACCAATTCCCCGATTCCACCTTAAAAAAGGTTAGTTTTTTGTGACGTGTCACGGTCACGTAGACTGCGTAAGCGGAGGTCAACCCGGCTTTGATTAGAGTAAAAACCACCGACTAGATTTGGTCGAATGAGAACCAATTTACATTCGAACAGTTAAACCGATTTACATTGGCCAAATGAGCTTTGAATTTTCGCTTTCAAGTGAGTCTATTTACTCCATTAAGTTTAATTCCGAGCTGTTTAGCTTTTACCTTTTTACCAAATATTTTTCGAGACATCGAGCTGCCGTATAATTCAGCAAACTTGTTGAATTGCAAACAAACGTTGTTCATAGGTTCATAGTTGCATAGTCTAGTCAGTCCTGTGATTTTGAACCACAAGATGCTGAGTGAGACTTACGATTGACGGTCTGCCGTAAAAACCTTGCAGGCTGGTTGACTGTTAGCTTTGACAATAGTGCCGGAGCGTCCAAGCGCATACTCAATAGGTCAAACGCGAAAAAAGCACCAGCGTTTTATTCCGACGCAAGTAGTTTTCGTCACGGATAACTGTTCGTCTTAATGCATAAATCAAACATAACCAAAGACCCGTACGTATCAGAATAGATGTGGCAGACAGAATAGATGTGGCAGGCAGAATAGATGTTGCAAACAGAATAGATGTTCGTGTCCGACCTCCACTTCTCTCTACCATATCTCCTGAACTACTTGATCAATTTTGCTCATCTTCGAACTTGAATCATAGGATGCATGTATGTTTCAGGGAAAAAAAGTTTTCGATTCGTCATCTTCAGACGATAATAGATGCATCCCCCAACTCCCACCACGATCTACCCCATGTTACATTAAAATTGTCTGTAGTAAACGTATAGCACCTTTGTACTTCGTACGGGTCCAACAAGTTCTTTTGAATCGACTCAATTTTATCAATGTAGGTTTGATGATACAGATGCCACACTACAGAAAATGTTAATTTCTCATCCATTAAAACGCTCAAATCGCGAATAACTTCGACGCGTTTAAGCGAGCTATTGTCGATCTTAAGATCGAATTCGAACGTTGACATCTTGCGAGTGAAACATATTATTCGACATTTATTAGTGTTTAGATAGAGTTCATTGTTGGTGTAACCAAATGACAAGTTTCTCGAGATCACGCTGTAGAGCAACCGCATCGGGGACAGAACGAATAACCCGACATACTTTCAAGAAAATGTAGATGCGGAGGCAAAAAATTTAGTGGCGTCGTTCATAAACAATATAAATAACAGAGGGTCTACGTGGCTGCCCTGGGGAACTCCGGATGACACAAGGAACGTGCGCGATATCCATCCAGACATTGTGACATATTGTCTCCTGGTCATTAGGAATGAGAGAATCCATATTAGAAGACTAGAATGAAATCTTATATGAGACAATTTATGAATGAGTATCAAATGCTTTACTCTATCAAATTCTTTTGCAAAATCAGTGTGTATAACATCTAGCTGCGCTTTTGACTCCACACTTTGAAGAGCATGACTCACAAACCTACCTTTAGACCTACCTTTAATGAATCCGTGTTGAGATTTAGAAATGACATTTCTACATTCGTTTGTTTTACGCCGCGCCGCCACTAATGCTTACGAACGAATCGAACAAATATATGAGCTGATAAATTCGCGGCGTTATCAAGCCGTTTGAACGACAAAGTAACAGGCCACTATCAAGATCTCACTTACAATCGACTCAAAGAACTTGCTAAATGTGGGTAAAATCGGGGGATGTTCCAAATTCTAAGTCTCCAGATGATTGAGAGAGAATATTTTCTGTAAACGGCCGCAGCCGTTTCTGTATAAAAAGTAATTTCTGCGTATATCGCATTATCTGTCCAAGTGTAGTGAATTGGTTCATATTTCACTGGTAGAGTTTATGCATCAGATTATGAAAAGAGTCTGTTCTGCTGTCTGTCTTCCACCAGACAATGAAACCATAGCTTTAGTGGATGATAGGGTGACATGGATGCGAGTGGTTCATCATTTAGTGGCTACGACATAAACATCTCACATCGAAAGGTATAACGAGTCCGGAAAGCGTTCAGACATTTCTTATACTTTGACATAAGCCGACGCCGCATCAAAAGCGTGGATTGAAATGCAAAAGACTTGCTTCATCGTATTTTTTTGCTTTCGGGCGTGTTTCAAATTCCTAATTATTTTGAATTGGAAAGCCTATGCCACCTCGGCGCTATTGGATGTGTAATTAAAATCTTTCATTCAATTACATTTATCGTATGCATTAAAACTCAACGCTGTTATGCGAAGAAAATCTCAAATCGAATTAATTGTTCTAAATTGTTCGACGTAGACGAAAATAAAAAAAAAATCGTTTAATTAAATTGAATGAAATTTATGTTTAGATGAAAAATTATTTTATGCTTGCCTGCTGCCAGTGCACTTATACCTTAAAAATCATTAATTTAGTTTGCCGATCTACATCCACGAGAAGTTGAGGAATTGTGGGGTGTGCTATGCCGATGCTGGCCAAACAATCTCAAAGTAATTTTGCGATATCTTGTAATTCTCGCTGGTATGGCACCGAACGAGCTGTTGCCCTATGTAAGTACCTTAGCATGGTGAACATTAAATAAAGGAAACGTTTTTTTTTCATGCCTTTTTTTTAATGAAGACG
This sequence comes from Pseudolycoriella hygida, assembly GCA_029228625.1. Lineage (NCBI taxonomy): Eukaryota > Metazoa > Arthropoda > Insecta > Diptera > Sciaridae > Pseudolycoriella > Pseudolycoriella hygida. The sequence goes on from CM055404.1 coordinate 121,306,745, forward strand.
ATTTGATTACATTTATGCGGATTAACATTGAGAATAATTTTTTTTTCTTTTTGTGCACAGGCAAAAAGGGTCGCTTTGTACATGGCACGAACGTGTCCTGATAGACTCATCGATGAACTAATGAACGAACTTCAAACGGTGGAAACATTGAATTGTCTTATTGAACGCACCGAGACGCCACCCTTTTACCGTCTCACCAGCATGCGAAAAGCTTCAAGTCATTCGGATGGTATGAGAGAATAAATTTGATTAACATTTCCGTGAATAATTAAAAATGGTTTTCTTTTGCTTGCTTTCATTTGCTGTTGGGTGTATTTTATAGGTCCGGCAACGGGCGTAAATGATTCGCGTTTACAGGATTTAACCGTTGAGAAAGGAACAATACACACGAAACGACATAGCGGAGAAGAGCCTATCAAGACCGGGTAAGTGTTTATAGCTTGAGGAAAAGAATTGATTGTATTTGCTTTGATAAAGACACGACGATGATGACAAAATAATGAGTGGAATAAAATCTGGTTTTCTACAGATACACAATTAATTTTGTGACCTTTGTAGTGGAATGATAATTAATTTGCTCCATAAAATCGCTGAAAAGGCGGTTAAAAGAGGGCTAAATATTAATCATCTTGTATTTTGTTGGTTGTGCTTTCTTTTTGTTTGTATTCATGTTTCGAAGAATGTTAAAGTCGCAGAGCATGGGCATGTAATTTTACGATTCGTAGCGTAATCTGAACGTTTCAAGAATTTTGTAATATGTCATTGAGCCGTGACATCAGTTCTTGTTCGTCTTTACCCTAATCTTAGTGCTTGGTTCAGTCTTTGCATTCATTAATGACATTAACGTCATGGTTTTAAAATCAAGCCCTACTTTGTAACCATTTTTCTAGAACTGAGTAAAAGATCCCGAAATTATAGTTAGTTCAGGAACTAGATTGGTCTTTCTTCTAGTGGCTGAACTTATTGGATCTTGGATATGAAGTACGCAGCATTCATAAAATTGTAGCAAGTGGAAGTTTGCATTTCAAGCTGGGCAGCCTGGTGCCAAAACACTTCCCATAACAATGTTGGATGGGTGAACTAGTACGTAGCCATGCATTCGGTTCCAACTCGGCACCAGGCTGCGTACTTGATTTGTACGAGTAGCCTTATAGCCTGGTGCCGAAAATATGTTAATGTCATCGTTACGGCAGTAACAAATACTGTACGTCATATGAATTTCAACTCGGCACCAGGCTGCGTACTCAAGATTTTTTAATGTTTATATAGAGGGCAGCAGCAGCTTGGTGCCAAGTTGAATTTTATGCGACGTATAGTATTTGTATCGGCCGTTTCTATGAAATTTACAGATTTTCGGCACCAGGCTGCCTTCTATCAGGCTATTCATATGTCTCAAGTACGCAGCCTGGTGCCGAATCAGAACCGAGTACATAGAAATGTACTCGGACCCCCATACAACATTGTTGTAGGAACTTTTTCGGCACCAGACTGCCTTCTGAAATTTGCCGGTGGGACCTGACGTTAATGATTTGTGTGTGGTCGAGGCAATGAATGAATTCAGCTGATCTCAGAGGTACAGGAAAGGAATCGTAAGCTTGTGCAACTTTTTAATTTCTCTTTATCGCTCTTTTCACATATTCGCTTGTATTTTTCTCAAGTAAAACCGGTTTTTCGGTTGAAAGAGTTAAAACGAAGCGTTGCACAATCTTATGATTCCCTTCCTGTATTTTGTTCTGGACTGCGGCTAATGAATAGCTCTTTAAAGCAGGGAAGACTCAGCAGATTAAGACATTCTTAGCAAGACTACCAAAGGCATTTTGTTATCGTCCCAACAACTTGTGTGTGAACACGCATTCCACCCATAAAACTCTCGATTTTGGCTTCCCATGTGATATGTTAATCACTGAAGCCAAAGAACAGGTAATTAATGACTTCTGTTTGACGGACAACCTGCGGGACAACCTTTTTCCGAACAACAACAAAAATTCAAACCCGAAGCGAACCCGAACCAGTCGAATTTCGACCCTGGAAAGTTTACTATTTCGTTTCAGTATCTGAATAATAGAAAAATGCAAAAAAACGTATGCAATGGACCCGTGCTCATCAGAATAGATGTGGCAAAAAGATTCGAACGTTTCTAAGTAAATGTTGCCTTAACTCTTAAGTGCATGCAATTACGTTCACGTTAAATAGGATCAGAAATTGCTGAAAGGGCAATATTGAAAAACCCGACCAAAGCAACGGCGCAAAAAACCTCTCCAAACTCTTAAAATAAACCCAAAATTAAAAAAATGGAAAAAATTTGAAAAACAAAATTATACTAGGCCCGAAGCGCAACAGAGCACTTAGGGGGGGCCTCTGATCCATACTTCCATGAACAAAAATGTTCGTTTTGCAACACTACACAAAAAACCTCATCAATAAAGAAATATTCACGAAAAAGCACCAAATGTCGTGTAGGGTCACACACTGAACACTCTATAGCCCGAACTACTCAACATATTTTCACTAATTTAATTTTCGTGATTTACTGATGTCCACATCTTGAATACAGAACCTTGAAGAGCGATTTACGTTCTAATTTCGTAGAGATATAAATGAAAAAGTCCCACCAACCTTCAAAAAACCACGTTTTTCACTACTTTTTCGACCATAACTTTCCACCGATTTTGACTAAATTCAATTTCATAATCAATTTTGTGATTATCTCTCAGGAAAAAAAAAAAGATTTTGAAGATCGGATAAGATTTAATCGATTTATGTAGAAAAAGCACGTTGGGCCCTAGTAGAGATTTAGTTTTAGGGCCCTGGCTTAGTCCGAAAGCTCAAAATAAAAAAAAAATTATTCCATTAAATGTCAGGCATGCCCATACCTTTTAAACAAAAAAAATAATTTGAAAATCGGAAAAGATTTACTCGAGTTATGTACAAAAACCACTTGAACGGCCCTAGCTCGGTGGCCCTTGGGTCGGCAATGCCAGATTCAATGCCATAAAAGATTTTTCAATTACCTTTTACGGAAAAAAAAGTTTTGAAAATCAGACAGACGGACGGATGGACGGACAACGTTTTTATTGCTGATGACTTCCCACACCATCTCACACACTTCACACACCATCCCACACACTTCCCACACCATCCCACACACTTCCCACTTCATTCTACACATTTTGCGCTTCATTCCACCCACTTCATTCCACACACTTCACACATCATCCCACACACTTCCTACTTCATTCTACACATTTTCCGCTTCATTCCACCCACTTCATTCTACACACTTCCCACATCATCGTACACACTTTCCACATCATCCCACACACTTCCCACATCATCCCACACACCTCCCACATCATCCTACGCACTTTCCACATCATTACACATCATTTTCGGTCACTTCAAAAAAATTTTTTCTCATAGTCGCTCTACGGCAGCGTAGCTCATTTCGGACCACTTTGACCTACTCCTGGCAATGAACCCCCCAACCGATTTCCCTTGGGTTCGTGAGATGGATACCCCATTCACCGCGATCTGACCACTACCGGCCGAGATATAGCCGAAGAAGTGCTCCCGTTGGTGGATTTTCATATATGAACGGTGTTCTGTACAATCTTTGTCATTCTATTGTTATCACAATGAAAACACTCAGTTACTGCAGAACACCGTTCATATGGGGGTTGTATGGAAACTTTGAAGGCCAATAACTCAGCTCCAAGATTTTTTTGGGGGTAGCAACCGGCTGAATTTTCCATTTTGGCACCGAAACTGAACTTCCCTAAAAATTTTAAGGAAATCGCCCGGGCGGTTCTCGAAAAAAAAGTAGATAGATACATACATACACCGTGAACACACAACACAGGAATAAAATTTTGATTATTTTCAAAGATATTTTTACCATTTTTATATGGAAATTGGTCATCTTTGATTGGCGATATCTTGGCTCGTTTTCAGCCGATTTTGATGATCCAAAGTGCGTTGGAAAGAGGATAGGAAGTAGTTTTTTGTAAGGCAAGGGGGGAAAACTCCAAAGTTCGCCTCTACATCGTGTCTTGTCCCAAAGTTTTTGTATGGAGTTTTTTGGGTTAGTGGACGTTTTGCTTGGGGTGTGGGGACTGCGTCACGCCCTCCGCTACCGCTGAGGGCATGATTTCATTTATTTAGTGAATGAAAAATGTTTTCTGGACCCGTACGAAGTACAATTCCTATACTTTTACTACAAAACACTTCGTTGTAACATGGGGCAGATCAAGGCGGGAGTTAGGGGGATACATTTTTTACCGTCTAGTGATGATGAATCAACAAAAGAAATGTCCGTTTGACCGGTGGTTCGTTTGTCCATTTCAACGTTTTTTCTAAACGGCTGCACCGATTCCGCCAATGTTTTTTCCCCTGAAAGGTACATACATACTATAATTTAAGTAAAAGGATCAGTAAAATTACTCAATTATTTCCGTTGATATGGTTGAAAAGGTGTCAAAAAACCTGGATTTTCGAGGGTCTTTAAAACACTTTCACAAATATCGCGACAAGTATAGCACAGTTATTGTTCATTTCGGTGTGAAATTGAACTTTTTGATCTCAAAAAACTGTGGAAGCTTTTTCTGTGGTAATCGGTTGCGTAGTTAGGGCACTGTATACCATGGAAAGGACGAAATATAAGATAAGAAGTGTTTGTAAATATTTAGTTAAGTATGAGATAGAGGGGGTAGATAGTACGGGGAATCTCCCAAACTTTCGAGTGTGCAAAATTGCACCTGTGCGAAATTACCAGCGCAGGGGGAATTTCGCACAAATTAAATTCTAAGTAGCAACTCTATGAAGTCTGAGCAAAATTCCCTACTCAAAATTGTATTTGACCTGGCGCTGCATTATGAAAACTATTAACTATCTGTACTTATGCGGTAGTCCATTTTTCTATCGATTGTCTGGAATCTCTAAATGAATTGTTCGTCAATGATATACAGGAAGAGAATCACAAGCTTGTGCATCTTTCTTATTTCTCTTTTATCTCTTTTTTCACGCATTCGCTTGCATTTTGTGCATGTAAAACTCGGTTTTTCGGTGAAACGAGCTAAAACGAAACGTTGCACAATCTTACGATTCTTCTCCTGTAGAAAGACTTAGACTACATGTTAAAGTCATTAGTAGTACCGACGAAATAAGTAACTGAAAATCAACGACCCGACGACAAATTTGAGAAACCTCACCGAAATTTGTTTGTTTCTTCAAGCCGACAAAAACACTCGGCGGCTGACGGCGGCTGCTAAGATTTTTTTTATCGGCAACGGCGCTCGGCTGAAAACTTCTAAGGACCAGGATCGAAGCTTCCCCACCCTACTCCCGGCTCGAAATTGGGGTGGTTACAAACGTCGAGGTAAACGCATAAGACTCCTTTTCGAAGAACGTCGTTTTTCGTACGGGTCTAAAATTTTTTTTTGGTTAGGGCTGACCTTAGGACCGACTTGAGCCCTATACACAGACACCGGGCCCAAATTTGTTTTTGAATATAATTCGGTACTCTGCTTCCTCTCAAATAGAAAAAGAATCAACAAAGTAGAAGCTCAGTTTTATAGACCTAGCTCAGTCCAAGGGCTTTCTAATCAAGAAATTTTCTTCCATAAAATGTGAGACATTACTAGACCTAGCAAAGACTCGTTTTCAGTGCCCTAGTTAAGTCCAAGGGCTCAAAGTCAAAAAAGTTTTTTCCATAATTTCTGGGCTATGCCCAAACTTTTAAAAAAAAAGTTATGAAAATCGGAAAAGATTTACTCGAGTTATAGTAGTATTGAATCTGGACACTGACGGGACAAGGGCCATCGAGCTAGGGCCGTTTAAGTGTAGCTCAGAAGCTCCTGTGTCCTTCAAATCCCGCCATCGACCATTTTTTTCTTTACATTTATTTATTATTCGAAAAGGAAAAAATGAGGACATTTTTATGTTGGGAATCAAAATTCCAGAGTAGTCCTGGAAGTTGTCCTTCACTTAACTTCTAAAGAACATCCAGAAAATTTACACCCTGGAAAACCACTTCTAAATATACTTATTTCGTAATTTTTGGAATATGTACTGAAAGGACAAATTCAGGACATATTTTTCGGATAATCAGTTCGTCGATATGTTTCTCCATTCCCTATTTCGGCGTTTGAGAGCTTTCGGTGGAGCTTTCATATTTTTTTTTAGTACAGTACATATACAGTGCATTTTCTAGCTGCCTAGGACCTTACACATATTTCTGATTGCTCATATGGAAAGGACAAATGGAGGACATATTTATTATTTCAAAAGTGAAATGAAATGAACGTTCTCAAGTTCATATTAAAATCTAGTTTTTAGTACTAAAAATATTTTTGACTGAGAAAATTATACTTTACAGTCCTGTCCTAGGACATTTTATGAAAATTTTAATGGTATATTCTGAAAGGACAAATTGAAGACATATTTTTGGCATACTTTACATTTATTTCCACGGCAATGAAAATAGTAGTATTATAGTATTTGTACTACGGAAGTGCCGCTACCAATATACTACAGTGTGAATATAAATGGACAAATTGAGGACATTTGTTTGGCATCATTAGTTTTTCAAAAAAACTTCGTTTTGATGGTTTTCGTCCTCGAGAGCTTTTACCGTTTTTAGTACACTGCTGTATCTCGGCCGCCTAGCTAGGACAAATTTTTCTGACAAGACGGACACCAAGGACATAATGAGGACATTTGATTCTGAGTTCCTCAACATTTTCCCAGACCATGACCTGACTTTTGTAACATCACCTTTTTGAAGGCCGGTGAAAATTTTTGACTTATATATCTCAGCGAAATTAGCACAGAAATTTGTTGAGTGGTCCGGGCTGTAGAGTCCTTAGTGTAGGCTTAACTCACATTACTATAATACCCGATATTTGGTGGTTTTTGAAGAATATTCAATTCACCTAATGATAAAGTTTTCTGGACAATGTTGTAAAGAAAAAAGAGCTAAACGTTTTAGTCCCTAAAAGTATGGGTCCAAGGCCTCTCCTTAGGACCTTAGGTTGGTCCTAAGGTCGACCTCAGCCCAAAAAATTCCTGTTGCTATATTGATGTAAAGTGAGAGGAACTGTTTTGTCTATATGAAAAATGATTTTTTTTTACATTTTTTGAGAATTTTTTTATGAAATTTTTTTTCGAAAATTTTATTTCATAGTTGCTTTGGACGAGTTTTTCAATATTGCCCTGTCGGTAATTTGCAATACAATTTATTGTCGACATAATTTCATATACTCAAGAGTCAAGACAATATTTATTTAGGCTTAGTTCGAGGCTTTGTGTAACAGCTGTTCTCTTTGACACATCTATTTTGATGCGTACGGGTCCCTTGCATATGTTTTTAACTAATTTTGAAAGAACTTTTTTTGGGTTGAGTCGGGCTTTGTTAGTTGAAGTCTCCAAACCTGACCCCACCCGAGAAAAACGATAATGAAACTCCGACCAGACAAAAAATGAATTCAAAAACCAAACCCGACCCAACCCGACAAATTTATTCGGATTCGGGTCGGGTCAGGTATTTAGTCAAGTTTCGGACGGCCCCTTACCCATATCCATGACTTCTAGAATTAGGAATATAGAAGACAAATGGTGAAGAAACAAATCGAGCAATACCCTTAGTGCTAATTCCGACTCGGCTAGGAACACATTTTTAAAAGAAGGGTAGAGCCTGAGATCTTTAGAATCAAGACGGACAGTGGTTTTGCGCAAAATTTTCCGCGCATCCCTTTGGAATGGTGACATCGTCAGGAGACAGAGAGAAGGAAGATCATGGGAAAGAAACTTTGTCTTTCTGTCCATTTCACAGCTGCAGCCGAATTTTCTTCTTTTATTCTTCTCTCCGCTTTCTTTTTAGAATCGCAATCAGAATAAATGCTCCCTCTAATTCTTGAAAATACGTATTTGCTGCCTTCTGCGAACCTCGGCTTGAAACGTTTTATACGTAACACGAGGAAAGTGTTTTTCTGACGTGTATGCCTTCGGCGCGGGTTGCAACGAAACATATTCGCCAATTAAATCATTTCTTCCTTGACATGTAGATAACTAAACAATTTTTTCAGCACGTGTAAATCAGACAGCGGTCTACGATCGATGAATTCCAATTTCCGACCACCAAGAGGAAACGACAAAATTCGGGCTGCATCCGGTCCATCAGTATTTCCAAGAACCGAAGACATGATTCGCAGTGAACCAGAGCAACCCGACGATTCATTTGAATTAAGATCTGATCCACCTCTAGCTCCACATCCATTGCCGATGCCTGAATACGGCGGTTACTTTGCTCCACTGACGGAATATCTTCCGGATATCAGTTTACCCATCAGTGGATTCCACAGGTGAGTGAAGCAACATGAGAGATTTGTTTTGTTTTGTTTGGGAGATGTTTTCATTCGATATTTGGATCTTTTTCGATTAGATGCAATGTGGCTGTCATGCTATTGACAGATATTGTTGTGGATGGCATTCCGGATTTGGATTGGACTCTCCATATACCGTTGATGTTGCACATATTGTTCGTGGGACTAGACCACACAAGACCGATCGTACGAGATCACTGCAAACAATTATTGATCAATTTATTGGTATGACAAACTTCTATTTTTTTTCGGTTTTTTTTTCGAACTCCTTGTTCTTCCGTTTTGTGGTTCAATCGATGGTGTGTACTAACAATTGTTTTAATTGTCCGACTTTTCTAATAGATCGCCCTGACTGAACATAATGATCACTTAACTGTGGCTCGAATCGTCCTACATAGTGATACATCCAAATTAGACTTAGGACTCACCATTCCTCAATTGGCTGTTATCGTCCATAATTTTACTGGTACGCGACAAAATTTCATTCCGATTTTTTTCCCGTAACATTTTTCCTCTGAACAGAACCCGATCAAGAGTTCGACAGTTACTTGTACGGACCCCCATTGAACGTTCCTAGCACAGTTCCTGGTAATGGAGCCAATGAATTCGCTGAAGTTCCGGTAATTGTAACGGAAGAAAATGCAGCACCTCAACCCGGTCCAGCTATGCCCACCGCCCATGTCATCAAAAGTTTGATTCGATTTTTATCGCAAGACACAGGCCAGCCGTTGTGGAATTACGAAGACATCACAGCCAAAGTATGGACCATCAAATCTGCGGAACAGTTGACATGTTTCCTACGGCACATTCTGAAAGTTTACTCGGACAGTTATTGTAATGCCAAATTGACGGAGCGTTGGGCACAAACAGCTTTACAACTTGGGCTCAGTTGTTCGTCTCGTCACTATGCCGGTCGCAGTTTGCAAGTGTTTCGAGCGTTAAATGTTCCCATCAATTCGAGAATGTTGTCGGACATTTTGTCACGACTTGTCGAAACTGTTGCGGAGCAAGGCGAAGATATGCAAGTATGTTCGTTCATCCGTTTGTTCATTTCTAGATGCTACAAAAAACATTATTCTATCTGCAGGGCTATGTAACCGAACTCTTGCTAACACTTGAGGCAGCTGTGGACAGTCTAGACTCAGATTTTCGTCCGCTTGATGTTATGAAAGACATATTTAAAAGTACGCCAAATTTGAACAACAAAGACGGAGTAAATGTTTCCGGTGGATGTAAGAAGTCACCCTCAGGAATCGCTCCATTAGCTCCAAATCATATGATCTCTAGTGGACATGCGAGGAGCACAAGTTACTCAGTTTCCTACGGCACAAGAAAGACAAATAATTCACCAATCGATAAACAAGGTAAGTGGAAATCGAAGAAAAACCGCGACAGATGAAAGTTCAGTTATGGGTGATGTAAGATGGAGTAAAGAATTGAGTCATGTGCAATCATCCCTAGATAGTAAATAGTATTTTTGCATTCAATCATCTTACCTATGGAGCTATATGTAACGCATGTTCCAAATATGGTATCACAGGTTGGATCCTAGCGATGCTGCACAGCAAACTCATCTTTGTATACTGTAGTTCAATGGTTGTAGTTGTCACGGTCTCCAAGGGAGTTTTGCGCCCATTAATTTGGTGCATTTTTTTAGATTGATCAGGGTGGGACAGGCCGTTTCTGGCTCCTAAAACAAAGATCTCTTGATCCTTTATTTTCTTCCCGTTCATCATGTAAATCCTTAAAACCTTCCGGTTTAGAGGGATAGGTCCTACGGCTAAGATATCGGAGGGTCGAATCACATAACCCTCTAGTGTCATGCTCCATAGCAGGTGGAACTTTGAGTATTCAGATTCACATATTACGTGGACGCCCCTTTTTTCCTCCAGTCCGCAGTCGCATCTTGGATCACCCAAGATGGTAATTTTGGCCCAGTGCTTGTTGAACCCACAGTGACCCGTAATGGCTCCCACTACTCTCCTTATGCCACTACGGTCCATTCTGAGAAGCTTCTTGGCCCACTTCTCGTCAGGTGTCGGGAAGAAGAGTTTCGTGTGCTTTCTTCTTTGTAGACTCACCCCGCCCCCAGTCTTCCACCGCCCTTTCACACAGAGAGTGTGGGATCGGAATGTGGGGCTCTGGGCCATCGATCGCAGATGCTGAACCCTGCTTGGCCAGCTCGTCTGCGGTCTCATTACCGTATTCACCAGTGTGCCTCGGGACCCAGGCAATCGTGATCTGATTTCTCAACCCCAATCGATTTACGGTCCTTTTTAGCTCTTTAACCAGTTTTGACATTGTCACAGGCGACGCGAGCGCCTTTATCATCGACTCACTGTCTGAGCAGATGGTCGCTCTGCCAGCCGTCATTCCTTCTCGAACTAAATTCATCACTCCCATCAACGTCGCAAACGTCACCGCTTGGAGGACGCTCGCTAACTTTCCCAAATAGAGACTGTCGCAGTTCGTCGGATCCTGCGAATAGATTCCGGCTCCTGCTTCTTCCTCAGTTTTCGATCCATTCGTAGAGCTCAACCAGTCCATCAGCCGGCAGGCAAGTCGGCCAGTTTCCTAGCCAATCCGCCCTGTCCGGTATAACGATCTGGTATCGCCTCACAAAGTCGACCCGTGGAATCATGCGATCTCTGGGCATATCGAAGATCCTGTCGTTAATCACTATCATTATCTTCCCATGGACAGATTGGAAATTCTTCATCCAGATACCATTTTGCTTCCGCCTGTCTGCCGAAGCAAAAGGCTCTTGCTTTAACGATCGCATGGATGGGCGATAGCGTATTGAGCGCTTCCATGGCTGTTGTGCTGTGCTCGTAGTTTTCATAGCTTCTGTGACACAGATGCTCACGAGCTTTTGAATTTCAATCAACTTACGCAGCCATGGCTCAACATGGGTCTGACCACCGTCTTAAAGATCCACAATATGGCTATAGACGGTATTCCCCTCCCTTCCAAAAGCCTTTCGACAGATCCAGAAAGCGGCAACCGCTTTCTGTGCTTTGTATTTGACATGCTCGGTCCAGTTGAGCTTTTGGTCGAGAATAACGCTCTGATACTTTACTTTTGGGCTGGGATCAACAACCTTTCCGAAGAGCCTGAAGTTCCTCACTAAATCGTATCCTGCGTTCTTTTTACCAAAAAGCACAATGTCCGTTTTGACGGGGTTGACTTTCAAGCCCTTCTCCAGGCGCCATTCCTCCACTAACCTCAACGAACTCCTCAAGCGACTTCACAGAGTACTTTCGAACTTGCCTTTAACTAGAATAGTCAGGTCGTCCGAATAACCCTACGCCTGTCTCATTCAACCTCTTGAAAGTGTCCCCTTTGCGGACAGCCTTTCGATACCCAGAAGCTGGACTTGTGGCCGCATACGCCGACCTTCACGATCCAACTTCTGAGAATATCGCCGATCCACCCCGTTACTAACGGTGCCACTTCCCTTTCTTCCAGCGCTTGCTGGTGTTGTCAAATGCTCTTTCAGTGTCCATGACACATCCAAGAGCGATCTCACCGAATTCGAATGACTTTTCTACCCCGGCCACAAGGGCATGAAGAGCCGAGTCCGTCAATGTACCCACCTGATATGCATGTTGCTTCTCTTGGAACGGCTATGTCGACAGGATTTAGTCTCTGATGTAGAAGTCTACGAGCTTCTCGAGAGTCTTTAATATAAAGGAGGTGAGACTTATAGTGCGGAAATCTTTGGCTTCGTATTTTCCACCAGCTTCGAGGCGATTTGCTTCGACGTAACCGGATAAGCTCTGGGTGACTTACGAGATTTCCTATTCAGTCGGTTTATTATGCTCCATGTTTTCCTGTAAGACTTTGCGAAGTTGAGAGATCGATAACATTGACGCAAGAGCAAGACTGCAGAAGGCATCAGTAGCTTATGGCAATGCAGGAAGGCTTATATGAAATCATGGGGACTCTCCCCGAAATTATTATTCTGGATATACACGACCGTCCAGGGGGAGGGGACCATTCCAAAATCTGGTTCAATACAATTAAGGAGTTTCCTACGCTGGGGATGCCTTCTGATAGGATAATACCAAGGCACATGTTTGGAAAAGTGATCATACCTCAAAAGGAGGACTGGACATCAGACAAACTCCCACCGATAGGATGGATCTATGATGACGAATTAAGCTTGAGCGGGTGCTGACACCGGGGAAGAAGTATCTATCTCTATCGGGGAATTTTCATAAATTCTCCTAGCGGAGATTAGAGTAATCATTGAAGGATGTCGACTCGTATTGATAGGAGGCACCGCGGGGGAGACCCTAACGATCTGCGCGGATAACCAGGGAGCATTCTTATTCAAGATTGATTCTGGCGCTTACATTGGAATGTTGGTTTCACAACGCATCCCAGTGTAACCCCATGAACCTGATCTGGGTTCCAGGACACTGCGGGATTGATCTTGAATTGATTGAAGGCATCTGGGCTATACCATCAAGTATGACCTTATCAAGCACTTTGAACCGAAGGACATCTTGAACTACATAGCTATTACACTGCCCTACAACGCATAAAAAATCTAGCGACGTTATCAGATGAGAGATTTTTATATATTTTCTCTCACAAAATCTCGTCGCTAGGTTTTTATGCGTTGTAGGGCAGTACAGGCAAGTTCTAACAGGGCATAATGGTTACAGGATAGCACAATGGACCCAACGGAGGCCTCCGTGCGTATTCTTACTTATGTAAGAACGGCCCCCTTTAATTTTCGATACTCTAGTGTCGTATAAAGGTATTTTATCGCAAGAGGTTTCAGATGTCGATCAGAGGCGAACAAAGTTTTTCGTAACGACGCGATTTCTTCATTTATTTTCTCACGCTAGTTAGAAAGTTATATGGAAATCCTTTCTCGCACCGTTTCATACAAACTGAGTTATAAAATAGTTGTTTATGCAACTAGTTGCGAAATGGAGCTGTTTTATCGCTAGATGTGCGAGCTGTACGAGATGTACGAGCGAAGCGAGTTGGATAACCCCATCGTGTGACAAAACAACTCCATTTCGCAACTAGTTGCATAAATAACTATTTTGGTACAAGTTGCGTACGACTCGTGTCGGCAATCTCACATCTAGAGCGTTAAACTAGCATGCGTAACGTGAATCAAATAACGTTTTTTGCAATTCATCGACAAAAAACGAGCTTTTCCCTGCGTGCTTTCACATGCGACAATTTGTCGAAATTTTTATTATTTTTTCGCACCAGTGCGATAAAATTGTATGTAAAATGTATCGCACTAGTGCGTTAAAAAACTTTCGCCGACACCGAAATGACGCACGAAAAAGCGAGTTTGTTGTCGGTGAATTGCAAAAAAGTTATTTTTTTTGCTTTGCATTAATTTGACCGGCGTCTCAGCTCATCGCATCAAATGTTTTACTTCATGCGGGTCTAGCGTAGACTTATGCGCCGAAGGTCTTACAAAAACTAATGAAATCGGGGGCATAATCAACGCCAAGTTACAACTGACGTAAAAATCGGTGCATAAGATAAAGTGATCTTATGCTGCGGCGCACTGGTCCACTTCAAATGTTTTCTTAATGAATGCAATAACTTCTCAAACTCTTGCCGCTTTTAATATTTTCATTTTCGGTTAAATTATCGTCCGCTTGAAATATTTAATTACTTTTTTTTCTTTTACGTTCCACTTTTCGGTTAACTGTGATATAAATTTACAATTAAGCTGCTATCAAATCCTAGCAGCATGGTACTTTAGCCATTTGCAATAAAACATCAATCTATTAACGGTGGATTTTTATGAAAATGAGCGCAACGCACCAACGTTTTATTAGAGAGAGGCTTTCATTTATGGACTGATGTACTGAAGGATAAGAGCAATTTATTTCTGCTATCAATTCAATCAACTGAAAAGTTTAGTTACTGCCTCTTATCGCTTTAATTAATATTTGAGAAAAACTTTCATTAATAGACGACCTTAGCGAACTTTCTGCTTTTATACTTATGCATAATGCAAGAGGAGTTCGGTGTCATCGGCACCATAAAAATATTCAATTTAAATTGCTGCAACTTATTCAACTTGACTATCTAGTGACCTTAATTTATGGACTCTTGTACGAGTTGTTAATTGCATTGACTTAGTGAAAAAAGAATTCACAGCAATGTAATTTAACAGTGAAAGTGCTGCAACGTGATATTATTATTATTAATTGAACAAAATTGCATTTCGAAGCTGCTAGTTCAGTGGGTCGGTGAGAAATAGTACATTATATCACTAGGAGCAAGAGTTTTTAATTTCGACCCAGGTGGTGAAGAGTCAGAGCCAGAGGGCGGAGCGCAGCGTCGGCTTCCCCGAGTCCGTCTTTTACAGCAAATGAATTTAACCGTCATGCAACTGGATACGATAAACCAGAGATCAGTCCGGATCCGAGATTTGACAATGACGCCAGTACTGTACTGGATGATGTCCCTGCTGAGGCTGGCGGATTGCATTTTTCTTTTCGTAATGCAAGTAAAGTCGAGATTCTTTCTGCAGTACGGGAAGTCAAATCGGAAGCGGTGGGTCTTGATGGGATGCCTCTGAAATTTTTAAAGCTAGCATTGCCAGCTATTCTGACTCACCTGACACGTGTTGTCAATTATTGTATAACTACATCAGAGCGCCCACTGGTATCGAAAGTGGCTAAGGCACTTCCCACGCATAAGCGGACCAAATCGTTTGAGTTTCATGATTATCGATCCATAAGTATTTTGCCGATTCTGTCTAAGGTGTTTGAGATTGTGCTGAAGGAGCAGGTGCAAGAGTTTTTGTCTTCCAACGGGCTGCTAGAACGGATTCAATCAGGTTTTAGGCCAGCGCATAGTACGACAGCGACTCTTCTGAAGATTTCGCTTGATATAAGAGAAGCACTGGACAAGAAAATGGTTGCAGTGTTACTGCTTTTAGACTTCACAAAAGCCTTCGATTCGGTTGACCACGAATTGCTGTGCTCCAAGCTTGCGTCCAAGTTTTTCTTCAGCATGTCAGCTGTCTCGCTGATTAAGAGTTACTTGGCAGATAGGACTCAGGCTGTAGTCATTGACGGGGCTAAGTCGAATTTCTTGCCCCTTGCCAAAGGTGTCCCTCAAGGCTCTGTATTGGAACCCCTACTTTTTTCTATTTTTATCAATGACATGCCTAGCTCACTTAGGTATTTATGAACGAGAATGTCAGGCTGATAAATAAGGACGTGAAGGCTGTGTTTGAATGGGCAACACGGAATCGATTAATACTCAATGCCGGAAAGACGCAGGCTATTATTTTCGGCTGTAAATGTGCCAAGTTCCCGTTGGTTTACATGAATGGTAAAAGCGTTCCCTTCACGAATTTCGTTAAGAATCTCGGCCTTACGTTCAATTCTAATCTCACTTGGGCAGGCAGAAAAAGTGGCCAAGAAGGTGTATTCAGGGCTCCGAAGTCTGTGGCCGATAGCTAGTAAAACCCCATTAAAGACACGAATTATGCTGGCAAAGGCTCTCCTTATGCCGCATTTCAGCTATGGATGTGAGGTATATTCGTATGGGTTGGAGTCTTACGCGAAGAGGACGCTGTACAGGGCATTCAAGTCGGTTCTTAGATATGTGTATGGCCTTTCGATGCTAGAGAGTACTGAGGGGTATGCGGATCGGGTTTTGGGAAGCTCCTTGGAAGGATTTTATAAAACTAGGTCGGTTTGTTTAATCCGCAAGATATTGATAAGTGGACAGTCTGAGTATTTAAGGGATGCTTTTCAATGTGGGCGTTCGGTGAGGACGGGCAACTTGAACCTACCTATGAATGGGTCTGCGATTGGTCACTCATTGTTCGTTCGCGGAGTTGCTGACTGGAATAGCTTGCCGGCGGTGCTGAAAAATTTGGGCTCTGATAAGTTGTTTGCGGAACGTTGTGCTCGACTATTCTCATGAAATCTCTGTTTATTTGTTTGATTTTTGAAATTTTCTTTTATATCCGGGCGGCTGTACCAGTCTTAACTAGCGAAGACGAGATTGGACATGTTACACAGGCAACTTTATAAATTTGATTCTTTTTCTGGTGTGCTCACATGAGTTGGATGATGCCATGTTATTCTACCTTCTTGTGCCAATTCAATGGTTTATTCTGTATTTGTAATGAGTAATTGCGGTTCGATTCATGTACAAGAGGTATTTCTGCAATCAGTCTCGTGTTAAGTTGTATGTTCTTCTTCATATGAAGTTTCTCAAGAATTTTGAAAGCTACTTACTGAAACTTTCTCATTTCTTGCTTTCTTAAGTATCAGAACAAAAACCTTTTTAAAGGTAGAGTGTGACGCAGTCCGTAAGTCCGCTTCCAAAATTAATGATATCGCTTGAGGTGACGCTATCGCAGATAATACGCAGAAGTTCGTTTGAATGGAAACTTGTGTTAAAAGTTTTGATTTCCTGAAAAAATTAGAGCGCTTTCTTTGAAACAAAATTACGTGTTGTTAAAAAAAAATTCGTCACAAATGCCGGACCCAACGAAGAAATAATTTTTCTGTACTTTCAGTTTTTGCGCTGCAAAAATTTGACTTTTGTTTCTTATTGCGTAGATTGTTTAGAGTAAATTTAAATTTTTGCGTGTAAAAACTGAAAGTATTGAAAAATTATTCCGCTGGTGGGTCCGGCATTTGTGACGCAATTTTTTTTTAACAAAACGTAATTTTGTTTCAAAGAAAGCGCTCTAATTTTTTCAGGAAATCAAAACTTTTAACACAAGGTTCCATTCAAACGAACTTCTGCGTATTATCTGCGATAGCGTCACCTCAAGCGATATCATTAATTTTGGAAGCGGACTTACGGACTGCGTCACACTCTACCTTTAAAAAGGTTTTTGTTGTGATATCAGTCGTTTTGGAAGTTTTCAGTTGTTAAAAAAATTTCTATTTTTTGAAAAAAATTTTCTCAAAAAAGAAAATTTCTCCGAAAAAAATCCGAAAAAAAATTTTCTCAAAAAGAAAATTTCTCCGAAAAAAATTTTTCTTTAAAAAAAATTTTTCTCCAAAAAAAATTTTCTCCGGCTACCATCGGAACACTTCGTATCACCTTCGGAATACTTTGTGTCACCTTCGCCTTCCTTCGGAACACTCCGTGTCACCTTCGGCTACCTTCGGCTACCTTCGGCTACCTTCGGAACACTTCATGTCACCTTCGGCTACCTGCGAAACACTTCGTGTCACGAATTCTTCCCACTGATTCATATAACTTTCCTGAAGAAACCAACTGTCTAAGCATTCTTATACAGAATTTAGCAAAATCTAAGATGGCGTCACTTTGACAGTTGGCAGCCATTTTCTTATGATCCCAAAAAATTCTCCTGATTCAACTCTATAACTTTGTAGAAGAAACCGTCGCTCTAAGTAGCGTCATTCCGGAGCTAAAATTCGAAAACCGTAGAAGCATAAACGAAAATCCAAGATGGCGCCGCTATGACAGCTGACAGCCATTTTCTAATGATACCAAAAAATTCTTCTGATGAAACTCTATAACTGTCTAGAAAAAACCAACTCTCTAAGTGTTATCATTCCAGAGCTAAAATTCGAAAACCCAAAGAAGCATAATTTATACCTAACAAAAAATCCAAGATGGCGTCATTTTGGTAGATTTCTAAAAATCTGAAAAAATTTTGCTGATCAAACTCTATAACTTTCCCGAAGAAACCAACTCTCTAAGTATTATCATTCCGAAGCTAAAATTCGAAAAAAAAAAAATCTAATTTATTGCTTGGGAAAATTCAAGATGGCGCCAGTTTGACCGCTCGCTGCCATTCTCTTA
>CM055404.1:121325420-121376587 GCA_029228625.1 Pseudolycoriella hygida
GGGTGTCAAATGGTGTGTTAAGCGTAATATAGTACTCCTTTATGTACCTTAGCCTCTGTCCACCGACTCCTACATCCTATCCTACCCGTGGTGACACCTGTTATAGTGAGCAACCCGCATGAACGATCAGGTAACCAACCCTGGTGTAGTAGTGTGGGTCACTTAGCATAAGGATGAGGGGGGCTGCCTTCGGGTAGTACCTAAGCGGCACGTATAGGGAGGGCCGAAGGCAGCTAGGCGCTATCAAGATGGGATGGCGACTTAGTATGGTGGCGGATGATCTCAACAGCAAGAGACAACGGCAGCATACACAGCCCTAGTCAGATGGGCTACCATCACCACCTGGTGACTTCCCTACGGGTCAGCGGGAGAAGGAAAGTAGGTTGGGCGCTTGGCTAACTCCCAGACACCGTAAAAACAGTCTTGTTATGAATTCC
The DNA here is from genome assembly GCA_029228625.1 of Pseudolycoriella hygida. Classification (NCBI taxonomy): domain Eukaryota; kingdom Metazoa; phylum Arthropoda; class Insecta; order Diptera; family Sciaridae; genus Pseudolycoriella; species Pseudolycoriella hygida. The sequence goes on from CM055404.1 coordinate 121,325,858, forward strand.
CCAACACAGCCTCGGATCGGACAGGATAAACGGCAACGACTCAAGCATCGGAAAAAGGCCAACGATTTACAATTAGGAACATGGAATGTAAGATCTTTGTTGCGGCCAGGAGGATTGAGATCTCTCACAAGTGCGCTAAGAGCGGCAAAAATTGACATAACAGCTGTGCAAGAAACGAGATGGCCTGGAAAGGACACCAGGACCAGTAGCGACTATAAGTTCTACTATAGTGGGAAGAGTAACGACAGTCCAAGAGAGTATGGAACAGGCTTCATGGTCCTCGGCAGAGCTAGAAACGCGGTGATTGGTTTCAGTCCTGTTGACGAGCGATTGTGCTCTCTACGGATAAGAGGAAAATATTTCAATTACACTCTTATAAACGTTTATGCGCCTACGGAGGAAAGCGACATCGAGGTGAAGGAGCTATTCTACGAGAAACTGGTGGATGTATATGATGGAGCGCCGAAACGAGACATTAAAATTGTGCTTGGAGATTTTAATGCTAAAATAGGCCGCGAAGTATTTTATCGTCCCACAATCGGTAAACACAGCCTTCACGAAAACTCGAACGAAAATGGAACGCGGGTGGTTGATTTTGCAGCATCAAGAAACATGGTTGTCAGCAGTACCTATTTCCAACATAAAGACATCCACAAAGCGACATGGGTATCACCGGATAAACGAACCAGATTGACCATATTTTGATAGATGCCCGTCACTGTTCAAATATGTTGAATGTCAGAAGCTGTAGAGGACCGAATGTAGATTCCGATCACTACCTGGTGAGAGCGGCAGTTAGGTCTCGAATATCGGTTCAACACAATCGACAACCGGCATTGGAAAGGTGGGACGTGGAAAAACTACAGAACGAAGACATTAAACGTCAATATGTCGACAGGCTGGAGACGAATATAATTGCCGGAATGGTCAGCGAACAACGAAGCGTAGACGATGCGTGGAATCAAATTAGACGGAATGTAGAGAGCGCCGCAGCAGAGACAGTGGGAACGAGAACGGGAAATAAAAGAAATATCTGGTTTGACGATGAATGCCAGAAGGCCATGGACGGCAAAAACGCAGCTCGCCTGAAAACTCTAAGTAGATTCACTCGAGCTGGCCAGGAAGAGTACCGTTCTAAAAGAAATTTCGAGAGAAAACTCTTCCGACGGAAAAAGCGACAGCGTGACAAGGAAGTTTTGATCGAAATTGAGAAGTTTGGCAATCGGAAGGAGACTTTTACCGGAAAGTGAACGAATCCAGAAACGGTTACAGTCAACAACCTTTGCTGTGTAAGGACAAGCATGGATTGGTCTTAGCAGATGAGGAAAGGTGTATCGCGAGATGGGCTGAGTACTTTAAGGAACTGCTTAACCCGAACAGACCGCTCAAGCGAGACGACGAAAACGACGAATTGCCATTTCAGACTGCGCAACCATACATAGAAGAACCAACGATGCAAGAAGTTGAAGCTGAAATTTTAAAGCTCAAAAATTTCAAAGCCCCGGGGACTGACAACCTACCCGGTGAACTTTTCAAGAACGGCGGCAACGCGCTATGTATGGAGATGCACGAGCTCATCATACGCATCTGGAATGACGAGGAGTTACCAGAAGATTGGAAGACCAGCATACTTTGTCCCATATACAAAAAAGGTGACAAATTGGAGTGTGGCAATTTTCGAGGAATCGCTCTGCTGAATATTGCTTACAAGATATTTGCAAATATTCTATATCAGCGCCTTCATCCATACACGGAATCTACGATAGGTGAATACCAAAGTGGTTTTCGTGTAGGTCGTTCAACATCGGACCAGCTGTTTAATATCAGACAGATCTTGGAGAAGTGCAAGGAGTACAACATTGAAACACACAATTTGTTCGTTGACTTCAAGGCAGCCTATGACAGTGTTAGAAGAAGTAAGCTATGGAGAGTCATGGAGGAGTTCGGAATTCCCAACAAACGGATCTCGCTAACGAAGCTAACACTAAACGGAGCTAACAGCCGAGTAAGGATCCGCAATCAAATGTCAGAGACTTTCGACATTGAGGAAGGCCTACGTCAAGGAGATCCTCTTGCAACGCTGCTTTTCAATTTAACACTCGAAGCAGCTGTTCAAACCATGGACATAGACTCCAGCGGCACCATTTTCTCCAAGTCCAGCCAGTTGCTTGGTTTTGCAGATGACCTGGACATTATTGGCCGAACTATGGATGTTGTTAAAGATAAGTTTATGGCCTTGGAGAGGAAAGGTACCGACCTTGGGTTGAAGGTCAATGACGGAAAAACGGAATACATGATCATCCCACCTACGAATCGATAGCGGGAAGATAACGTAACGATCGACACACACACATTCAAAATGGTCAATAAGTTCGTATACCTTGGATCAGAGCTGAACATAAACAACGACATTGCGGACGAAATAAAAAGGCGAGTAACTTTGGGCAACCGGAGTTATTACAGCCTGCTGAAAATTCTAAAGTCCAAGTCAGTAAGCCGAAATTCAAAATGCGCACTTTATAAAAGTGTGATCAGACCGGTAGTTACGTACGGTTCGGAGTCGTGGTGCTTGACACAGAAAAATGAACAATCTCTGCATACGTTCGAGCGAAAGGTACTGCGTACAATATTTGGACCAGTATTTGACCGAAAACTGAACCGATGGCGCAGACGACATAATCACGAGCTCATAGAGCTTTTTGGAGAGCCCGACATAGTCAGAACAACAAAAATAAATAGACTACGTTGGCTCGGTCACGTACAACGAATGAATGAACATCGTATTCCAAAAAAAATTCTGAAGTCCAAACCTGAAGGCAAAAGGAGTGCAGGGCGACCCAAGTCCAGGTGGAGCGACGCTGCTTTTGCCAACTTAATAACTGTGGGAGTAACCAGCTGGGAGACGTTAGCTGCAGATAGGCCCGGTTGGAGAAGCATGTTGGAGAAGGCCAAGACCCTTAATGGGTTGTAGTGCCGGTAAAGTAAGTAAGTAAGTATGTTTTCTCTGTACCCATGTCGTTATTTTTGGTATGAGTCTATGGGTCCACCTTCCCTTGTCCGAGGAGTCCCACTCTTGCTGCCACTGTCTCAGTGATTCGGCTCTTAATTTCGCCCTAACTGTTTTGGTAGTTTGACCCTCCATTCTCTTCTTTCTATGACATTCATTGTCTTCTGTCAGCGTTATGCATATTGGCATCGTCCCGGCTATAACACATACCGCTTCTAAGGATATTGTTCGATATGCGCTTGCTACTCTTATGCTTGCCAGTCTCTGGGCTCTATTAATCCTTCTCCGATTCCTCTTCGTATCTAGCGCCTGTATCCACGCTGATGCCCCGTAGCGCAATATCGATAGGGTGACACTTGCAAGGAGCCTCCTTTTGCTGCTACGCGGTCCAAAGCCGTTTGGCATTATTCTGGCCAATGCTGCGGTGGCTTTCATTGCCTTTTCGCACGTGTAGTCCACATGGCTATTAAAATTTCTGCGGTCGTCCAGCATAACTCCAAGGTACTTTAACTGACGCGTGGGTGTGATTTCTTCCCCGTCATCACTAGCATGATCTCAGTTTTCTGGTGGGCCAGCTTCAGTTTTGCCGTTGTCATCCAGTTTTCGACAGTTTCTAGCGTCTCCATCGTAAGTACGTCCACCTCCATCTTCGACGTTCCGGATACTGTGAGGATCAAGTCGTCGGTGTTAGGTGAATATGCCCATTCATCTAAAACCCACACATTTACATAACACATACATGTTAGTTGTAAATGTGTGGGTCTTAGGTGAATGGGTTGGTGTTGGATGAATATGTGGGTGTTGGGTGAATATGTGGGTTTTGAATGGGTGGGTGTTAGATGAATGAGTTGGTGTTTGGTGAATGAGTTGGTGTTAAGTGAATATGTGGGTGCTAGGTGAATTTTTGGGTGAAGGCTGTGTATTGATGGAATCGCACCAGCATATTTTAAGTACTTCTATCAGTGCCTAGGGAAGACCCAGCACACAATTTGAAGCAAAACATTGACAGAAACTAAAATACCCCTCAATATCACCCACCAATATTCACATAAAAATCGTCCACTCAGTGACAATGCAATAAAAGTTTATTTTGGACGATACTGAGTTATGCGTTAATAGTAAAAAATGGTTTCTCAACAAATGTAAACGAAAAGGTATATGATGCGGAGGTTACTAGAAATCCCGTAAAGGTTTCTAAAATTATGTCAAAGAAACTGAAGAACCATATTTGACTCTCTACTGTACTAAACGAGGGGTTATCCACTGGTCAAAAATTTGTACCAAACATTCCAATTTGTAGTAATATTGGGTGTTCAAATTGTAGAATAAATCAAACGCACAGCTCAAGCATATAACAAAGAGTAATTATATTTCCTAATTACTCAGTGATTCGATATAATACCAAAAAGGACTGGTACTATGCCATGAAGTTGTTAACGTTAATTCAAATTAGGATGACTCATAATTCAACACAATTCCATAAAAAAATTCCAAAAATTCCATCGAAATTCCAAAACTTCCAATGAAATTCCGAAAATTCCATCGAAGTTCCAAAATTTCCACAAAATTTCCGAAGTTCAGAAGTTCCGAAAATTCCAGAAATTCGACAGAAATTCCAAAAATTCCAAAAGTTCCATTGAAATTCCGAAAATTCCATCGAAGTTCCAAAATTTCCGAAGTTCAGAAGTTCCCAAAATTCCAGAAATTCGACAGAAATTCCAAAAATTCCAAAAGTTCCATTGAAATTCCGAAAATTCCATCGAAGTTCCAAAATGTCCACAAAATTTCCGAAGTTCAGAAGTTCCCAAAATTTCAGAAATTCGACAGAAATTCTAAAGATTTAAGAAATTTCACAGAAACTCAAAAAATTCTACAGTTGACAGTTTATAGAGTGCTCACGTATACTATATCGCTCTAGGAAATTTTAATTTTAATTATAGTTAAGTTCTTGTTTCATAAATAAATTTGCAATTTGTTAAATGGTTTACCTACACTTGCACATAAAAATAAAGTGAATTTGCATGTTTGTTGAGTGAATTTCGTAAAAATATCTAGCAAAACTATATCTTTGAATTAACGGTTTTATATACATATCCGCTATGCACCAAGTGAATCTGATGTAAACAAATAGTCACTTGTGAATTGACACTTGAAATTGCTTATCTTATTTAAGAGGGAACTCACCAAGTGATCCTGGACAGTTTTTTTTTTTTTTTTTTGAGTGCGGAGTTTTCATATTCCGCAGTTCTACCCACTCATCATCGTTGTTTTGTGTTGATTTATTAATGTTAATTTTGGTTTTATCTGACTCGTCCATACAAAAATATCGTTGACAGTTCATTTACATTACACCACTATTATCACGCCGCTTCAACAGACCAAAGCCATCTATATCCACATAGCATTGACTGCTGATATTGGCGCATATTTCAATATATTCAATCGTTTATTGAGCCATCTTCATCTATATAGCAGCGATTCTTATGTTATCTATTCTGCGGGAAGTTTAAATTGTTTGACTGCTGGTTCTTGTGTAATTTGGGAGAAAGTCGCGGATGTGATTCCCGCGACTTCGGATTTTGAAATCACACGTAATTAGTCAATCGCATCGAAACAGAATACAGTGCCAACAAATAGCTTGAATCTATCGTATTTGTTCGGAACACAGTGTAACCGCTGAAAAATCGTAATTGTAATTCACTGAGAATAAATGGCTAGCGTAACTAATATTGGAAAGTACTGCGGCAGGTGTGACGAGGAACTGCAAGCAAAAGACGAGTGTTTTGACTGTGATAGTTGTTCGTCTCGATTTCACTTGACGTGCTGTGACGTCTCCAAAATCGAACTAAAATCGAGAAAAAACAGCAAATGCTTACGAATATATTGTACGAACTGCTTCTTCATGGTTACAAATGGAGTAGTTGCCAAAGTAGATGAACTATTAAAGTTTGTACATAAAATTGATTTGTTCAATCAGGACAGCAAACTATCGAAAGTTACGGATTCAGCAACATTAAAATCGATAGTTACGAAGCTAGATACGATTTGCGAAAAAATTGGCCCCGCCGACCCCGCTGATTCGCACGATGACATTCCTAAATTGTACTCAACTGTTTTGAAGACAGGAAGGGTAAATCCAGTTGTTCTGGTAAAACCTAAAACGAATCAACAGTGCACCAAAACGATGGAAATACTAACAAAAAACATCAGCAAAAATGATTTGCATGTCACCAACACTAGGAATGCGCGAGACGGTGGAATCGTCTTATGTTGTGCAACTGCTTCTGAGACATTGAAAGCGAAACAATTGATCAATGAAAAGCTAGGAGACGAATATGAAATAGTTCTACCGGATATAAAAAACCCAAGATTGCGAATTTCAGACATCGATGCCGATATTCCAAATGATTCAATTCTCGAGGAACTGAAAAATCACAACCAAGAAATCGCTGAAATGGATATGAAACTAATCACCGTGATTGACAGAAAACGCCAGAGTTCGAAGTCTAAAGACATCGTCGTTAAAGTAAAAAGTAAAGACTATAAACTGCTACGAAAAATTGGTGTGTTGAATCTGCCCTGGAGAAAATGTGCCGTTCATGAACATTTGCATCTGAAACGCTGTTTTAAATGCTGTGGCTTTTCTCATATTGCCAGAGACTGCAAACTTGATCAGAAATGCAGCAAATGTGCTGGAAACCACAAAATTTCGGAATGCAAAAACAAGAACCAATGTTGTGTCAACTGCAAATTTACCAATGATAAATGGAAGACGAAACTCGCTACCAATCACCATGCATGGAGTAAAGAATGTGCTGTTCTTCAACGTCGCCTCACTCACCTGCAGAAAAAAATCGAGTACAATGAGTCCTCATAGCAACAAACGAACAACATCAACGTTTTATGTACCAATATCAGACGCCTACAGAACAACTTGACTGAATTGAAATATGTGATGTGGAAAAGGAAGCCCGATATATGTTTTGTCAACGAAACACACTTGACCGATGATTGCGACGTTAGTGGTCTGAACATTCGAAGTTATGCTTTGTTCAATTGCTTCTCTCATTCCAAACACACAGGCGGCGTGAGTATATACATAAGTAAGCAAATTAAATTCTCTAAATTGCAGACATTGAAACAAAAAGTGTCGTGGTACATTTCATTTGAGATCCTATTGAATGAAATACCTACTCTAATTGCTGGAACATACTTCTCATCGTCGAATGAACATAAGAATCAAGTACTGGACACATTCGAGCAGTGGTGTGAAACATATAGCGACAAACAACTAATGGTGTGTGGTGACTTCAACATTGACATGTTGAAACATGATCCCCACATTAGGCGGCTGCAAAACTTGATCGACGACAACGGATTGAAACAGTTGACGGACAAGCCCACCAGAGTCGAAGGAGATTCAATATCAATGATTGATTTGTGTGTAACAAATATAAATGCGAACAAACTGAAGTGTGCTGTATTAGAAGAAGACCAAATCAGCGATCATCGAATGCTAGAAGTTGTTTTATATGGTAACAAGGCCAAATGCGGGTTGAAAACTCGTACAACAACATTGTGGTACAACTATGATACCATCACATTACAACGAACTGTAGAATCGTGGAGTGATTCATGGACATTTGTTGAAAATAAAACGGTGAATGAAAAAACAGACTGGCTGCTAGAGAACCTGCGCGGTAGTGTCACTCAATTCAAAAAAGTGAAGGAAATTAAGTCGATTCGAGATTTTTATGATCAAGAACTGGAAAATATGCGTGAAGAGAAAAATAGTTTGTACAAAATCGCACAGTATTCCAAAGACTCGTCCGAATCGAATAAAGTATGGGAAGAGTACCGATCGTTCCGACGAAAATACAAGACCGCAATTCACATAAAAAAGTTTCAATACAACCAACGAAAACTGGACAAGGCGCATGGAGACCAAAAAGAAACATGGAAAATTCTTCGATCGATACTCAACAAGGAAAACAATGAGATTGCTTATATCACTGACGGAAACAAAACGTATGAAGATGATGTCGACATTGCCAGAGAATTCAACAACTTCTACGTCAACAGCATTGTCGAGTTGAATGCTGCCATTCCAGATATAGAATATGATGACAATTTGACAGAAAATCCGAGAATGTTCGCATTCCGTTCCGTCACAATATCAGAAATGAAAAGGACAATAAAAGAGATGAAGAATAACACAGACGAATTCTTCCTTACTCCTACTGTACTACTCGATGCCAGCTTCGTCATTGGAGCGCAGCTAGTGAATATCATCAACGAATCTTTCGCATCCGGTATCTTTCCGGATTCACTGAAACGATCAACACTGATTCCCATTCAAAAGAAGCCAGGAACGACAAAAATCGACGAACATCGCCCAATACATACGCTCCCATGCATGGAAAAATTAATTGAAAAATTGGCACAAAAACAACTAGTTGAATTCATTATAATCAACAAATTGCTAAAAGATTACCAATCGGGATTTAGAATTCAACACTCATGCGAAACGGCGCTCAATGATATTCTTTATGAATGGAAAGATGCGCTCAATCATTCAAAAATTATACTGGCGATATTTTTGGATTTAAAAAGGGCATTTGAAACCATCACACCGGCATTGCTGCTACGAAAGCTATACAAATTGGGCATTCGAGGAACAGCTTTAAAATGGTTTCAAAGCTACCTATCGGGAAGAACTCAAGTCGTCAAAATATGTGAAGTCATATCAGAAGAAATTAACAATAAGTTCGGCGTTCCACAAGGGTCCATTCTCGGACCAATCCTTTTTATAATGTACATCAACGATCTCGGAAATGAGTTGCACAATAGTAAAATCAAATTGTTTGCTGACGACACTCTTATGTACGTGATTGCCGACAACATTAAAGATGCTGTTTCGCAAGCGAACAACGACCTTGCCATTCTATTCAACAAGATCTGCCAAAATAAACTTAAGTTAAATGTTGACAAAACGAAAGTGATGGTGATAACGCACAAAACGATAAAAAAAGGCGAAATACACATTTTAGTAAATGATATTGAACTGTCAGTAGTTGAAAAGTGGAAATATCTAGGTGTGATAATTGACGATCATTTAGTATTCGATGATCATGTGAATTACGTTTGCAAAAAAGTTGGGATGAAGGTCTCAGTGCTTGCGCGACTTAGAAATGAGTTGAACTCCTACCAGAAGTTAAATCTTTACAAATCGTTGATCCAACCGCACTTCACATATTATAGTAGTGTTCTGTTCCTATGCAATCGAGGCGATGTTCTAAGATTGCAAAAAATGCAAAATAAGTGTATGAGGAACATTTTGAGAGCCAAGCGTAGAACAGAGTCGAACCAAATGCTAAAGATGTTGGAGTTGATGAGTGTAAATGAATTGATCAATTTCAATACAATGATTTTCGTTCATAAGATTGTGATAGGAAAAGCGCCGCAGTATTTGACGAACAAAATTAGATTTAATTATGAAGACCAGTCTAGACCTTTAAGGAACGCTTGTGATATTAAATTAACGGCAGCTTTAAAGTCGACTAGCCAAAATGCATTGTTCTATAAGGGAATACAAATGTATTGTGCCAAAGTCAATTACCGGAGAAATCTCATTGTGTAAATTTAATAAATTATTGAAAGACTATGTGATAAGCCAAAGGCATAATGAATTTTAGTATTAGTTGATAGAATGTAATAGCTATTTAAATGGAAAATATTCTAAATAAAATCATTCATTCATTCATTCAAATTCCAAAAATTCCACAGAAATTCCATCGAAATTCGGGAAATTCCAAAAATTCCACTAAAATTCCAATAATTCCAGAAATTACATTTTAATTCCAAAATTTCCATCAGCCTGTACCAAAAAAAAATGAAGTGGATAAACCCCCTGTACGAAAGCATTGTGTAGCCCTCAGTTTTCTGATGTTGTATTCCTTTTAGTCGTAAAATGAGAATTTCCGTCAACTTCGAACAAACAAAAGTCCCTCTATACGCAAGAAATACACATATAATACACTCGTTTTCATTTCATTCACAAGATTAACGAATCAATGAAACGTTTTTCATTCAAAATTAATAATTTTATCGCATGTGCTTTTTAAACTAAGCTCTCTTTCATAATAACTTGAAACAAGCATAAGGTAAGAAAAGAAAAGCGTTATCTGAGACACTTCATTGATTTCCCTATTTGTTGGTAGATGGATCTGAAGCTTACATTTCTGTGAGACGATATAAAGCTTTGTTTGAAATTTTTTACATCGATTTATAAATTGTTCATGTTAGACTGGAAATAAAAACAGAATTGAGTGCGCAACTAACTAACTTAACTTATGGAAGGTGATGAATTTATGGTGTTTTTGTGCTTATACAAACGGGGAATAAGGTTACACTTTCTTTCGCTTCCCACAATTTGATAGTTTTAATGTTCCTTTACAACAGTTACTTACAGATTAATCTTTCAAGTTTTCTTTGTGCCGTACTGTTCCATACAGGGCCTTTTGTATCATACAAGCTCGGAGGAAAAATCCACTCCAGTCCCCCACTTTTTATAAATTCTCCCCAGTGCACCCCAGCAAAACTCAAATTTCGCCTGCGGCGCTGTACAATGATTCTTAATATTCAGTAGTTGGGTCATTTTTAAATTTATTTTTATTTCGGGATGCCTGACACCTACAGCGATCCGGAATAGTCCCACGATTTTTATGGAAGAACTCGTTATTAAAATACATTCTTGTATTGTCACAAACTCAATTTCGTGTTTTTTTTAAATTTCAAAGCGAAAAAAAGAAAAAAACCATCCTTTCAACAAAACCCACTTTGTGTACCCAAAATTGGCTCACCTATTATTTCTCACTCAGCAAAAATTTTTCGCTCGCTATTCTCTCATCTTATACTCAAAGTATTGCAATTTGACAAAGACCTCGCCCGCAGTCGCTTCACACAATTTATAGGGCGTTTTTCTTATGGAAAATTAATTGCTTCCAGCATAGTTCGTTTTATTCTACATGATTTTTCCCGCTCGCTACGCTAGTATTTCATTTTTCTAGCATGAAAAAATACCATGAAGGAATTCTCGTCAACGTGACTGACCATATTTCCCTGCCTCTACTATATCAGATTTTCATAACGCTAACAAAATAGGAATGAGCACGAAAAACTGGGCCCCCTTATTGAGAATTTGGGGCCCCTTCAATGAAAAAATTGGGCCACCATGCCGAAAATCCCCCCCGCCCCCAGTACGAAATCCTTGTAAAAGGCTCTGCTTCCATTAGTACGTCTTGATACTCCTTCCTCGTTTTTTGTGGACATTGGAGGACTGTGGAGATATATCTCTTCATCTCTGGTTTTGGCACTAACTCAAACACCTTCGATTTCTCCCCCCCCCCCTTTATCATGAAAATTACTGGTCCGTAGCAAGGATCTATCAAGGGGCCTGGTCACATGCTTCCGTAGGATCGTCAACCTCAGGAGAAAATACTTGGAGGCATTGAAAAATTACATTACGGCTCGTTTCCGTCTGTAAGCAATAGTTAGTTGCAGTAGGGATCATTTGAGAGTCCTATACTCACTACTTCTAGGACACCGATTATTTGACACCTCGAGGAAGGGTTTTCGTAGTATATTATTGTATGATACTTGGACTTTCTGACCGTACGCGTCTATACTACTAATTGCATGACTGGGAACTGATATTAGAGTCGTGGCCGACACATTTTAGTCTAGGCGGCTCTACAGGTTGGCTTAGTCCAACCGGCTGGAAATTTTGCTATTGACAGAGACAAATTATAGTTTTTGCAATTTCGAAAGCAAAATTTGATTTTTCGTAATTCAACTTAAAGTTTCGATTTTTTAGCCGCCGCCGATATTTTGTAGGCATGAGAGCCGTATTTCTGGGGCAATAAGTTCTGGAGCACAACTCATAGACGTCGGTAACAGGCTTGCTCGCTTTTCTGATTCGTACCTCCAACTCAAATCTCTTCGAACTCCTCACTAACTCGTAACTTGCTATACATAGCCGCCTTGATCATAACCTCGTTGTTTAGCTCATCACTGAAGCAACCACATGAAGGAGAGACAAAGGTAATAAGTATTCTGAAAATGGAAGGTCCTGTGACTTATGGGTTTCTGCTCACATGTAAGAAATTTTTGTAGATTGAAAAACGATTAGATAACAGAGAAATTATAAATTCGCACCACTGCACCTGGTAGAAGATTGGCACGTTAAATAATAGTTGGGTTATACGGAAGAGAATTCCATGTGTTTCTCTAACATATAACTCAACTGTCACTCAACATGCTATGCACATACTTCTACCTGGTGCAGTGATGCAAACGTATCATTTCTCTGTTAGAATGATGTGGTGCATATTCAAGGGGGTGACGCTAAGGGTTTTGCCAGTTCATGTCAAGGTATAAGCCCATCCCACTGAACCCGAGGGTCTCTCTTCTGCTTCAGTTCATAGCTGAGGTGGGGTTGAATATTTTAAACAAGGACAAAGTGCCGACCTTCGTCACTAGAAATAGAAGCGAGGTGTTGGATATCACTTTAGCATCTGATTCCCTGGTAGACCAGATTGACTCATGGAAAGTATCACTAACGCCTAGCTTCTCGGATCATAGATGTATACATTTTAGTCTGAGGGGCCACGTGCCGAAGGTGATCAAATATAGAAATCCAAGGAGGACGAACTGGGAACAATACAGGAATTTCCTGAAGGAGCACGCAGAGGCAAAACTATCCACGGTTATTCCGATGTTTTCTGAGGAGCTAGAAGAAGCCGTGAATAGTATCACGTCGCTGTTAACTGAGGCATAGGAGAGCTCGTGTCCAGAACTTAAGTCCGAGGGGAGAAGGAAAGATAAGTTGTGGGGCCGAGCGATTGGAGAACTGCGGAAAACAGCTCAAAAAGCCTGGAATAGAGCCAGAAAAACCTCACTGGATGAGGACTGGAACGTCTGTGGAATGTCACAGAAAATGTTCAGAAAGGCGGTTCGATGGAAGATGACGGAGGTATGGAGGAACTTCTGTGCAGAAATGGAACACGTTCCGGACTATGCTAGAATTCATAAGATCCTTGCAAAAGATTTGAGGCTCCTACCAGGCTCATTACTGAGGCCGGGTGAGGAATTCACGAGCTGTGGTAAGGAAACGGCCACACATCTTTTGGAGACCCATTTTCCGGGCTGCAGTGACGAGAAAAGCGACGGAGGACTGGGATTGTGGACTGGGCTCTAGCAAGCCGAATTGTCACTGTAGACTGAAGATTTAGGCCATTCAAGTCGGCGGGTAACGACGGGATATTCCCTGCTCTTCTGAAAGAGAGTGGAGAAATCCTCTGTGGAGCCCTACGTGGCTCGTTGGTTCTTGATCATATACTAGTGGCGTGGAAAACTGTTAAGGTAACATTTATACCAAAACCGGGTAAATCCTCCCACTGTGAGGCTAAGGATTTCAGGCCCATTAGTCTTACGTTTTTCGTTAAAAAAACGTTAGAAAGACTGATAGATTTCTACATCAGAAATGAAATACTACCGAGATGTCCACTGCATGTGAATCAGCATACATACCAGGTAGGTAAATCTACTGACTCCGCTCTGCACAGTCTGGTGGCCAAGGTAGAGAGATCCTTCGAAGGAGGGGAGATAGCACTTGGATGTTTCATGGATATTCATCAAGGTGCTTTCGATAATACCAACTTCGAGATCATCCGCCGAGCCCTAGAAAGTAGGGGAGTAGGTGACGAGGTGGATCACTGGTATGCTCAGGAACAGGGCAGTAGAGGCAACTGTATGTGGCCACAAGTCTAGTTTCTGGGCAGCCAGGGCGTGCCCTCAGGGTGGAATATTATCTCCTTTGCTGTGGTACATGGTCGTGGACTCCCTCATCAGGAGGCTGAACGACGAGAGGATTTTCGCCATAGGGTACTCGGACGATTTGACAATTCTGATCAGAGGTAAGTTCGAGAGCACGCTAGGCGATAGGATGAGGTACTCGCTGAAAGTAGTTGAGCAATGTTGTCGAAACAACCCGGAGACAGTTAACTTAGAGTTAACCCGGACAAGACGGACATAGTTCTCTTTAGCAAGAGAACGTCGGGTCAAGAACTTGTAGGTGAACTGAAGCTGTTCGATAAAGACATCGTCCCTGGAAAGAAGGTAAAATATCTGTGAGTTATTCTCGATCACAAGTTAAATTGGATCGAGCATGTCAAGGACAAGGCACAGAAGGCTATAGCAGCTTTCTGGATTTGCAGGAACTCCCTTGGGAGGAACTCGGGTCTACCGTCCAAGGCTATACTGTGGATTTATGAAGCAGTCATAAGGCCTATGATGAGTCACGGCTGCGTTGTGTGGTGGCCGAGACTCGACATAGAGAGTGAGGAAAGAGCTGAACGAGATTCAAAGGCTGGTGTGCATTTGTGTTACCGGTGCTATGAGGTCGACAGCTACGGCGGCCAATGAGACGTTGATTAACCTGCCACCGGTCTACGCGTAATTAAAGGCGAAAGCCTTTGCTACGGCAGAATGAAATTGGACTCCGAATTTCACTTCGGGCCATGGGAAAATGAAGAAGGTCATCATTAATGAGGTCTTTGAGATGCCTAGGGACCGAATGAGACCGGAGACAGACTTTGTGAAGCGGTTTGAGACTGTCGTGCCCAGCAGGTCGGAATGGCTGGAAAGCTGGCCAAGTCACATCTGGAATGAAGAAGTTGTGAGCTTCACTGACGGCTCTAAAACTTCGGAAGGCGCGGGAGCCGGGGTATTTTCTCCAGGGCAGGTTGTCGAAAGGTGGTATCACCTAGGAAGGTTAGCCAACGTGACTCAGGCTGAGACGTTCGCGGCACTGATGGGAGTGCAGTAGGCAATCCCAACAGAGGCATGTGGAAGAAATGTCACAGTCTGTTCCGACAGTGAGGCTTTGATTGGGGTGCTCATATCGCCTGTCGTGACATCCAAGCTGGTGAAAGAGTTAATGGAGACCCTGAACCGGGTTGGACTGAGAAATCAGGTAAAGCTGGTCTGGGTTCACTCTGGCGTGGAATTAAACGAGAGAGCGGATGAGCTGGCGAGGAAAGGTTCCGCAACTTTAAGTTGTGGGCCAGAACCTTTCATACCCATACCACACTCGGAATGTGTAAAAGCAATAGAGTGTTGGGTTAAGCCAGAATTCGTTAACCATTGGAGCACCTATGCGGGAGGAGTGCGCACAAAGCGCTTCTTCCCGGTGCCCGATGGGAAGTGGACTAGAGAATTGCTAAACATGGACAGGTGTCGCGTCAAGCGAGTAGTCACCGGGCATCTGGCTAAAGTGGGACTAACCAATGATCCCAATTGCACCTGTGACTTCGGCGAGGAGACGGGCGTTCACGTAATATGTGAATGTCCGAAGTTTTTCTCACTGAGGCTTAGGACTCTAGGTAGTTATGTGGTCCTACCCGCAACAGTACCCAGCATAGAGTCTTTTTTTTTTTTTTTTTCTCAAGGGTGAGGAAACCTTCAAAAGGCACCTGGTCCTCCTGGACCCAGGTAGTGTTGGATTTTTACCAACTAAAACCTCCTTCCTTGATCGCCACGCTCTCGTCTCCCCGGAACCGCCTCACAGCATTACTTCGGGGAGGGGCTGTGCTTTCGCACCTACTTTCTCAGATCAACTGCCAGTCTTCGTTGATCGTCTCTCCATGCACTTTGTAGCTTCACCATTATCTTCGCAATTGCGTTGTCCGCTACTTTCCACACTTCTTCGTCGCGACACATTTCCGATATTATGTTGTCGGCGTTTACGTCTGGCCTGCTCGCGGCTATCAGCTCACATCGCTCCTGTTCAAAACGGGGACAGACAAACACAACGTGCTCTGCAGTTTCTTCCTCTTCAACGCATGTCACGCAGAAAGGTGATTCCGCGTGTCCAAACCTATGCAGGTACTTCCTGTAGCACCCATGACCCGACAGGAACTGCGTCAGGTGGAAGCTAACCTCTCCGTGTTCCCTATTTACCCATGTGTTTACGTCCGGGATAAGCCTATGAGTCCACCTTCCATTTTCCGCGGAGTCCCACTCTCGCTGCCATTGACTCAGTGATTCGACTCTTACTTGTGCCCTCACTGTTTTGGTGTTTTGGCCCCCCCTTTCCTTCAGTCTGTGGCATTCACTGTCTTCCATCAGCATTATGCATATAGGCATCGTTCCGGCTATCACACATACCGCTTCCGAGGAAATCGTTCTGTATGCGCTTGCTACCCTTATGCTTGACAACCTCTGGGTTTTTATCAACCTCCTACGGTTCCTCTTTGTGTCTAACGCCCTTATCCACGCTGGTGCCCCGTAGCGCAGTATCGATAGGGTAACACTTGCTAGGAGCCTCCTTTTACTGCTGCGCGGTCCAAACCCATTCGGCATTATCATGGCCAGTGCTGCATTGGCTTTCATTGCCTTTTCGCACGTATAATCTACGTGGGCATTAAAGTTTCCACGATCGTCTAACATGACTCCAAGGTGTTTTAGCTGGCGAGTGGATGTGATCTCGTTCCCCTCGATGTTCATTACAATCCGCTCAGTTTTCCGACAATTGCTCACGAGCATGATCTCGGTTTTCTGATGGGCCAGCTTCAGTTTAGCCATTGTCATCCAACTTTCTACAGTTTCCAACGCCTCTTTCGTGACGACTTCCACCTCCAACTTTGACGTTCCGATAACTATGAAAATTAGGTCGTCGGCAAAAGCAATCGTCGTAACCCATCTTGGCAGCTGCAGCCGCAGCGCTGCGTCGTACATCGTATTCCACAGCGTTGGTCCTAATATGGATCCTTGTGGAACACCAGCTGTGATGTCTACCATCTTTTTCCCTTCCCTGGTATCGTACATTAGCACCCGTCGTTCGAAATAGCTTTTCATTACCCTGCAGAGGAAATCGGGGACTCTCATAGCATGCATTGCCTTAGCTATCTCCGTCCAGCTTGCGTTATTAAAGGCATTTTCAACGTCTATCTTCGTTATAACGCAGAAGCGGTTCCCTGTTCTTTTTTTCTTTCGCGCCTTGTCGGCAATCTCCATAACTCTTTCTATTGCTTCGATCGTCGATCTTCCTTTTCGAAATCCGAATTGGTCGTCTGACAGTCCGTGCTCACCCTCTGTGTTTTTGTGTAATCTGTTCCGGATCATGGCCTCCAGCAGTTTTCCCATACCATCCAGCAAACATATAGGTCTATATGATGGTTCACCTTGTGGTTTCCTTGGTTTTGGTAGTAGGACCAGTTTCTGTTTCTTCCATATATCAGGAAAATTTCCGTCGTCGAGGCACTTCTGCAATGTCAATCTGAGCATGTCCGGCTTTATGCATGCCGCCGTCTTCAAAGCTACATTGGGGAACCCAGCATAGAGTCTGCCGCTCCAGATAGGTTCTTGGTTGGGACTGGGAGGTTTTAGAAGATTTACATGATGAACGGGTGACGAAACAAAGGATCACTATATCTGTGTTTCATGGACCAGAAATGGACCGCCTCAACCTGATAAATCTAAAAAAATCGCAGTGAACATGCCCGTTGCAAATTTGTAAGTCGGTTTTTCAATACAAAAAATAGCAAGAAAGCCAACGAAAGAAGCATTCATGGGAGGTTTTGTTACCTCTGGTTGAATTGAATTCATCAAAAAGCGACCTATTTTTGTGGAGTGAGTTACTAGCACAGTACAAGAATAGTTCTTCATATAATAGTCCCTCTTGAAAAGGTCATCGCTCACAGAAATGAGACCTTCATACTTTACAAAATGGTGAATCGTTCGATTCTGAGAACTGATCTTTACAACGTACTTCACTTTTTTATTAGTTCAATGGCAGGGTTCGCATTGTCTTTCAGCAATTTGCGAGTCATTTTAAAACAAATAAAAAAATCATGAAAAAAGAATATTTTTTGTTATGCAATTTGACCTCTGCGCTGTGTTAATATCAAATCGCTTTATCAGTGAACGGTGATCTTATATTTTAGAAATATCAAGACAAGAATAAAGATACACTTGATTTACCACCGTTGATTGAAGATTCGCATTCACGCATTTTTATTGCCTCTGCCAGAACGTACACCGTTTATTGCTGAAAATATAAAATATTTTATGTTTTTTCCGGAAAGTGTGCAAAATTTTAATGTTTAATTTTATTAGACACATAAAACAAGTCCACAAACGTTTTTCGTAATGTTTCTTCAAATTGACAGACATTGTATTCATTTTACGAGTGTGCTAGTTACGTCTATCTGCGGTGTACGATTTCCATATCGTAAGCTTTTATTATAATTGTGAGAAAATGATTTTCTGTCATGTCGTTTGAATCGCTCGTTTTCAGAAAAGAATTTCAAATTAATTTTGTAAAGTTTTCGACATTTTCTTCAACTAATTGCCGTGAAGATTCAATTTTATGGAATTACCATGAGGCGGGAAGAATACATAAGAAAAGACAACTTTGGTAAAAAGATGGACGATTTATTCGTCCCGTATCAGCGCAGAAAGACTGATGACATTAATAATTTTAACGACCGAGAAATTGTCTGTTAAAATAAAATGCTTTATGACCCGAAAAAGCAATAAAGTTCAAGTGGGAAGAGACAAATCGAAGACAATTACCTTTGCTAAATACCAGGGGTCCCCATTAAAAGTCGCCCGTAAAAGAACTCCATAACCGATGGATGTTGGCGCAAATTCTTTTGGGGAATAGTCTCACTATTATGGGCGCGCGGTAGCAATGCAAGAAATTCATGTGGGCTCAGCCCCCGATGAGAAAATTGAACTGATCAAAAACGTATCAGAATAGCTGTGGCAAACAGAATACATGCCGCAAAGAGGATAGACGTGACAAACATAGAAATGAGTAAACAATCCAATATATATGTTCTTTTGTACCTATAGGAATTTCAAAGATCCATAGAAATTACCCAAGGTAATGTCAAAGACCCTACCGAAGTACGTCTGAGACCATTGATTTTGATAACCGAAATGATCCCCTCTGTACCATATCACAAAGTAATCCAAGAAATCCTGAAACTTTTTTCTCAAAAATGTAATTCTCACCACCTTTAGAAACAAATTTCTAACTGCCATAGTTCTAAGGATATGCGTCATCCTTCACAATTCTAGAAGTTGCTTTATCCCGGGATTTGATAATTTTTCCCTAAAACCCTGAAACAAGTGTTCTCTAAAATTTTATTCTGTACAACTTTGCCTCGGGAAGCAGCTTTCTTACTCTCATAGTTCTAGAGATATGGGTCATCCTTGCATTGGAGTGTTTTTACCAAAAACCCTGAGGAATGTCCACCTGAATTAGGAAAGCAAAATTAGGAAAGCAAAAATCAGGAATCAAGAAATCAGGAACCAAAAATCAGGAAATGAAAATCAGGAAATGAAAATCGGGAACCTAAAATAAGGAAAAACAAAAATCAGGAAAAACAAACATTTGAAAAAACCAAATTTAGGAAAAACTAAAATAGGAAAAACCAAAATCAGAAGGAAATAAATCAGGAAAAACATCAAAGTTTTCAATTCCTAAGGAGGTCGCAATCTTATTTTTCGTTTGAAGGGGACTCCGCCCACTATACCCCCGCGTCTACGCGGAGCTACTAACGCCCTGCAGGCTGCCTCAGAGGTCTGCATGGTTAACTGTTTCACTATTTTTTTCATTTCGGAAAATGGTTTAAAATTGTACTACGTTATTTTAATAGTTTTTCATAAAACTAAATTTTGAAAATCAAAATATAGTAATCGGTGCAACCAAAAAAATGTGGTTCTAACTATTACCACGAAATTTTTTGGTTTTACTTTTAACCAAAAATTTTATAGTTAGTTTTAAAACTAAAATTTATTTGGTAAAAAATTAAACCAAATTTAATCTAGTAATAAATTTGACCAAAATATTTTTTGGTAATTTTGAAAACCTTCAAATTTATTCAAATGTTTCGAAGTTTCAGGCATTTTACCACAAAATTTCTGGTATTATATTTAACCAAAAAATAAATGGTTAAATTTAATACCACGAAAAAAATGGTTAAGCCGCTAACCATAATTTTTGTAGTTAAGTGAGTAACCAAAAATATTTGGTTACTTCTATTACCATAAATTAATAGTATTTCCGAGTACCAATTTTTGGGATGGTTCTTCGAGTAACCATTTTTTTATAGTGGTAACTTTAACCAAAATTCAATGGTTACTCGAATAACCAGAACATAAATAGTGAAACAGTTAACCATGCAGACCTCTGGGCTGCCTTCCGAGGGATATTCCCCCCTCGACCCCGCTTTTTTATTTTCCCGGATTTATCACAGCCTGCGGCGCATTCTCTCAAAAATTATTTTCTTCTCAAAACTACAATACTCTTCTATCATTAGAATATATCCGTGGCATTACCCAAAAATAAACTAAATATTTTCCTGATTTTGGTTTTTTCTTATTTTGGTTTTTCCTGATTTTTGTTTTCCTAATTCGTATGGAATACCAACCCTGAGACACGTGTTCTCTAAAATGTTATTCTCTACAACTTCGTTTTTAGAAGCAAAGTTCTAACTCTCATAGTTCTAGAGATATGCGTCATCCCTCCCAGTTGTAGAAGCGGTCATACCCCAGCAATGGGGCATACTTCCCTAAAACCCTGAAATACGTGAAATCGATTCCTTAACCTACACAAAATATTGTTTGACCTAAAAAACGCAAAAAATACTTTTTTTAAATTTTTTGAGAGAAAATTGTCGGTGGTAAAAACCAAAAACTTCATTTTTTCAAAATTTGCACTTTAAAGCGTCGTCAGCGCCACCTATTTTGCCCAATATTTTCAAATTTATTTTTCCCTGAAAGGCTCTATCATGGGCGCGCGGTAGCGATGCGCCCGTGATGCAAGTCTCCATACGAACAAAAAATTCGGAAAATTTTTTTTCGTAGACTTCGGAACCATATATACAGCTAAGTTTTGACTTCCCCCCCCCCCCTTGCGACGTACCACTCGAAAAATAATTTTCCTGGATTCTAAGGCGAAGTGTCTTTTCACTCATTAAAATCGGTTCGGCGGATCCGAGGATACGACGTTTAGAAAATGATCATTTCCTATACAAAAAGTGCTGTTTTATAGAAGCCAAAGTTAATGCAAACATCCTACGTTAGTTAGTTAGTGGGTTAGTTAGTTAGTTAGTTAGTTAGTTAGTTAGTTAGTTCCAGGGCCATTTGTATGAAAAACCACTTTTTTGGCTCGTGCTCGAAAACGCCTCGATAACTTTTCTTGAAATTTTGCAGGGACCTTCGGGTGGGCATTCTACGTCATATGAGATTTTAAAAAAGGGGGGGTACCGGCCTCGTTTGGGCGCCAGGGCTCTTAGAAGGCGCCATATAAAGCCCATACGTATGTGTTTGTGTGTGTAGTGTGTATGATAGCACATTTTGTATGAGGCAATGGTTGTGTGCTCGAGATAAAGGTTTGGTGTCAAAGGAAAAGTTGTTGGGTTGGGTGTGTATTGTATCATGGTGACCGCCAAAATGGCGGAAAATAGGCGGGAACTCAAAAAAAACTTTTGATATGTGGTAGAGGAAGTTGAGGGGATCATTTTCGCCCATGGCAGTAGTAGCCGCCACGCTTCGGTTTGGCGGCGGCGGCGTCTCAAAAAAACGTATGATATGTTGTAGAGGCAGTTAAGGGGATCATTTTCGTCCACGGAAGTAGCAGCCGCCGCGCTTTGGTTCGGCGACGGCGGCGGCTCAAAAAAACTTTTGATATGTTGTAGAGGAAGTTCAGGGGATCATTTTCGTCCATGGAAGTAGTAGCCGCCGCGCTTCGGTTCGGCGGCGGCGGCGGCTCAAAAAAAACTTTTGATATGTTGTAGAGGAAGTTGAGAGGATCATTTTTGTCAATGGAAGTAGTAGCCGCTACGCTTCGGTTTGGCGACGGCGGCGGCTCAAAAAAAACTTTTGATATGTTGTAGAGGCAGTTAAGGGGTCATTTTCGCTCATGAAAGTAGTAGCCGTCGCGTTTCGGTTCGGCGGCAGCGGCGGCTCAAAATAATGCAAAACATTACAATCACAACGAAAACCTTTTTAAAAGGGAAACGTGACGCAAGTCCTCGTCCCTTCTTCCAAAACAACTGATATCACAACAAAAACCCTTTTTAAAAGGGAAACGTGACGCAAGTCCTCGTTCCTTCTTCCAAAACAACTGATATCAATTTGGGTGACGCTTGCAGCTTCGGAGCGCACAAAATTCTTTTGAAATATTTTCACTTTTGATTAAAAAAATGCGTCACAAATGCCGGACCCGCCAATGTAATAATTTTTCTACGCTTTCAGCTTTCATACGCAAAAATTTGATTTCCTGTACAAAAATACGCCATACATTCCATAAAGTCAAATTTTTGCAACCCCCGCGTCTGCGGCGACCTACTAACGCCCTCCCTGCAGGCTGCCTTCCGTGCATGGAGCTCTGGCTCAAACTCCGCTAGGGGCTCTGTCCCTTAGACCCCGCAAGGGGGGATATTCCCCCCTCGACCCCGCTTTTTTATTTTCCCGTATTTATCACGGCCTGCGGTGCATTCTCCCAAAAATTATTTTTTTCTCAAAACTACAATACTCTTCTATCATTAGAATAAATCCGTGGCATTACCCAATTACTGCAATTAAAATTTGAACTTGCAGAACAAAATATTTTCCTGATTTTGGTTTTTTCTGATTGCCTGATTCTTAATTTTGGTTTGTCCTAATTTAATTGATTCCTAATTTTTGTTTTTCCTAATTTTAGTTTTTCCTTATTTTAGTTTTTCCTGATTTTTGTTTTTCCTTATTTTTTATAAATAATATTTTTACCTAATTTTCGTTTTCCTAATTTTTTTCCTAATTTTTTTTATTCCTAATTTTTGTTTTCCTAATTGGTGTGGAATACCAACCCTGAGACACGTGTTCTCTAAAATGTTATTCTCTACAACTTTGTTTTTGGAAGCAAAGTTCCTACTGTCATAGTTCTAGAGATATGCGTCATCCCTCCCAGTTTTAGAAGTGGTCACATCCCAGGAATGGGGCATACTTCCCTAAAACCCTGAAATACGTGTTCCAGGCATTTTCAAAAAAAAAGTTTTTCAAATCGATTCCTTAACCTCACACAAAATATTGTTTGACTTAAAAACGCAAAAATATTTTTTTTAAATTTTTTGTCGGTGGTAAATATCAAAAACATCATTTTTTCAAATTTTGCACTTTAAAGCGTCGTCAGCGCCACCTATTTCGCCCAATGTTTTAAAATTTATTTTTCCCTGTTATTACCTTTCCAACGATACCCCAAACGATGAGTTTGATCTTGCGTTACGCTAGCGTTACAGGGGGGAGTCTAAAAAATGCCAATTTTAGCGTTACGTAATTTATGAACGACCCCTAATATGCAGAAGTTTATTTGAATAGAAACTTGAGTACAAAGTTTTAATTTCCTGAAAAAATTACAGCTCTTTTTTTTCAAAGCAAATAACGTTGTGTTAAAAAAATTGCGTCACAAATGCCGGACCCACCAGCGGAATAATTTTTCAATACTTTCAGTTTTTACACGCAAAAATTTAAATTTACCTTAAACAATAAGAAACAAAAGTCAAATTTTTGCTGCGCGAAAACCGAAAGTGCAAAAAAATTTTTAACACAACGTAATTTTGTTTGAAAAAAAGAGCTGTAATTTTTCAGGAAATCAACTCAAGTTTCCCTTCAAATAAACTTCTACGTATTATCAGCGATAGGGTCACCTCAAGCGATATCATTAATTTTGGAAGCGGACTTACGGACTGCGTCACACTCTACCTTTTCAGAGGTTTTTGTTGTGATATCAGTCGTCTTGGAAGTTTTCAGTTGTTATAACAAAAACTCATGTGAAAAATCTTCTACTTTATGAAAAAAAAATCTCCAAAAAAAAGTTGTCTCCGAAATAAATTTCTCCAAAAAAAGTTTTTTTTCAAGAAAAAGTTTTCT
This sequence comes from Pseudolycoriella hygida, assembly GCA_029228625.1. Taxonomy (NCBI): domain Eukaryota; kingdom Metazoa; phylum Arthropoda; class Insecta; order Diptera; family Sciaridae; genus Pseudolycoriella; species Pseudolycoriella hygida. The sequence goes on from CM055404.1 coordinate 121,349,847, forward strand.
TAAAAAAAGTTTTTTCTCCAAAAAAATTTTTTTTCCAAAAAAAGTTTTTTCGCCAAAAAAAAGTTTTTCTCCAGAAAAAGAATTTCTCTAAAAAAAAAATTTCTCCAAACAAATTTTTCTCTAAAAAAATTTCCTTTCTGAAAAAAATTGTTCTCCAACACCTTCCGCTACCATCGCAACACTTTGTATCACCTTCGGCTACCTTCGGCTACCTTCGAAACACTTCGTGTCACCTTCAGCTGCCTTCGGAACAATTCGTGTCACCAATTCTTTTCACTGATTCACATAACTTTCCTGAAGAAACCAACTGTCTAGGTATTCCTAATCAGAATTTAGCCAAAAATCCAAACTTTGATAGTTGGCAGCCACTTTCTTAAAATGCTAAAAAATTCTCCTGACTAAACTCTATAACTTTCTAGAAGAAACCATCCCTCTAAATAGTGTCATACAGGAGCTAAAATTCGAAAACCCAAGGAAGCATAATTTATACCTAACAAAAATGCAAGATGGCGTCACTTTGGCAGATTTCTGAAAATCCCAAAAAATTCTCTTGATCAAACTCTATAACTTTCCTGAAGAAACCAACTCTCTAAGTATTGTCATTCCGAAGTTAAAATTCGAAAACAAAAAAACCAAATTTTTTGCTTAGGAAAATCCAAGATGGCGCCGCTTTGAGAGCTGGCAGACATTTTCTCAAGATCCCAAAAAATTCTTCTGACCAAACTCTATAACTTTTCCGAAGAAGCCAACTCTCTAGCTATTGTCACTCCGGAGCTAAAATTCGAAAACTCCGAACATTACCTAAAAACCCTCAAAATTGACCACTTTTCCACATGCCACGGCTTTTCCAGAATTTTCCCGGAAAAGCAGCATATGAAATTTTTCATTTGGGGCCGAGACTGACGTTCCCTGAAAATTTCTGGAAGATCGGTTGTCTAGTTCTCGAGATCGAAAATTATTAATAGATAGAACAACAAAAGCCTCTTTAAAGGCAGAGTGTGACGCAGTCCGTAAGTCTGCTTCCAAAATTAATGATATCGCTTGAGGTGACGCTATTTCTGATAGTACGCAGAAGTTTATTTGAATGGAAACTTGAGTTCAATGTTTTAATTTCCTGAAAAATTAACGCTCTTTTTTTCCAAACAAAATTACGTTGTGTTAAAAAAATTGCGTCACAAATGCCGGACCCAATGACGAAAAAATTTTTAAATAAACTTCTGCGTATTATCAGCGATAGCGTCACCTCAAGCGATATCATTAATTTTGGAAGTGGACTTTCGGACTGCGTCACACTCTACCTTTAAAGAGGTTTTTGCTGTGATATCAGTCGTTTTGGAAGTTTCAAGTTTTTGAAAAAAATTTTCTCCGAAAAAAAATTTTCTCAGAAAAGAAAATTTTCTTAGAAAAAAAATTGTCTCCGAAAAAAATTTTCTCAGAAAAAAAGTTTTTCTCCAAAAAAAATTTTCTCAAAAAAAATTTTTTTCTTCCGAAAAAATTGTTCTCCAACACCTCAGGCTACCATCGGAACAGTTCGTATCACCTCCGGCTACCTTCGGAATACTTTGTGTCACCATCGCCTGCCTTCGGAACACTTCGTGTCGCGTTCGGCTACCTTGGGAACACTTTGTGTCGACTTTGGCTACTTTCGGATACTTTCGGAACACTTCGTGTCACCTTCGGCTGCCTTCGGAACACTCCGTGTCTACTTCGGCTGTCTTCGGAACACTTCTTGTCGCCTTCGGTACACTTCGTGTCACCTTCGGCTGTCTTCGGAACACTTCGTGTCACCTTCGGCTACCTTCGGAACACTTCTTGTCACTTTAGGCTACCTTCGGAACACTTTCTTCTCAGTGATTCATATAACTTTCCTGAAGAAACTAACTGTCTAGGTATTCTTATTCAGAATTTCGCAAAAAATCCAAGATGGCGTCACTTTGACAGTTGGCAGCCATTTTCTTAAAATGCTAAAAAATTCTCCTAACCGAACTATATAACTGTCTAGAAGAAACCATCTCTCTAAAAGTTATCATTCCGAAGCTAAAATTCGAAAACCAAAAAAACCTAATTTATTGCTTGGGAAAATTCAAGATGGCGCCGGTTCGACTGCTGGCAGCCATTTTCTTAAGATCCCAAAAAATTCTACTGACCAAACTCTATAACTTTCCCGAAGAAACCAACTCTCGAGCTATCGTCACTTCGGAGCTAAAATTCGAAAACTTCGAGCATTACCTAAAAAACCCTCAAAATTGACCACTTTTCCTCATGCCACGGCTTTTCCAGAATTTTCCCGGAAAAGCGGCATATGAAATTTTTCATTTGGGACCGAGACTGACAATTCCTGAAAATTTCTGGAAGATCGGCTGTCTAGTTTTCGAGATCGAAAATTATTAATGGATAGAACGTAGAACATATATAGATAGAACATAGATAGATAGAAACCAACAGATAATAAAAAAAGTTCCCATAATGATGAGAACAATAGAAAAATTATTTCTCCATACCGTCCGAACAGTTAATACTAGTGGATCTCGCTATTCGAGCGCGCGTCCGAATAGTCACCCCGTTATTCATTTTTCTTCCAAGTAAATGAAAACAAAATTGCATTCGTTAAAAAGTGACTTTATTAAAACTTACAATATTTCCACGCAGTTTACATTCATTACCAAAATTTACCAAATTTTCAACAAATTCAGTCATCGATAATTCAAATTGCGTCATAATAGTCATAATAGGAATACCAACGCTTCCACTTTTGTGTTTCTAAATTGAAATAATATTTTCCACAGTGAATTAGAGTTTTATTACCTCAAAGTTCAATTCTTACCGCTGTGAATCCTTTTCTTATGTCTATCATAGCTTTGTATTTTTACAAAATGTTTGTTGCACATCGGACAACCGAAAGGTCCCTGTTCTAAAAAGAGATTTTTCATTGTTTCCATTCTACAGTGAAGTATCCTTCCTAGCTACTCACTTGTATGGGGCCATGGATGATTTTCCAAATAACACAGCGTACAAGTGTAAAATCTCACTTCTAAAAAGAGATTTTCATTCTTTTGATCATTGAGTTGAAGTAGCAGAAATACCCACCTGTGCTATCTGTGTGGGTCAACTGATGAATATGCAAATCGCTTTTTTGAGCAAAAGATTCCTCGCACAGTAGACAAGTGTAAGATTTCACTTCTAAAAAAGATTTTTTCGTTCTATCGATTATCCGGTGAAGTATCATAACATCTACTCACGTGCATGGGTGACCTGATGACTACACAAATCGCATTTTTGAGCAAAAGATTTGTCGCATAGTGAACACTTGTAAGGTCTCTCTTCTAAAATGGAGATTTTCATTCTTTCTATCATGCGATGCTAGCTACTCACCTGCTTGGTTCACCTTACGAATGTATGAACGGATTTTTTCAGGATAAGATTTGATGCATTCCTCAAAATCTCCTTTAAAGAAAAGTCTCGATTTATTGGGAGCTTTTCTCAGTGTAACTTACTCACCGGGATGGATTTTCATATGTTTCTTGAGTTTGGACAAACTTTCGAAATTTTTGTAGCAAACTAGACAAAAGAGTGAATTTTTAGGGTAATTTTTCGTATCCTGAAAAAAGTGAGAGTGAAAATTGAATCTAGTGTCAAGATCCTAATGGCAAGTGGCACAAGAGCTTGCAAAAATTGAGATACATTTCTTAAATCAGAGTCCTTCACATAAAGCTTAGCTTCCCTTGGTGAAGCGTATAACAGAAATAATAAAGAAACTAAAAGAAACATTGCGCGATTCACAGCGAAAACCTTGTAATTCTCTTTGTGTGTTGGCATCAATTCGTTGGAAACCTAAGTTATTCATCACCTGGATGCGCAGAGATGTTTGACGTTCTTCGTTACGTTAAAACTTTTATCACCGTGAATTTTACATTATTTCCTACCTTTACCACATGAGAGTCCATGTTTAAAACCAACAACAATTACAAATTCCTACTAGTTCACAGCCGAAGGACAAATCACACAATACAACGGATTACACGAAGAACAAAAATGTAGTGACAAATTGCAGTTCAGAGCTTGTATGGCTTGTATATACAATAGCCACCGGTGGATGTTGGCAGTCCAGTCTCAAAAACTAGTACTTTTTTAAAAATGTTAAAAAAATGGCTGCGAAATCTTTGATATTGTTCTTTTTACTGTGAAATTTGTCTTTATTTTAATGTAAACCGTAAAAAAATTTTGTTTTTGTTTGTTGGGTTTCTATGAAACTGTGTAAGGGAACTTCATTCTGAAGTTAGTGAAACATTTCCGATTTCATTGTCCGACTACTCAACCGTTAATCAAGAGTATGATTAGCCTAACAGAAGCCAAAGAAAAACACTTCAAGTCATTGTAACGAACGTAAGGAATGTTATACGTCATCTAAATTTCAATTTGGCATAAGGAGGCCTGATGCGAAGTGTTCAAATTTATATGACGTATGGTATTCGTTACTGTCGTTACGATGACATTAAGACATTTTTAGCACCAGGCTGCGTACTTTATGGTTACTTAAACTTATTAGGTACGTTGCCTGGTGCCGAGTTGGAGCTTAGTGCATAGTTCTCGTTCTCGTTACTCACTCTAACATTGTCATAGAACCTTTTTTGATATGCTAGAGTGAGTAACGATCACATTTACTCACATTTTTTTATTCCTGATTCGTCATCTAAGGACCATGATCGATGCTCCCCCCTACTAAAGGGTCGCAATTGGGATGATTACAAACGTCGTGTATAAGAACTTTCTTCTTTGTACGGGTCTAAACATTGTTGTTGTTAAGATATATGGCGGCCATTTGAACCCTTAGCAGAAGGATGAGGGGGGCTGTCTTCGGGTATTAACTTAACGCTACGTATAGAGAGGGTCGAAGACAGCTACGCGCTATCAGGATGGGATAGTACCTCAGCATGGTGGCGGATGATCTCAACAGCAAGGGACCACGACAGCATGCAAAGTCCGAGTCAGAAGGACTACCATCACTCACCAACCCGCATTGGCCAGCGTGGTCAATATGCACAGTACAACCAAGAAAAACCGGCCCTCAGTCTCCAGTACCGAAGCCGTTTGAAATTCGTCCAAGCGTACGCACCGACTACGGATCACAACGACGAAGAAACTGAAAGCTTCTATGAAGATGTCTCCAAAGCAATCGAAGAAAACAGAGCCCAGTATCAGTTGTTAATCGGTGATTTTAATGTGAAATTGGGAAAAAGAGAAGACGTAGCAGAAACTTCGATTGGAACTTTCGGTTACGATCAGAGGAATGAACGAGGAGATACTTTGCTGAATTTTCTCCAACAACAAGTCATTTTCGCGATGAATTCATTTTTCCCCGGTAAGGTTCAGAGGAAGTGGACTTGAGCAAGTGCAGACGGCAGAACGAAGAACGAGATCGATTACATCATATCGAACCGCAGATCGATTGTCAAGGATGTGACTGTGCTTAACCGTTTCACAACAAGCAGCGACCATCGAATGGTGAGAGCCAAAGTCGTGTTGAACACACGGACAGCAAGGGAGAGGTTGGTCAGGAAAAAAGTCATTCTTGACATTGAACGCCTGAAAGAACAAAGCGATGCATTCAAAGAAGCTATGGACAACGAACTGAAAGGAGTGAATTCACAAACTGCAACGATTGATGAGCTGACAGATAGAATAATAACTCCAGTGAGAAGCTTCCCGGAAACCAGATGCCGAACTACACTCACTAAAGAGTCGAAACTCAGCAAGGAAACGCTAGACCTGATAGCGGACAGACTAGACTTGGTGAAAGGTGGTAAGCAGGACACTGTGGAATACAGAAATCTAACGAACAAGAAAATTAAAATTGATCTGCGACAACACAACGTGAAACTGGCCACGAACGTGATCAAAGCAAATGGAAATATGAAAGTCCTCCGAGCGAAACGAGCAAACGGTTTCAGACAAATTTTTAAATTGAGAGATAAGGCGGGAGCAATACAAACAGATCAGAACAAGGTACTGGACATCGCGCGAGAGTTCTATGAGAACCTTTATACGTCGAGCCAAACCACCTGCAGAAGCAACACAAACGAGACCGGTGATAATGAACGTTGGTTCTGAAGATTTGCCGGATATAACGATGGACGAAGTACAGGTTTCGTTAGACGAAGTGGAGAACGGGAAAGCTCCAGGTGACGACAACATTCCGATCGAAGGAATTAAAGAAGACGGACTTGCACTGCTCGAAATGATAACTGATCTGTTCAACAAGTGTCTCGAACAAGAGAAAATACCAAAATCATGGGAAAATGCAGTCATCACTTTGCTACACAAGAAACGAGACATCACGAAACTGGAAAATTACAGGCCCGTCAGTTTGATCTCGCACCTCTACAAACTGTTTATGAAAGTGACAAATAAACGAATGACAAAGAAGCTAGACTTCTATCAGCCGATCGAACAAGCAGGGTTTCGTTCCGGATTCAGAACGAATGACCACTTGCAAGTGATGAGAAGTCTAATAGAAAAATGCAACGAATACAAAATCAGCATCGCGATATGTTTCATAGACTTCGAAAAAGCGTTCGATTCGGTCGAATTGTGGTCGATTTTAGACTCCTTGGACGATTGTCGGATTGATTCGAGATATACCCGGATGATAAAATATATCTACGAGCACGCAATGTCGTGCGTCAAACTGCATAAAACCACCAATAAATTTCGAATTGGAAGAGGAGTCCGTCAAGGAGATACCATTTCACCAAAATTGTTCACGTCAGCTCTGGAAACGGTCTTCAAAAAGCTTGATTGGAGCGAATTGGGAATCAACATAAATGGGAAGTTTCTGAACAACCTTCGATTCGCCGACGACATTGCCCTGACATCAACGACTCTGGAGCAGATTGAAGCGATGCTGTTGCAGCTCAACGAGGAAGCCCAAAAAAATTGGTTTGAAGATGAACATGTCGAAAACGAAAGTTATGACAAACATCGTTGGCGCTACACCAATCAAAATCGGAAACGAGGAAATTGAAACCGTGGATTCGTACAAGTATCTCGGCCATGTCATGAAACTCGGTCTCGACAATCAAACGGCTGAAATAAAAAGAAGGATCGGTCTTGGTTGGGCGGCGTTCGACAAATTGCGTTACATTTTCAAGAGCAACATGAACAACAGTCTGAAGAGGAAAGTGTTCGATATGTGTGTGCTGCCAATCCTGACATACGGAGCCGAAACTCTCACAATAACCAAAGCATCGGCGAACAAGTTGAGAGTTGCACAAAGGGCCATGGAAAGGGCAATGCTAGGAATCTCACTCAGAGACAAGATGACAAACGAGTGGATCCGACAGCAAACGAAAGTCACCGATGTCATGGCACGAATGACGTCGCTAAAATGGAATTGGGCTGGGCATATTGCCAGAATGACCGACAATCGATGGACGAAAACAATTATGCAATGGCGGCCGCCAACGAAACGACCAATGGGACATCCACCGGAAAGATGGACCAACGACATCAAAAGAACGGCAGGCACGAATTGGCAACAAGTGGCAATGGACCGGGAGAAATGGCGATCTATGGGGGAGGCCTACATCCAGCAGTGGATACATTAAAGGCTAAGAACGGCAAAGAAGAAGAAGAAGAAGAAGATGTTTACACCTGTACGAAGAACGAAGTTCTTCGAAAAGTGGTCTTATGCGTTTACCATGACGTTTGTAACCATCCCAATTTCAACCCGGGAGTAGAGGGGAGCATCGATCATGGTCCTTAGATGACGAATCAGCAATAAAAACTTATGAAGGGACCGTACGTATCAGAATAGATGCGGCAAACAGAGTTGACGTTACGAAAAGACTCGAACGTATTTAAGTCAATATTGCCTTACCTATTAAGTGTATGAAATTACGTCCACATTAAGTTGTATTGGAAATTGCCGATAGGGCAATATTGAAAAACCCGTCCGAAGAAACGGTGTAAAAGAACCCTCTCGAAAGCACAAAATTGATCTCCAACTAGACAAAAATGTTCGCCACAATTTTCTCTACAACATAGCAAAAAACAAAGGGCCGACTTTAGGACCGACCTAGGGCCATAAGGAAATGCCTCTGACACATACTTCCATAGACAAAAATTTTTCCCTCAATCTGCTCTGTGATATGACAAAAAAAAATTTTTTGGTTAGGGCCGACCTTAGGACACTTGAGCCCCAAGCACAGGCCCAAATTTGTTTATGAATATAATTCGGTACACGGTTACCTCTCAAATAGAAAAAGAATCAACAAAATCGGTTCGGATTTGCCCGATTTATGTAAAGAAAAACACGGTGGGCCTAGTTTGAGGGTCCTGGCTGAGTCCAAGGGCAACAAAAAACTTCCTTCCATAAATTGTGAGACATTCCTAGACCTTTTGATAAAATTTTTTTTTTTTTAAATCGGAAGAGATTTATACTCGAGTTATGTACAAAAAAAATGTAGGGCCCTAGCGGAGACTCGTTTTCAGTGCCCTAGCTAAGTCCAAGGGCTCAAAATCAAAAAAGTTTCTTCTACAAATTGTCGGCCATGCCCAGATCTTTCAAACAAAAATACGCTTATGAAAATCGGGAAATATTTACTCGAGTTATGTACAAAAGACCAAAAACCACTTAAACGGCCCTAGCTCGGCGGTCCTTAGGCTGACAATGCTCAGATTCAATCCCTTAAATGATTTTTCGATTACCTTTCAGGGAAAAAAAAAGTTTTTGAAAATCGGTTGAGTTTTACTCAAGTTATCGCGGTGACGGACGAACGGACGGACATTTTTTTATTGCTGATTCGTCATCTAAGGACCGTGATCGATGCTCCCCACCTACTCCCCGGTCGAAATTGGGGTGGTTACAAACGTCGTGGTAAACGCATAAGACCTCTTTTCGAAGAACTTCGTTCTTCGTACGGGTCTAAAAATGTCTGTCCGTCCGTCCGTCACCGCGAGAACTTGAGTGTAATCATCTCGGCTATGCGGCCTTATATACACCTCGTTTGTTCGATTATTCAACGAGAAACTCACTCAATATGTGACCACGCAGATATACACATGGTCTTGCGACAGAGGTGTACTGAAGAGGCGTAAACGTCCCAATTAGCCAAACTTTTTGTCGTGGATTGTTAAAATATAGAATGGATAGAAACATGTCTGCTATAAAAGCGACGAATCTATGCCACATTTCTAAATTAACGCTAAATTTTGATCTATTTCTGATAAAATCGCCCGAAATATTTTAAAAAAACTTTAGTCGAAAGAAAATTTCCGGCGAATTGACAAACTTTTGCAAGTGCGAGTTTTGGGTGCCGAGCAAAACGAGGGTCGCGATAGCATCTAAATTCATTTATGAGTGTGAAGTTTGCGGGCCGAGCGCAGCGAGGGCCGTAATCGCATGAGCTCAAGTAATCGTTTGTGAGTAGAATTTAGGGGTGCTGAATTGACAAAATTTTACGAGTGTGAGGCTTACGGACCGAGCGAAGCGAGGGCCCTATCCCTAAGAGATAAACTATTTAGAATTTCAAATTGATAGAAATTAATAGCTCAAATATAAAACTGTTAAGGGTGCGAAGTTTATCTAGATGTACTGTGGTGTTGTAGTAAAGTGTAAAGTTCTCGCTATAACGAATCACAACAAAAACCCTTTTAAAAGGGAAATGTGACGCAAGTCGTTGTCCCTTCTTACAAAACAACTGATATCATATTGGGTGACGCTGAACGCTTCGAAACGCAAAAAAACTTTCAAAATATTTTCACATTTGATTAAAAAAATGCGTCACAAATGCCGGACCCACCCACGTAATAGTTTTTGTTAACGATTTTTTGTTGAAGGAGGACGACCTATATTTCGGGGGGCAGTGTAGTTTTTCAGAAAATGAAGCAGTGTGAAACGAGAGAAAATCGACGAAAAAGGAGACGGGAGACGGGAACTAATTACAAAATTTATACGAATGTAAACTTTGCCGCTCAAGCAAAAACATCAGTAGGGTAAGTGCACCGGTTACGAGCCCCGTGCTAGTTACGAGCCTTGCTTTTGTTCTTTTTTGAGAACAAAGCAAAAGACAATAGGGACTCGTAACTAAAGCAATTTCTAAACAGGCTCGTGACCGGTGATTTCACCTCAGTCCACATATTTGTTAAAACCCTATAGAAACAAATTTTGTTTGGTAAAAAAGCTTGTTACTAAAACATATTTTTTAATTAATGACGATATTGACAATTTGAATCTTTTTTACCATCTTTGGCTTGACAGTCACATCCTTTCCACAATTATTCATGAATTGGGGAGGTCTTGCAAACGTTGTCCCATAATAATTATGAACAAAAATTATTTTTACTAAATGATTGTGTAGTGTAACTATCCCAAACTATCCCTTTAAACAGAAAAAAATGTTCATAAATATTATCATAGAAACGTCAGCGTTTTTAATTTTCATAATATTTGAATAGAGAAAAAAGTTTGACGAATAGTAGAAAGATTGTGTCGAGTTTTTGAGCCTCTTTTTATTATAACAAAATAGTAACTAATCAGTCAAGGGACCTGACCCATGCTAAAATCAATTCGTAAGTTCGTAGTTTTTGAGTATTTCTATAATACAAACAGAAATTCAATGTACTTCACTCCTCTTCACTCCACCTTGACGCACATAGCTTCACCTCGGTGCACCTAGCTTCATGTCAGCACACCTTGTATCACTTCAGTATTTTAGCTACATCTCGGTGAACCTTCTGCACAAAATAAAATCACATGCAGCACTCTACAAACGAATCATAAGCATTAGATATTATGATAATGATTCCAATCTTGTTCCTGTCTCTTTAACCTAAAAATACAAAAAAAAAGTTATGAGAAATTACAATATACTATACTGCCGTGTTAAGCCAAAACAATTGGTTTAAATCTTGCATTGTATTTCATTAGGAATGGTTTATAATGGTCGATACGTTGTTTTGGCTTAACACAGCGGTAACACATTTTCCCTCCACAACTTTTTCAGCCTGGCTTGGGACAGGCCTTGGCGGTGTTAAAAATGTGTGATTGTAAAATCAAAATGTGATAAATGGACGAACCTAATTTTAAACAATTCACCAACTCTTTCATCATTACCTCATTGTCACGTCTTAGGCCACATTCCACTAACCACTACCCGCTGTCGGAGGAGGCTCGTTGCTTATGTAATTAACACAGTGTCTGTGCTACTTACATCGACGTTGTAGCCTTTTGCCTTAGCGATTCAGCAAAACAAATGTCCTCCTTAATAGAAGCGTGGTCTGCGCCTCAGTGACAACGAGGAATGTTGATTCAAGTTGGAGAATCGATTAAATAGGGAACGAATTCGATTTGAGAAATGAGTTAGAAATGTCCGCCATCAAAAATCTTATGAATTAACACTTCGAAGAAGCATCGGATGCAATCTGCGAAGGTGATTCATACAACCAATCTTCAACATTTCCTAATCTTCGTCGATGACGGTCCACGAGGGCAAAGCAATGGCTCGAGTTGAGACGCATCGCATTGGCCCCTGGACTCCACCACGACGTCGAAAAGGAAATGTTGAGCAAAAGTTGCGAAATCTGATGGCTGAGCGGGACAGATTTGAATTAAATAAGGAAAGAGGGAGGGGAGAATGGAATTTAAGAAATTAGAAATGTCTACCATCAAAAGTCTTATGAATTAACACTTCGAGGAAGCATCGGATGCAATCTGCGAAGGTAATTCATACAACCAATCTTCAACATTTCCTAATCTTCGTCGATGACGGTCCACGAGGGCAAAGCAATGGCTCGAGTTGAGACGCATCACATTGGCCCCTGGACTCCACCGCGACGTCGAAAAGGAAATGTTGAGCAAAAGTTGCGAAATCTGATGGCTGAGCGGGACATATTTGAATTAAATAAGGAAAGAGGGAGGGAGAATGGAATTTAAGAAATTAGAAATGTCTACCATCAAAAGTCTTATGAATTAACACTTCGAGGAAGCATCGGATGCAATCTGCGAAGGTAATTCATACAACCAATCTTCAACATTTCCTAATCTTCGTCGATGACGGTCCACGAGGGCAAAGCAATGGCTCGAGTTGAGACGCATCACATTGGCCCCTGGACTCCACCGCGACGTCGAAAAGGAAATGTTGAGCAAAAGTTGCGAAATCTGATGGCTGAGCGGGACATATTTGAATTAAATAAGGAAAGGGGGGGGGAGAATGGAATTTAAGAAATTAGAAATGTCTACCATCAAAAGTCTTATGAATTAACACTTCGAGGAAGCATCGGATGCAATCTGGCAAAGCAATGGCTCGAGTTGAGACGCATCGCATTGGCCCCTGGACTCCACCACGACGTCGAAAAGGAAATGTTGAGCAAAAGTTGCGAAATCTGATGGCAGAGCGGGACAGATTTGAATTAAATAAGGAAAGAGGGAGGGGAGAATGGAATTTAAGAAATTAGAAATGTGTACCATCAAAAGTCTTATGAATTAACACTTCGAGGAAGCATCGGATGCAATCTGCGAAGGTAATTCATACAACCAATCTTCAACATTTCCTAATCTTCGTCGATGACGGTCCACGAGGGCAAAGCAATGGCTCGAGCTGAGACGTATCGCATTGGCCCCTGGACTCCACCACGACGTCGAAAAGGAAATGTTGAGCAAAAGTTGCGAAATCTGATGGCAGAGCGGGACAGATTTGAATTAAATAAGGAAAGAGGGAGGGGAGAATGGAATTTAAGAAATTAGAAATGTGTACCATCAAAAGTCTTATGAATTAACACTTCGAGGAAGCATCGGATGCAATCTGCGAAGGTAATTCATACAACCAATCTTCAACATTTCCTAATCTTCGTCGATGACGGTCCACGAGGGCAAAGCAATGGCTCGAGCTGAGACGTATCGCATTGGCCCCTGGACTCCACCACGACGTCGAAAAGGAAATGTTGAACAAAAGTTGCGAAATCTGATGGCTGAGCGGGACATAATTGAATTAAATAAGGAAAGAGGGAAGGAGAATGGAATTTAAGAAATTAGAAATGTCTACCATCAAAAATCTTATGAATTAACACTTCGAGGAAGCATCGGATGCAATCTGCGAAGGTAATTCATACAACCAATCTTCAACATTTCCTAATCTTCATCGATGACGGTCCACGAGGGCAAAGTAATGGCTCAAATTGAGACGCATCACATTGGGCTCGTGGAGTCCACCACGATGTCGAAAAGGAAATGTTGAACAAAAGTTTGATAGTAGAGCTCGAGTTAAATAGCGACAGAGGGAGGGACGAATGGGGTCGGTGAAAAAGTAAATAAATGGAAAATGGGCTGATTTCGTCGTTTACGACTCATCAGTGCACCTTGTCTTAAGGACCATGTGCATATCAGCAGTAGTTCTAAGTATTCCATACTAGCGTAGCGAGTATGGAAAACTAGGACTTGTGCTGACAAAATAAATATTTGCAAGGGACGCGTACGTATCGTAATAGACACTTAGAAATAATAAGACAGATTACGATGGTCCAAAATCCATTGTGACATTCAAACAAGAAAGCTTCGACCAGTCATTTCTCCAAGTTTTCGAAGAATAATTTTTGAAAATTTTCATAAATTATCACATCAAAGCTTCTACAGAGCTTATCATAAAATATTGACCTTAAATGTCAAAAGACATAAAGAAATTTTGTCAAATTTTATTACTTACCAGAAATCACCCTGCAATTCTAGTTCAATACATCCGATTGACATTCCAAACGAACGTTTCAAGCACATATATCTAGGTATTGTTGTACTCCCTCCAACATCTGGTTAACAATTCTTAACCTCTTTACAAGATGATCTGAAGCCATACCAATAAAGCACTCAACTGCGGAAACAGTATGAACAAAAAATGACTTTTTCACTAGATTTCTCGTTTTGGTGTTCCTGACATAATTACTACACACATTCAAAGAACTGTACCGTCAATTACTCGGCACAAACAAACAACTAACTACCAGCTACCACCCATAAGCAAATGGTATCGTTGAAAGATAGCACCGTAAACTTAAACTCAAATTAAATGCAAATACTAACTGGTCAGAATCACTACCGATCATACTATTAGGATTACACACAATAATACTGCCAAATCTAAATACTTCAGTTTCTGAAATGGTTTGCGGAACCAACATCCGACTTCAATATCATTTTTTTCACAAAACTGAAGCAAATACGTATTGGCCAATCGGTTCGCAACTGTGCTCAGAAAGTGCACAAACTTTAACGAAACGCACAAGGAACGCACAAAAAGTGCACAATTTATGCGTCTAAACCCGGCGAAATGTGCGCAAAATCTCGATTTGTTTGCACACTTCGTGTTACCTTCGACTACTTTCGGAGCACTTATACTTTTTGCGCACATTTTGTGCACAATTTTTCTTATATTTGCACAAAATTTATTTTGTGCACTTTTGGTTCATCGATTGCCCTTAGAAAAAACGCGTTTACTTTTGTTGAAGAATTAAGAAGACTTTTAAAGATATGCACCTAATTCCAACCTCAAATCACCAGAAAATATTTATTTTTAAAAATCTCAATGCTTGCACTCATGTATTCGTCCGCAAAGATGGTTATAAAAAACCCTCACAAGCCATTAACGACGGACCATATGAAGGGAACGGGAAAATATTTCCCACAAAAACACTTCGTTCTTACTATGGGAGCGCTTTCACAAAAGAACAACATCAGCTCTCAGCGGTACTTTCGTATGAATCGCGTGAAGATATATAACCATTCGCACCTGTTTACTTTTCACGAAGTATAACATTTATGCAACTTTTTGTTACATCAGAAATTTTTAAAGAGAATTTGAGGCAATAAGGTTTTCTTTCACAAATTTTTGTAACTTTTTTTTTGTTTGGTGCCAAAGGGGAAGTTAATGGGTTTGGTAGATTGTGTATCGAAACAACCCAGCCGCCAAGTCAGCCGAACAAAACCTAAGCTCAATAATACTACCAAACATAGTTCAAGAGATATGGCTCATCCTTCTAATTCTAGAAGTGGTCATATCCCAGGATTGGGTCATATTTCCTCAAAATCCTGAAACACGTGTTCGCTTAAATTTAATTCTCTACAGCTCTTCCTTTAACAGTAAATCGCGTCCATTCCATTGGTCCCAGTGCCCAGACCCCTGACCCCATTTCCCCAAAATTTTTTTGCCAGTTTTGTGACATCAAACGCTTTCATTTGACACAAAAATGAGTAATTTCCGTGCTATACTTGCTGAGATATTTGCGAAAAAGTTTCATCGACCCTCGAAAATTTCATGTCTGTCCTCCACTTCTTAGACCATATCTCCGGAACTACTTGGCCGGTTTTGCTCATCTTTGAACTTGAATTATGGGAGGCATGTACCTTTCAGGAAAAAAAAACTTTAAGCTGATCGGTTGAGCCGTTTGGAAAAAAGTGGAGACGGACGGACAGACAGACGGACATTTTTTTTATTGCTGATTCGCCATCTATAGACGATAATAGACGCATCCCCTCAACTCCCACCTCGATCGACCTCATGTTTTTTTTTTAGATTTATCAGCTTGGGGCGATCCGAGCTTTCGGATCTCAGAACACAGATCTAGTAATCCTTTGTTCTCTGTCCCTTTCATCATCATATAAATCAAATAAGCCGTCCAGTCTCAGCCAGGAACTTGTCCAACACGACAGATCCCAGTTTGAGAACCTCGGACGGTGAGATGGTGTAATCAACCAAGTACCTGCGCCTCAGTTGGAAGAATTTGGGGCAATCACAAATGATATGTAATCCCGTTTCCTCTTCTAATCCACAGGTGCAATCGGACGTGTCCGAGAGTCCCATCTTCCTAAGGCGAATATTTAGGCCGCAGTGTCCAGTAATCGCCCCAACTATCCTGCTGATGCGATTCCTCTGTATGCCGATTAGTACCTTGGACCATTTTTCATTGGGTTTCGGGAAGAAGTGTTTCGTGTGTACACCTTCCTCATCCAGCGCTCTGCGTGCTGATCTTTCCTCCAGTTCCTAAGTACTCATACACAGAGTGCCTGATGTATTGGGATTTGCGGATCAGGTCCGTGCACTGGCGCCGAAGAGCCCACTCTCGCCAACTCATCAGCCATCTCATTACCGTGAATACCAGAGTGGTCTGGTACCCAAACAAGAGTAATTCGGTTACTCCGACCCATATCGTTTAGGTAATCTTTACACTCCTTCACTATCTTGGATGTCACCATCGGTGATGCCAGCGCGTTAAGCATGGACTCACTGTCCGAGCAGACGTAAATCGCCTGCCCATCGACCTCATGTTACAATAAAATTGTTTGAAGTAAACGTATAGGACCTTTGTACTTCGTATGGGTCCAAAAATCGAACAATAAATCGGTAACAATAGTTAGTTGGATGACAAGGGGCTCACCTCCGTTTCGGGCTGCAAGCTTCACAGGGTTGACTTTTTTACTTCAGCCCCGAGTTATTTATACTATTTTTTATGACACCTAATGCGGAAGGCCCGCAAATGAGGACTGAAAATTAAAAAATGTAACCCATGGGATTTAATGCATGGAGATGCTTATCGCGCGCATCTGGAATGCTAAGGAGTTGCCGAAGGAGTTTACAACTAACTGCTCCTTATAAACAAGAAAGATGAAAAATTGGAGTGTGGCATTTGGGGACTCGTATATTTGCATACCTCGCCTTCGGCTCGAATATGCACTCTACACTTGTCAAAATAACAGTTCCAAAGCTCTTTGCTTAAATACACACTCGTGAGTTCGACTCGTATCACAAAATTGATCCCTCACGTAATGAATTACTTTCATCGCATCCAATGTAATCTGCTATTGCTCGTAGAAAACCATGTTTCGTACGAAATTTTGTTTTTATTTTCCTTTGCTGTTTTCCTTCAACGCGAACGTAAACATTAAGAGAAAGAAAGGAAAAATTCACATCTTAGCGTGCAATTATGTCTACTGAACGAAAATAGAGATCGTCCAAATGCGTGTAAAAAATCTGTTTGTATTTGAGCCTATCATCCCTGGCGTTTACATTTGATCCAGGTCAAATGAATTGATTTTTCTGTAATAAAATCTTTGTGTAAAACTGTCAGCTAAACGGCTAAAATGCTAGAAATGATCGAATATAGGTCCTGAGTAAAAAAAACATTTTACAATTGCCAACCCACCCTAGAACAGCAGGCGTGAGTTAAAAACCACTCTCCCTCACTCCGATCAAAGAGCCAATAAATTAACTAGAATTCAATGTTAAAAGTAGCAGAATTGCTTACATTATGTCAAAAGCTATAGAAATCTAATTGGAGACTTAAAGTCTCTGAAACTCAATAAATCAATATCCAATTTGTTCCATTTAGTATCGACGTCCGTATCGATAACAAATTTAATAATTAAACAATTTAGAGAAAAAAATGTTTGCCGTGACATTGAAATGGTAAAAAGACTTCGGTTTACCAATTTTGTTTAATATGTTGAATGGCAAAAATGCGTCATAGCCTTTACGTGTGATGTTGATGTACAGCAATAAAGAAATAGTATTCTATTGGCATTTGACTGGAACAATCGAGGCTTGCCGAGATTTCCTCTCAAATGGCAATATGATGCTTTATGCAATGCATAAGCGAGAAAGAGATCAAATCATGTCATTCTTCTATATTTGTTTTCTCTTTTTCGCTTATGCATGAAGGCATCATATTTCTATTTGAGGGGAAATGTTGGCAAGCCTCAATTGTTCCCCTCAAATGGCAACACATATATTTTCCTGTAGGTACAGCGCTGCTCTTCCACTGGGCATTGTGTAGCCTTGGTCCTCCTAATATTTCCGTCTATAACATCTGACTCAGGGCCACAGCCAGACAGAATTTCCAGGGCGGGCTCAGAGGCGAAAAAATATTTTTTTGTGTGGAGAAAATAAAGGAAAACCGGTTTTTGGTCTGGTCTGATATATAATCTGGTGGTGGTCAATCAGACCTACCACCTTGGACATGTTCCTGACAGGAACAGGGAGGCTCAAATGATTTACATGATGGACGGAAAAGACAACGGATCACCAGATCTGTTTCTCGCGGTCTAGCAATAGGCTATCCCAACCTGATAATCTATCTATAAATAAAATTGTGTCCTTAACACGTGCCTGGAATTTTGCGCACTAGATATGTTGTCAACCTCGGCTTCGCCTCGGGTTCAATCTTGCGCAGCTATTTTAATTTCCTTCGGGAGAAACTAAGTGTAGTGGATTTATGCATCGCAAAGTTGCGGCCGGCGTCCCTCGTCTCAACTGACACAACCTTCGATGTTTTTTATATTGAGCGTGAATTTCGGAGTTAAGTAATAGTAATTTTTGATACAAGTTATGTATGAAGGTAGTTTGACGCACTAGATGTGAGATTGCCGATACGAGCCGAACGCGAGTTCTCCAACACATCGTGTGCGTTAAACTACTTGCATACGAAACGTGTATCAAACAACATTTTTTTGCATTTCACCGACAAAAACGAGATTTTCTTTTAATATAACAATTCCATTCAAGTAGTGCGTATAAAAACGTTCATCGCATTAGTGCGTAAAAAACCCGTCATTTCACTAGTGCGGCAAAATGACTTCATGCGACACCGAAATGACGCACGAAAAAGCGAGTTTTTGTCGGTGAATCGCAAAAAAATTGTTTTGAGCGTTATTTGCTGCAAATTTTACATGAAACGTAGATGAAAGAAAGTAGGTCATTGTGAATATTAAATATTTGACAACATTATTCAAATTACTCATTTAGGGTATCCTCCGTCCGTCGTCGTCTTCTGTCAAAGTATCGTATATTTCATGATAAAAAAGCAAAAAAATATTACGCAGTTCATGCTTCTCGTTTGGCAGTTCGCGTCTTTACCTTTTGATTTTGCAATGACATAATTGTTTTCACTGGTGACGGGAATTTTCCCCCCAGGGAATTATCCCCCAGACCGAAAAAAAATAGGAATTATCACCCAGGGAATTATCGCCCAGGAATCATCACATTTTCCTTGTACTTTACCGCTTTAAACTTTAAACTGGGCGATAATTCCCTGGGTGATAATTTCCATTTTTTTTCAGTCCGGGGGATAATTCCCTGGGGGATAATTCATGTCGCCGCTTTCACTATTTGAACTTATATGCTGGATGCAGGCTTGATCTTAGGGGACACCCATAAAAGACGTCCACGATTCATTATTGTCAGACATGATAGAGTGTTAAAGGAGAGAAATGAGGGTAACGAAGTGACATTTGTATGCCTCTTTCTTTCTCGCTTCAATTTTTTGTACATTTGCTTCTCGCTTACTCCGCAAGAGTTAAACTTTATTCGCATGCGCGTGCAAATAGTTATTTGACTATTAGAACACGATAAAATTATTTAATGAAAAAATTGTAACTTTAAAAGTTTTTCTTGATGGTATTTCTCATCTGTATACAAGGAAAATCTCATTTTACACCCGACGTCAAGCCTTTACGTCACCATTTGTATGTAACAAAGAAAATTTCATTTTTTATCCGATTTAACTCTTGGTCGCTTGCTTCTACTATCCACACGTGCATGCGAATCAGGGCTTATTTTAGCGAAATTATTTCTCTAATTTCACCAATTTCCCTAAATTTCCCCAATTTCGCTAAATTTCACCAATTTCACTAAATTTCACCAAATTTCATTAACGTTTTTGTTAAAACAAAAATTTTGAAAGCTGGGCGAAATGCTCAGTGACAACATTATTTTGATGATTTGGACTAAGAATATTAAAAAAGTGCTGACTCTCAATGCGTATGATAATGATAAGGCCCTAAGTGAATTCGATCGTGGACATTCAAGAATATTTTTTAAAAAATAAACAAAACTTTGACATCGCAACATGCAGAAAGTTGTACGACATTCAGTCAACTTTGGAAAAGATGGTCGTGTCAGAATTCTTCACTGACTCACACCTATGTGCTGGTGACACACAAGCCAATCACTTTAAGCGCATGGTCATGGCCATCTCATGAAGTCGCATCAAACATCGCAAACAACTTTAAGAACGGCATTTCATCAATAGATTTGAATTTACAGTACATTACACCAGCAAATCATGGACAATTTATAGCATGTATTGTAGAGAGCGATCTGCCACGTCTCAGAGAAACGTTACAAGCCAAAGGGCTGTATCGTTGAGAGTTGATGGGTCATGTCATCGCACTCAAGAGCACAATTTCTACGTATTGGTAAATGTTATTAGCCAGGACGCCACAAATTCAACAATTTTTTGGACTTCGGTAATCCCGAAAGTAATATTTCTGCAGACTATTTCAATTCTTTGATGACTGTTGCTAAAGACATTTTGCCTTGGCAACAATTTTTGGAAAAAATACCAGCTTAAGAAACCTCTGCGCTATCCATCATATTTCTCCGTACGTTGGGGAGAGTTCACTTATAACCTATTTAATGCATGTTTGCGAAATCGGAGAGCGACAATCAAATACTTTGAACTAGAAAATTTGACTACGTACAAAAGACAATGGACCTGCTGCAATCAACTTCATCTTTTAAAATTTTTATTGATGTGTTGGGAATTTCGAAGTCATTTCAAAAAAAATGTCAATCCTATCAGCATTTTGGACGTTGAACAGATGAAAAATAGTTTGATGCAAAGGTTGGGAAAGTGTAAAAGTGAGAGAGTTCGTGAAGGTTGGGAAGAACAATTTTTTGAGCTCCATGTCAAAAACGGTTAGGCGTTGAATTGAAGAAAAGAAAGCAAAGAACGAATCTTCTTTTCACGACTGCAGTAAGGATTGGAATAATTGATAAATTGATGCAGCACTTGGCGATTAGATTCGATCTCGATAGTACATTGCAACTGGCACTCAAAAACCGTTATCGATCATAGAAACTTCTGTAGAGCACTCCGCACTAAAATTCTGCCACGCAACGATCGTACCGGATTTAGGTGAAAGCATTTTTGTATCGGAGTACTACGAAGCAGCTAATGTTCTCATGGGATTTGATAGGAACGCTACAAAAAATTCATTTTCATCGCCCGAATGAGTTAACAATTATAAAAACAGCACTGGCACGAGTGGCTGCAAAACCACATTCTGCAGATGTTGAGAGAATTATTAGTAAGCTAAATTTTTTTAAGCTGAGGGGCAATTCCACGGTCCGCCTCGTTTCCACGCCTGAAATTCTCAGTAGTCAGAAAATGATAGTCATAGAAAAATTAGTAACATCTAGTTGAAGGATCAATCCTTCTGATACATAATTTTCTATGAATATCTCTTCGTAACTACTGAGCATTTCAAGCGTGGAAACGGAGTTTTCGTGGAATGGCCATGAGACGATTTCAACAAATAAGGATTAAAATTCCGTTATAATTCAGGTATATACAATAAGTTCAAGGATCCACACAGATGTACACTGTCCCCTGCTGCGCTTTTTAACTGCTTGTACATCAATGCCAATATGGGTCCATTAAAAGATTTCGATCCTAGGCCAGCAACTCAATACTGGATGAAAAACAAAAAACGAACAGCACAAGTCGGTTCAAAGTCCCGCCAACAAGATTGGTTTAAAGGTGTTTTCAAGGAAGCAGCTAGTGAGAAAAAAGAGCATAAGCCGATCATTTAATTTTAATTGTTTATGACTTGACGAAAATATTTGGCTAAACTGATTTTTTCAAAATTTCTTTCAATTTCTCTTAATTTCCCTAAATTTCACCAATTTCACTAAATTTCTCTAAAATTTCCCCAATAATAGGCCCTGATGCGAATAGTGTTTAATGAACGTTTCGCACGCGCGTGCCAATAGTGTATAGACTATCCGTACGCGCGTGCGAATAGTCACTTCGTACAAAATATTGCTTTCGCCGGTTGTGTACTTGCTACCATGCAATTCATTATGGTTCGCAAACACGCCGGTGTCGCACTAATCGCAATCAATAATTGCGTCATTTTGCGAGAATCGTTCGGGTCAATTTAATGGAAATGGTCAATAATTAATTTCCCATGTTTCGTTAATGTCTTTGCATGCATACATTGAGCTGAGCGAATATGAATAATGAAAATTCACATTCCACAACTCCTACATCATTGGAAATAATAAATTTAAATTTTAAAAGAGATATTTTATTCAAAAACTGTGTCTCTGTCTATCATGATTTATATGGTATTTTAGCTAAGCCAATAACATTTTATTTCAAATTATAATTTTGATTCATTTTATTATGCGTTTTATTGTTACGATTTTTTGATTGAAGTAAATTTCCATAACAAAACCCAAAACGCTGATGAGTTGCGTGAACTTCGAACTATAGAAAGAAAAATTTTCTTTTCTATATGCGAATGTTACAATTTCTCTCATACTGTATAGTGAGTGCGACAGGTGAGATTTAATAAAATGGCAGTACGTCTAGTAATCCTTGTAATTGAAGTAGAAGTGACATCACTCGACATTTTGTTTAATTTTTCGTTGATTAAATACTGAAGAGAAAATTCGAAATGGCAGAAAGTATGGAGGTGGAAAGTATAGAGGATGACAAGATGGAAGAGGTTTCTTTAGTCAAGTACAATACCCCAGTCTTGGTGATTAAAAATCCTGAAAAATCTTCGAACACACAGGTTTACTTACCACTGCTTATGTAACCTTCCTTGGTAATTTTTTCGTTTGAATGTAGACTGACGTTAAAGATGGTAAAGTCTCCCCTCGAAAGGAAGCTGAAGAAATTTTGAATGAAATTCTTCCACCGAGGTCTTGGGAAGAAAATGGACAAAAGTGGCTGCAAACGGTAAATGGTAGTTTTTCTTGTTGTTGTTTTTAGAGGTGGCAAGAAATAAGGAGGAATGAAGACGCACGTCACTTTCGACACATTAAAAGTGTCGGTTATTTTAGACATATTTGTTCCAGTGAACAAACAATTCTATTTAGTCAGACATGTTCACGATATAGATTTCCTGCTGTATCCTGATGCTATCGTGTTACTAGGGGGCTTTTAAGAATTCACGTCACTCTCTAGGAGGAGGGGGTCTAACAAAACGTGATGGTCTATAAAAATGTGCGTCAGATTAAGCTCAAGGGGGGAGGTTTCAAACATCCGGAAAAAAGCGTGACGTCCTTTATGAATAGCAGTAGCTATACGCCAAAAAAGTTGTGCAAAACTTTGACCCGAATATCTTTTCTGCTTCTTTCTTCATAACTGAATAATTCTCTGGAACATGGAAATGCTCAAAAACGAGTTTAGACGTCGCGCAAAGCTTGTAAAGATTGTATGAAGCGCGTGATGACGCATTGAAACGCATACATCTTCCAACGGTTTGCGGAACCCCTAAACCAGAGGCGCAGACTTTCATTTATTTTACTGGGGGCTGGTCTAATCTTTTAGCGTACCGTAAAGTCGGCTAACTTCGTCCGGTTTTCGCTCTTTTTAGTGTATTTTTGCATTTTTAAGACTGCTAAAAAAATGAAATCGTAACGAAATGACGATAACAGACCCGATTCTCAAAGCATGAACCTTTCAACTAAACTTTAAATGTGACATTTTGTATGGAGCTTTTTAAAACCTATGAACACACGTGGCCACTCATTTTTAGCAAGTGACTCTAACCTGTCGCACCTTTTTTATAAATGAATGTAAAGTTTCAAGCTTTCATAATCGAAACTGCATTCGTCATTTCGTTTCGATTTCAATTTTTCATTGCAGTCTTGAAAATGCAAAAATACACCAGCAACAGCGAAAAAACGGTCAAAGTTAGGGTACCCGGTCAAAATTAGCCGACTTTAAGGTAATCCACATGTGGGTAACACTTATATAACAACAAAAACCTTTTTAAAGGTAGAGTTTGACGCAGTCCGTAAGTCCGCTTCCAAAATTAATGATATCGCTTGAGGTGACGCTATCGCAAATAATACGCAGAAGTTTGTTTGAATGGAATCTTGTGTTCAAAGTTCTAATTTCCTGAAAAAATTGCAGCGCTTTTTTTAAAACAAAATTACGTTGTGTTAAAAAATTGCGTCAGAAATGCCGGACCCACCAGCGGAATAATTTTTCAATACTTTCAGTTTTTACACGCAAAAATGTAAATTTACTTTAAACAATCTACGCAATAAGAAACAAAAGTCAAATTTTTGCAGCGCAAAAACTGAAGGTACAGAAAAATTATTTCGTCGTTGGGTCCGGCATTTGTGACGCAATTTTTTTAACACAACGTAATTTTGTTGTAAAAAAAGCGCTGCAATTTTTTCAGGAAATTAAAACTTTGAACACAAGATTCTATTCAAACAAACTTCTGCGTATTATTTGCGATAGCGTCACCTCAAGCGATATCATTAATTTTGGAAGCGGACTTACGGACTGCGTCAAACTCTACCTTTAAAAAGGTTTTTGTTGTGATATCAGTCGTTTTGGAAGTTTTCAGTTGTTGAAAAAATCTCCAATTTTTTAAAAAAAATTTTCTCAGAAAAGAAAATTTTCTTAGAAAAAAAATTTCTCCGAAAAAAAATTTTCTCAAAAAAAAATTTCTCCGAAAAAAATTTTTCTTTAAAAAAAATTTTTCTACGAAAAAAATTTCTCCAAAAAATTTTTCTCCGAAAAAATTTGTTCTCCAACACCTTCGGCTACCATCGGAACACTTCGTGTCACATTCGGCTACCTTCGGAACATTTCGTGTCACCTTCGGCTGCCTTCGGAACACTTCGTGTCACCTTCGGCTGCCTTCGGAACACTTCGTGTCGCCTTCGGCTGCCTTCGGAACACTTCGTGTCACCAAGTCTTCTCAGTGGTTTATATAACTTTCCTGAAGAAACCAACTATCTAGGTATTCTTATTCAGAATTTAGCAAAAAATCCAAGACGGCGCCGCTGTGACAGTTGGCAGCCGTTTTCTTATGATCCCAAAAAATTCTCCTGATGAAACCCTATAACTTTCCTGAAGAAGCCATCTCTCTAACTAGTGTCATTACTGAGCTAAAATTCGAAAACCGAAAAAGCATAAACGAAAATCCAAGATGGCGTCGCTATGGCAGCTGGCCAAAAAATTCTCCTGATGAAACTCTATAATTTTGTAGAAGAAACCGTCTCTCTAAGTAGCGTCATTCCGGAGCTACAATTCGAAAACCGAAAAAGCATAAACGAAAATCCAAGATGGCGCCACTATAACAGATGGCAGCCATTTTCTTATGATCCCAAAAAATTCTCCTGATGAAACTCTATAACTCTGTAGAAGAAACCGTCGGTCTAAGTAGCGTCATTCCGGAGCTAAAATTCGAAAACCGAAAAAGCATAAATGAAAATCCAAGATGGCGCCGCTATGGCAGCTGACAGCAATTTTCTTATGATCCCCAAAAATTCTCCTGATAAAACTGAATAACTTTGTAGAAAAAACCGTCTCTCTAAGTAGCGTCCTTCCGGAGCTAAAATTCGAAAACCGTAGAAGCATAAACGAAAATCCAAGATAGCGCCGCTATGACAGCTGACAGCCATTTTCTAATGATACCAAAAAATTCTCCTGATGAAACTCTATAACTTTCTAGAAGAAACGAACTCTCTAAGTGTTATCATTCCGGAGCTAAAAATCGAAAACCCAAAGAAGCATAATTTATACCTTACAAAAATCCAAGATAACGTCACTTTGGCAGATTTCTGAAAACCCCAAAAAATTCATCTGATCAAACTCTATAACTTTCCCGAAGAAACCAACTCTCTAAGTATTGTCATTCCGAAGCTAAAATTCGAAAACCAAAGAAAACCTAATTTATTGCTTGGGAAAATTTAAGATGGCGCCATTTTTTAAGATCCAAAAAAATTCTCCTGAACAAACTCTGTAACTTTCCCGAAGAAACCAACTCTCAAGCTATCGTCACTTCGGAGCTAAAATTCGAAAACTCCGTGCATTACCACTTTGAACACTTTTCCACATGCCACGGCTTTTCCAGAATTTTCCCGGAAAAGCGGCATATGAAATTTTTCATTTGGGGCCGAGACTGACGTTCCCTGCAAATTTTAAGGAAATCGCTCGGGCGGTTCTCGAGAAAAAAAAAGTAGATAGATACATAGATAGATAGATCGTTGACACACCACACAGGAATAAAATTGTTATTAATTACAAAGGTAATTTGACCACTTTTCCTTAGGAATTGGTCATCTTTGATTGGCGATATCTCAGCCAATTTTCAACCGATTTTGATGAGTGAGGGCTTGTTTGAAAGCTGCTGCGACGTAGTTTTTTTTAATAATTTGGAGGGGAAGGGGGGCGAGGGGAAAAAACTCAAAACTTCGCCTATACATGGTGTCTTGTCCCAAAGGTTTTTGTATGGAGGTTTTTGGGTTTGTGGACGTTTTTTTTGGGGTGTGGGGACTGCGTCACGCTCTCCACTACCGCTCCGAGCATGATTTTGCAGAAAGTTCGATTATTTCGGGGATTCGCATATATTATAAAACTCCAATTTTCTTAGAGAGTCTAATTCTTTTCAAAATTTTAATTTTTTTGATAATTTGAAATTTTTCTAGAAATTTATATTTTCCTGTAACTTTGGGATTTCCTTGAAATTTTTATTTTCTCAAAATTTAATATTTGGGCAATTCCACGGTCCGCTTCGTTCCCACGCGTGAAATTCTCAGTAGTTGCAAAATGAAAGCAATAGAAAAGTTACTATCCTCTAGTTAAGGGATCAATACGTCTGATGCACCATTTTCTATTAATATTTTTTCGTAACAACTGATCATTTCGAGCGTGGGAACGGAGTT
>CM055404.1:121377087-121387093 GCA_029228625.1 Pseudolycoriella hygida
TTTTTTAAAATAATTTGGAGGGGAAGGGGGGGGGGCGAGGGGAAAAAACTCAAATCTTCGCCTATATATGGCTCCTTGTCCCAAAGGTTTTTGTATGGAGTTTTTTGGGTTTGTGGACGTTTTTTTTGGGGTGTGGGGACTGCGTCACGCTCTCCGCTACCGCTCCGAGCATGATGTTCGTATTTCCATTTGTCAGTTTTTTGTCTCTAGATTTGCAAAAAACTAGAGGGGACAGGGAGGAGGTATTACGCATATATCGACTCCTAGAACATCTAGAGTTCCCAATCTAATGACATTCGATAGCTCTTTGACTTTAGATCTGCTAAAGTGCCGGAAAGGGGAGCCGATCTACGCAGTTCGATAGTTCTTTATCATGAAATTTGTCGAAATATTTTCGTTGCGATTAGAATGTGTACTCTGTTCCCTATAACGCTCCCCCTCTCGGCATCCCTCGATGGCACCAGCGTCGTCGGCACCCATTTTCGGAACCTCTTGTTGGTACCATTTTCGGGTATTTAAGAAAATATGAACCTTCAAAGTTTTGATTCCGAATGCGATACTGTGCTTTTATTATATTTTAGTTGGGAACTTACTTTCACGTACGGGATATGCTAAGACGACTAGGTCTTATTGGGAATGCCTCGATTCGTTTTTTAGGTAATTCGAAGATTTTGCAAATTACCAAAGCCGAAATTTTCTGATTTTAGGTTTCGTTGTAAGTAAGAAGTTTAGTAATGGACTTTGCTAGTTATTTTATTAAATCGTGATATTCACTTGAGCGCTGCAGGTCAAGATGTAAATATGTATCTTCTAATTCGCATCCGGTTCCGAAATGTAAAAATTTAAGAAAAAATTTAAAATGTGCTGGGGGCTGAGCCCCCGTAAACATTTTTACTGGGGCCACAGCCCCGCGGCCCCCGTTAAGTCGGCGCCTCTGCCCTAAACTCATTTTTTGAGCGTTTTGATGTTCTAGAGAATTATTCAGAAATGAAAAAAGAAACGAAAAAAGCACTCGGGTGAAAGTTTGCACAACTTTTTTGACATGAATAGGGTTACTCTCGAGTACATTTTTACGACCGTTTTACGTCTAAGACGTACTTCATATACATCTACAATGTATAATGTGTGTAGAATGTACATTGTACTTGTTTAATGAACTGTTCACTTGTACAATGCACGTCCCGCAAAACCAATGGTTCAAGCGATTACAAGTGGCATGTACGTTTTGAACAAGTGGTATGTACAATGTACAAAATAATTGTTCGTTCTGTAATGAACAAATAGTATGTACAATGTACAACGGACGTACTCACGTGATGAACACGTGATATGTACAATGTACAACTGATTTTTTTTATTTATTTCAACTCTTTTTAATACAGTTTACAAAATGGTTTACAGTTTTAAATAATAAATTTACAGTCATCCCGACTTTTCCAAATTTTTGTTTCGAGAATTCTATATACTTTTGTATTTTAATTAGTTAATGTTAAACTAGAAAACTCAGGGAAAATTCGTTAGCGGAATTTAATTTTTTTTTCTTTATTAATTGAAACTTCAGTAGTCCACAGATTGAAAATGACGTGAAAAACAATCAATAATCTAATTTTTATATAACTTAACCCAGGCCCGGACTGGCCATATGGGCTGACCGGGCATCGCCCGGTGCGCCCCAGCAAGAGATGCGCCCTCCAGCTAGAGATTGCATTTACGAGTTTCCGTAAAAATGCCGTAAATGGCATCAGATGCCATTGGCATCTGCATGACACAGCATGTAATTGTACCTTTTTAATACGACCATCTTCAGTTTAGTATTATGTATCAGCAGAGTCATCGTTGTGAAGTATCCTGTCACGCTGGTCCCGATGGGATTAGTTTTATTGAAGAAATTTGATCATCCGTAAATTTCAACTAATTTTGACCACAAGCACTTATACCATTGGGTCAGTGTGACAGGAAATTTCGTTACAATAACTCTTCCGACTAAACTGAAGATGGTGTAATAATTTACATAGTGTGACCTGCAGGTGCCATTTACGGTATTTTTACGGAAACCCGTAAATGCAATGAAAATGAAAATAAAATAATACACGGTTTGAAAACTTATGCGCCTTTCACTTGCGACTTAGTTAAACGTTTATGGAGGTAGCGCCCTGAGCTGAGATCAGCCAGACGTTAACGTTTTTTATTGTTCAGCTGACACATTTCGGTTTCTGATGGTGACATTATCAACCAACAAACAAATTAAACGCAATTTACATTAATGTAGCCATGGTGACTGAAAAATTTCTTGACCTGACTAATATTATGTCCTCAATTTCTCTTTTGCGTCCTTTCAAATATAAAATTTTGTCCTAGCTACTAGTTGATTTTAACCGACTGCCGGTTGGTGTTAATAGACCGCCGGTTGGTTTTAATCGACCGCCGATTGGTCTTAGTCGAACGCCGGTTCTTTTTAATCGACCGCCGCGCCGATTGGTGTTAATAGATCGCCGGTTGATTTCAATCGACCGCCGATTGGTCTTAGTCGAACGCCGGTTCTTGTTAATCGACCGCCGCGCCGATTGGTGTTAATAGATCGCCGGTTGATTTCAATCGACCGCCGATTGGTTTTAATCGACCGCCGCGTCGGTTGGGCTTACTCACCGTCGGTTGGTTTTAATCGACCGCCGGTTGGTTTAATCGGCCGACAACCGTCGGTTTGAGTAGACCGCCGCGCCGGTTGGTTTTAATCGACCGCCGGTCTTTTACTTACTGCCATAATAAAGCTTTTGCTACATGTCTTTATATAGTTATTTTTATTTACTTGCCTGCTTGGACATTGTTTGTTCCTGGGTACATGAGCGGACGACGAATACTGTAATTCTTCGAGTCTCAACGATTTCCAAGCAGAGAAGCACCACGCATCTCTACATATCGTTGCAATTATCACGAAAACTACAACACGATAGCGACACCATTGTATGTAAAAAAATTCTTAGATTGGCGCCCCTCAGTCGGCTCGCCCGGTGCGCCCTTCGGTCGCCAATACGGGCCTGAATTAACCTAACCTAACCTAACCTAAGTAGCACGATGATAACGTTTGTACGGGGAAATGGTAGTACGTGGGAAATGTTAGTAGGGGAAATGGTAGAACGGTGAAATGGCAGTACGGGGAAATTGTAGGACGAGAGAAACGGTTGTACGGGGAAATAGTAGCACGATGATAACGTTTGTACGGGGAAATGGTAGTATGGGGGAAATGTTAGTAGGGGAAATGGTAGAACGGTGAAATGGCAGTACGGGGAAATTATAGGACGGGAGAAACGGTTGTACGGAGAAAAAGTAGCACGGTGCTAACGTTTGTGCGGGGAAACGGTAGTACGGAGAAAATTGCACACTCTTACATACATTTTAGTATTAATGTCGCAAATCTCCGACCTAGCGGACAAGAATGCTTAATGTCCGCGTAGCCCCGGGGTATTTACTAGTTTCTATATATCTTGTAATGAAGAAATTTCACAGAGTCACAATTATTCAGTTTCGTTTCACTCAGTAACAACAGATCGGGAAAGGTATGCAACCTCTTCCTGCTTTAATTCACTCCTCATAGAATTCACGTTCCAAGCAATAATCTTTAATTTATCGCTAGATTTATCTATGTGAATTGAGACAAGAAATCATTAATCATTATTTTTTTCAACATATCGTCATTTACCCTTTTATATTCGGGCACGAGTGATTGAATTTTTTGTAACAAATCTTTCAAATTGCAACTGATGTTTTTACGTGAAGTAGGAGTGATATGTACAATGTGCAACTGACTTTTTTTTACAAGTGACACGTACAATGTACAAATTCATTGTATGACGAACAAGTGAGCTGTAAATTGTGCAAGTAAGGTGCACATTAAGGGGTCGTACACATATTACGTCACACTTTTTTCTCGATTTTTTTACTCCTCCCTCCTCACGTTGCATCTCGTTTGACTTACACCTCCTAAAATATGACGTCACATTGGAGTCTCTTTGCCACACCTATTCTGTTGACACATCTATTCTGATACGTACGGGTCTTTGGTTTTGTTTTTGATACGTTGTTACTACAATGCACGACTCACTTGTTTGCGGAGTCATCTCATGTTCATCAGTTCAAGCAAAGTCTTCGCAGATCAAACGATACTGGTGCAGCGGGTCATACTGCACAAAATAACGA
Source organism: Pseudolycoriella hygida (assembly GCA_029228625.1). Classification (NCBI taxonomy): domain Eukaryota; kingdom Metazoa; phylum Arthropoda; class Insecta; order Diptera; family Sciaridae; genus Pseudolycoriella; species Pseudolycoriella hygida. The sequence continues at coordinate 121,381,282 of CM055404.1, forward strand.
ACCTGAGCGGAATGACAATGTAATTATATCGAATATGCTGTCTACGTTGACGCAGTTGAACGAAAACTTTTCTCGTCTCAACAATTCCAATGAAGAATTCAAGCGGTTGCTGCCCACGGCCGACCATAGTAGCATTATGACTCAGTTCGCTTTGATTAATCAGAACGTTACCAATTTACATGCGAAAGTCGACCACGGACTTAAATCTCAATCGTTATCCAGTACGCAAGTAACTTCTTCGATATTAGAGAAATTAAATCAACTTCAAGATAAAGCTCATATGCCATCGACTCCCCTCATTAATCGCAATGTTGACCCCATTTCAACAAAGAAAAAGGGATTCCAAGCACCACCAATATCTGACCCTCAAAATTGGTCATTCTCAGTCGATCATTCGCTAATCTCAACTGATAACAGTGAACTACATAGCTTCGAACGTAACACATGGACATCATTTGATCACATTAACCATAAACTTCAGGAAAACATGGACGTAGTATTACAAATCCAAGAAATTTGTAAGGATTTTCATTCCGGAAATATGCAAAAACAGTTATCCTCTCCAGTGGTTGATTCAATAACACTTGATAATCTCCAAATCATAAATGATAAATGCGACAAAATTGAGAAAGCAATCATTGAATTAGACACCAAAACATCAATATTGCATGACGATCATGTTGATGATACGCGAGAGATTAAAGAGCTTCGTAATAGATTTTTACATCTAATAGACGATGACCTCAATAATAAAATAACTGACCTACATCCACCTACCACAACGACAGCAATAGTAAACGATTCAACATCATCAGAGGCGATTAATCCAGAATATTCATTATTCTCTGCAGAAGTAAAAAACAATTATGACTCACATATGAAGGATCTACATCTTCTTGGCAACAGTATTCAGTCTTCTAAACTTGACAAGGCATTCCACATCTCTCCGTTTGACATATCTGTAACACCTTCTCGTTTGATTGACTTCATAGCTGCTAATTCTCAAATTGACAAGAAACATATAAAGATACGTCGACTAACGAAGCGTGGCCAGGACCTTACCGTATTACGGCATGTGAACTTTAAGATTGAGACCAATGATGCTATTTCTAATATCATAAACCGTTCGAATTTCTGGCCAAGTCATGTTACAATAAAACCGTGGATTGTTAAAAGTGTGACGGATCCCTCATCCATGAATTTTTTGGCCAACACAATGACGTAACCGATTCACCATCTAATTCGGTTGAATTTAATCAATTCCTTTCAAATACCTGTTTATCTCTCTATTATAACAACATTCGTGGAATGTCGGGCAAAAAAGATGACATTTTACTGTCGTCAGCAACCTGTGACTATGACCTTATTGTCTTGTCAGAGACTTGGTTAAATAAGAATAAATTTGATGCTGAGTTCTTCGATCCTCGTTTTACGGTCTACCGTAAAGACCGAGAAGATACGAACATTGATACGAGTAAAGGTGGTGGTGTACTAATCGCCGTCGACTCAAAATACGACAGTGAACTTGTTAATGTTCCTGAATTAGATCTACTGGAAGCCGTTTGCATTAAAATTCATCTTAGATCAACCAACTCTAAAATATATATATATGGTTTATATATACAATATGGTTCTACAGAAGAAGTGTACTCAGCACATTTAAAGGCCATTTTGGCTGCTCACTCAATGATAAATCACAACGATATCTTCCCTGCCATTGGTGACTTCAACATGTCCTCGGTTAAATGGTCTGCAAACGAAGACGGTTTCGATTTTCTTCCAATCATTGGAGACTCTGAGTCTGTACAAGCTAATATTGCGAGAGAAATTACTTCATCTCTTCTAAGTTGCGGACTTTTTCAAATATCAGACATACAGAACTCATCCCAGAATGTTCTCGACTTAGTCTACACTAACATGCCGGAACTGTTTGTTGTCAATCCAGCTGATTTACCAATGATACCAGATTCATCCCAAGACCGCGCTCCAGACTCAATGCCTTATTGAATGTGAACCTGCTACCTATACTGAATCTCCATCTTCTGAGCAGATTTATTGCTTCAGGAAAGCACCATACGATTCAATTCGTGAAGAACTCGCAAAAGTTAACTTCGATGAGTTATTCTTTGAGAAGAACTTAGATGAAATGCTCAGTGCACTCTATGCCAAATGCTATGAGATTTTTGATATGCTTATTCCAAAGGCATCGCTTCGTACGACGAATCATCCGGCATGGTTTGATGGTAAACTATTCAACCTGAAAAATCGAAGGAACCGTGAATACAAGAAATACCTCAACACATCTAAAAACTCAGGCAATGCAGATAAATCATCATTTTTAGCAGCTAAATTCAAATTCGAGAAATATCGTGACGATCTATACAATGAATTTATGTGTGACCTTGCAATGAACTACAAGAAACAACCTAAAAAGTTCTGGAACTATATCAATTCCAAATATAAGAAAAGTTGTTTACCCGGAAAGATGTCCTTCGGCGACGAAATTGCGACAAATGATGTTGAAAAAGCTAACCTGTTTGCTAAATACTTTGCTTCCGTATACAAGCAATACCCCGACGACGACCAGAAAATGACCGAACTGCTATCTTTCATTCACTCAAGAGACGATACAGGTTTTTCGAACATCACAGTCAATGAGGATATTGTGAAAAAAACCTTGTTGAGTATGGACCTCAGTAAGGGGATTAGTCCAGATAAAATGTCGCCGTTATTCCTCCGTGGATGTGCAGAATTGCTATCTCGACCTCTATCAATCATTTACACAAAATCACTGCTGGAATGCTATTATCCAAATTTGTGGAAGATGGGTCATTTGATACCAGTATTCAAATCCGGCAAGAAAGCTGATGTTGGTAACTACCGTGGTGTGTCTTTGTCTCCAAACTTTGCTAAGGCGTTCGAGATGATAGTTTTGGAGCAGCTAAAATTCAATATTTTCCCACAATCATCACCTACTCAACATGGCTTTTTCCCGGGTAGGAGAGTCGAATCTAATTTGATGGAATTATCAATTTTGGTCCACGATTCTTTCAAAAACAGCGAACAAACGGACATATTCCTCGCAGATATCCACAAAGCCTTCGATGTTATACGATCTGTTCGACTGGTAAAGAAGATGTCAGATGAGAAATACCAACTTTGCAATTCAATTCTACTCTGGTTTTGCTCCTTCTTATCGCGTCGGAAACAGATGGTGAAGATAAACTCAGTTAAATCTGATATAATTGATGTTCTTTCTGGAATCGGTCAAGGCTCAATACTGGCTGCCCTTTTATTCGTAATCTACTTCAACGATTCTGATGGTGCTCCTGGTCCCACTAGAGACATTAATCTTGCAGACGACACAAAGCTAGTTCACAACAGCATTTCTACCATCGATGATACTCACTTCATGCAAGAATCAATCAATAATTTTGTGAAATGGTGCTCCGACAACGACTTTGAACTCAACTCCAGTAAATGTAAGGTGATTAGCATATACCGGAAGCGTTCTCCAATCTTGGCAGAATATCATATGAACGGCAACCTGATTAATCGTGTTCACAGCACAAAAGACATCGGAGTCACATATAATAACAAGTATTCCTTTAATGACCACTTAGAACTCACTATAAAGAAGGCTATGTCAATGATTTCATTTGTAAAACGGCAGTGCTATGGGAGATTTAACGTCGGAACAGCCAAAATGCTTTACTCCGCCATAGTTCGTTCGCATCTCGAATTCGCTAGTACGGTTTGGGCACCTCATCACGCGGTTCACATTCAATCTATAGAGAGGGTTCAAAGACAGTTCGTTCTTTATGCCAACCGTGACCGTCGGATTGAAGGAGATACCGACTCCTATCGGATTCGTCCATATGCTGATAGGTGTGCTGAACTAAACCTTAAATCCTTACTAAGGCGCCGAACCAACGCATCGATCTTTTTCATCCATGATGTCCTGACTGGAAAGTTGAACTCTCAATTTATCCGAAATAGGATTATTCTGAACGATGGTACACATGTCTTACCAAGATCTTCATTGATTAGAATCACCGGAAGCGATCATGAATATTCTCAATTTTCACCATTCAACTTCGCATGTCGGTTTTTTAATCTTGCCGCAAGTCACGTCGATCCTACACTTCCATCTCGCTATTTTAGAAACGAAGTGCACAAACTGGACGATTCGGTATTCCAAACTTTTGGTATGGTTGGATAATGTGTTTGTTTTGGTGCTTTCTTTACACAATGACTACTTAAATCCGAAAGCACTTTCCCGGTGATTACCTTTTACGTCTTTTCTAAGCTTTTCAAAAAGTTAAATTATTAATTTTATTTATGCAGAACATCACCTTGATTGCTGAAATTTTTGACGTCTACATCGTCTCCATGACAACGTATTTGTTGACGGCTACGCTTTAGATGCTACTTTCTAATTTCGACTTTTCTTTTTTTTTCAATTTTTGACGACGTCACTTTGGCAATTTAATTATTTATGACATGATGGCTGATATTTTTGACATCTACATTGTTACGACAACGTATTTGACGACGCCTCAGATGCTACTTTGAAATTTCGAATTTTCTTTTCTTTTTTTATATTTTTGACGACGCCATTTTGGCAATTATATCATTATGACATTTTTGTTTTTCTTTGACGATCTATGTCTTTGACATAGATTCATAAATTATTTATTCTTGTGACTTTCGTTATGTTGATTTTGACGTAATATTTTTGATGTTTTCTTACTTTTTGTTTGTAAATTTTTTGTAATTTTCCTTTTGTTCTATGTTAATGTTATTAATGTTATTTATATATTGTAACGTTTTCATGGTTTTTTAACGAGGGCTATGACAGCAGTCATAGTCACTCTTTTTCCATGTCAGCTAGAAAATAGTAGACAATAAAATTATTATCAATGTTCAATTTCGACGTTATTTGCCGTTTCGATTCGAAAGTTTTGCTTGTATTTCTTAGTAGAAATGAATAAAAGTGAATTTCAACGCCAGCTATTTTAGCGAAAAGAGGCAAAAATATTATAAAAATTCACCGCGTATAGCGGATAGTGAATTTTTGCCCTATTACGCTATACTATTAATCGACTTTAAAATTCTAAGCCCGGTTTTTCTATTGTCATTACTAATTATAAACGTCTAATGTCTGTCTGTTTATCTGTCTATGCGTCTATCTATGTGTCTATTCGTCTATTCGTCTATTTATATATTTATGTATTTATAAGTCTGTCTGTCACGATCCCGTTATTTTTTCGTTTAATTGCGTTTACACTGGCGAAGAAAAAAAAAACAAAAATACTTTTTGATATGTTGTCGGGGATGGTGTAAAAAAACGTCGAGAAAACGTGTTCCGGGGTGGGATATTGTTCTGAAATAAGGGAGTTATGGGTCAAGAAAGGGTGAAAATTGAAAATCGTCCAAAAGTCAGTTAAGATGACGTTTTAGAGATTTGTTCGGGGAAGCAAAGTCTTAGAGTTTTGGCAACTTTGTAGAAGAAAGTTTTTTGATCCGACTTCATGCGGAGGAGCTAGGCAGCGAAAACTGTTAAAATTTTGGGGTTTCCTCACTTTGTTGTTAGGGAACTTTTAAAAAGTTTTAAGAAAATCGGTTGAGCGGTTCGGTGCCCAGGGTCGATCAAAGGAGACAAAAATGTGTAAAAATTTGCTCCGCTGCCCGAAAATTACTTAAAAAATAATTTTTGATATGTTGTCGGGTATGGTGCAAAACGTCGAGAAAACATGTTCCGGGGTGGGATATTGTTCTGAAATAAGGGAGTTATGGGTCAAGAAAGGGT
>CM055404.1:121387593-121424452 GCA_029228625.1 Pseudolycoriella hygida
TGGAATACGGGGAAAGTTGAATACGGTGAACGTGAAATACGGTGAACGTGGAATACGGGGGAAGTGTAATACGGTGGAAGTGAAAAACGGTGAACGTAGAATACGGGGGAAGTGGAATACGGTGGAAGTGGAAAACGGGGGAGTGGAATACGAGGAAATAGAATGCGGGGAACTTGGAATACGGGGAATGTGGAATACGGGGGAAGTGGAATACGGGGAACTTGGAATATGGTGCACGTCGAATACGATGAACGTTGAATACGGAGGAAGTGTAATACGGGGAACGTGGAATACGGGGAAAGTTGATTACGGGGAAAATCAAATTAAATAAGGGGAACATTGCATACGGTGAACGTGGAATACGGGAGAGGTGGAATTAGGGGGAAGTGGAATACGGGGGGGATGGAATACGGGGGAAGTGGAGTAATTTTGCGACAAAGAAAGTGTTTTGATTTATAGTGCCTTTCTCGCCCATTTGCATTTTAGTCTTATTAGCGGTAATATCAACGAAGTGATATAACGACCTTCAACATTACGCATCATTATTTAAAACGAAAAATTATTTGCTCTGGCTCTCTGAATAGATAACAAGCGAAAATAATAAAGCCTACGTAGGGGGTTCGACTAGTAATAATATAGACTGCGTTAGGTAGGTAACTCAGATTTTCAGAACAACAACAAAAGTTCGACGAAAATCTGAGTTTTCCAAATTTTTCTTTACAACAAAAAAAGTTCGACGAAAATCTGAGTTTTCCAAATTTTTCTTTACTCCGGTTACCGGATTAAATAAAATAAATTAAATTATTATTAAATTAAATTATTTCATTTCTGGACCAAATACTTCAAATTTAATTCCCATTTATTCAGCTCATTTAAGAAACGTAAATAAAGGAAATAGAATCTAATACTTTTGGTACAGTTCTACTGTGATAGCCTGCCGATATTGACAGGGAGTGAGAGTCAAATAATTAGACAAAGATCACTTGTGTTCCTCTTTAACCATTAATCCTTGAAGCTCTTCTTTCGTCCTAAATTCTCTGAATTTGTTTATTCACAAATCGCTGAAAATAAAATTTTTGGAAAAATCGAGGAACCAAAATAATGTCTTTTCGTCCAAAAAAATATAAAAAACGCGTAAATTCGAAAACGAAAAAATTGAAAAATGTGTCTCTGTCACTGTCACGTTATCCCTAAAGTAGCCTAAAGACGCCGTTTCGTCCCGCTAGTTTTGAGGATGACAAAAGTTACATTTTTATATTTCCCGTGAAACATAAAAAGAACAAAAATCGATGGGGGAGCTCGTCAGGGACGTCATCGATTGTTCATTCTTAAAACTATGTGCGTTCTACGGTAGGGTGGGCAAATATTTAAAAAAAATTTTTATTTCCAAAATAATTGAACCAAAAACCAAAATACTCAAACATTTAAATTCGTTTAATTGAGTTAATATAAAAAGAATAAACAATAACATCTGACCTCATTCATCAGCATACGGGTTCGTTCACATATTTGCTTTCAAAATTCCTCCATATCTTGCCTTTCACTCCCTTACTCACTTTTTAACGAAAATAATAAAAAAATCAAAAACTAATACTGAAAATTTGTTGAAAATTCATGGAAAAACAAGCACTGAAATTTAGAATGAAATTTGATGAATAAGCAATGAGTCTTGCTAGTCTTTGCAGCTTATCTAGTCTCTCTTTAGAGGTAAGATGGCTCTACTCTTGGTCACCAGACAATACATCTATGGCAGAGAATTGGTCTTACTATCGCTGTGTACAGCCACTCTATAGCCTGTGGCGATAGACCCCAGTTTCTGCCAGTTTCCTACACAACCAGAATATCCCTATTGCTTTGTTGATCTTCTCCTCTAGGTCAGGTCAGGTATTTTACCGACGCGACAGGTACTATCTCAAAGAGATTGAAAAATCCCACCACAGAGTTTTCCTGCGAACTTTTCTTGCTGAATAGTACTATTTTTGTCTTAATCGGATTTACGGATAACTTATTGGATTTACACCAAGTTTCCACAATTTTTATCGCTGTTTTCATGAGGTCCCTCAGTGTGGGTATGTGAGCGCCCGATAAAAATGTGGCTACGTCGTCCGAGTACCTTTGGGTGAAAAATCCCGAATCGTTTAGTTTGACAAGTAGCGAATTTGTAACCATGCACCACAGTATAGGTGATAGTATTCCTCCCTGTGGATACCCTTTGGTGACCCCCATTTTTACACTATTCCCACAGATCATCGCCGTGACGGATCTACCACTGAGCATACTGACTAACCATCTAATAGCCCCTTCGTCCGTCATCCGATCCCGGGCAGCTTTCGTTAGGGCTTCAAAATCTGTGTTGTCGAAGGCTCCTTCAATATCCATAAAACAGCCTAGTGCTGCGTTCCCTTCGTTTAACATCTTTTCTATCTTCTGAGTGAGATGGTGCAGCGCGGTATCCGTCGATTTTCCGGCTTGGTCCTTGGTAGGGGTGTTGGTTAACATGTAGTGGAAAATCCCGTAGGACTTCTCTGCTAATGTATGCGTCCAACAGCCTTGCTACTGTTTTCAGAAGGAAAGACGTCAAACTAATTGGCCTGTAGTCTTTCGCTTGCACGTGAGATGCTTTGCCTGGTTTAGGAATGAACGCCACTCTGACTTTTTCCCACAGTTTTGGTATGTGACCTAACGCTATTGAGCTTTTAAAAATACTAATTAGTATATCTAGAAGCAAATTCAATCCTTCCTTTAGCATCGCCGGTATAATGCTATAGACCCGCTGACTTAAAGGAGTAGAATTTATGTATGGCCCACTTAACCCTACCTTTCTTGGCCATTCTTTCTGCAAAATTCCAATCTCTACGAGAAGGTTGCTTCGGGGGATCTCTCGGACTTTTGGTCCGCTTCTTTGACACTTCCCGGAAAGTGAGTTTCCAGCAAGTGCTCCGCTGTCTCAATACTGTCCGCCGTATACATACCATTAGGCATCAAGAGCGAGCCCACTTGTGCAGTGAAGTCCTTAGCCAGTAGTTTATGTATGCGTGCGTATGCCGGTATTGAATTTGCTTCTTCAAAGAATTTCTTCTTACTTTCTTCTTTAAATTCTTCCTGAGCCTGCTATATTCTCTCAGGAGGATTTTATACTTTTCTTTGTTCGCCGTTTGATCCGCGTTCTTTTTTCCCGCCCTATTCCAGGCCTTTCTCAGTTTACTTCTCAAGTCATTCAGCTGGCTGTTCCACAGGGATTTACCGTAGGAAGACCTCGGTGTGATGAGAGCGCATTAAGCTTCATAAGCCTCGATCATCAGTGCCGTTAGCTTTTCATTTGCCATGTCTAGCTCTTCTGTGGTAGAGATTTTCTCGCTATAACTTTTACCCTCGAGGTTGTGACTCACGATTGTTGTATTTATCCCAGTTTGTCTTTCTGGGATTCAGATTGAACTTAATGAGCTGATGATCGGAAAGAGTCTCATCGTTAGTTACTCTCCAGTTATAGATTAGCTGAGAGATCTCACACGTAGCCAGTGTGACATCTAGCATTTCTTCTCTATTGAAGTTAATAAAGGTGGGCCTATCTCCTCTATTCATCAACCTCAGGTCTGTTTTGAGGAGATATTGAAACAATTTTTCCCCTCTGCAATTGATATCCGAGCTATTCCATATCTGATGGTGTGCATTAGCGTCGGATCTTATGATTAATTGGATTTGTTTTCTTTGACAGAATTCGACCACACTTTCCAGCGCTACGCCTGGTGGTGGTTCCGTCGACTCATAGGGCAAGTAAGCTGAGGCTACTATGAAGTCCCCTCCATCTTCCTCTTTTCTGCAAACCCTAACAACTACGAGGGGCACCCTAAAAGTTTCGTCAATCGGCTATAAAACGATTTTATTGCTTCTTAAAATAATCACCATTACAATCTATACACTTTTTCATCCTTAAAAACCAGTTTTCGAAACATCGAGTCCATTCGGAAGTTGGGATTTGGGCCACTTCTTGTTCATATGCCTCGACAGCAGCTTCCGCAGATAAAAATCGCTTCCCACTCAACTTATTCTTGACACTCGGAAACAAATAAAGGTCGCACGGTGCCAAGCCGGGACTGTAGGGTGGATGCAGCATCAAATTGACTTTTACCTTCTCCAAGAACGTCGTGGTCAGAGCACTTGTGTGGGAGCTTGCATTATCATGGTGGAAGACGGTCTTGCGATTTCGACTCTTTCCACGTAGTTCTTCAAATACTTTTGGCAAACAAATCGTAGTATACCACTCTGAATTGATTGTTTTACGATCCTCAAGTGGTACACACGAGCCTCCTTTTGGTCGTCTGTCAATTTGTGTGGGATCCACCGAGAACAAAGCTTCCGTGTTCGTAAATGTTCGTGTAAAATTGTTTGTATTTGACTTTTCCCGATCCCAAAGGATGCAGCTATCTCAGCATAGGTCACATGTCGATCGGCTTCAATCATGTTCCGGACATGGTCAATGTTTCCATCGGTGATGGCTGTGGAAGGTCGACCTTCACGAAAGTCGTCACTGAGGTAAGTGCGTCCCGATTCAAACTCAGCGAACCACCAATAAACAGTGGTCTTGGATGGGGCCTCATCTCCAAATGCTTTTTGCAAACGATCAATACACAATTTGGGAGTCAAGCCAGACTTAAAGCCGTAGAAAATCATGGCTCTAAAATTTTCACGTGATAAATCCATTTTTTCTCTGCAATGACTTTTTGGAATTGTTGTATCTTTTGACTGCTACGATCGATTTTCATTTTGATCATCATTTTTAAATCAGGAAAGACCAATTTAATTTTTGTGTAAATTGGCAAAAAGTTTACACGAGCCGATATAGCCGATTCCCGAAACTTTTAGGGTGCGTCTCGTACCGCGTCATCTGTTGTGAATAGATTGAGCAACAAGGTTTCAACCCTAGGTGAGATGTGCGTTGCGGCCCTGGGTTTTTTCCCACACCTGTTGTAAAAGATACGTTTATGAAGTTGGCCGAAGCCATTAATTTTATTTCCTCTAATCCAAGGTTCTTGGATGAGGGATATATCTGTGTGCGTAACAGTTAAGTACCGTGAATTTTTGCCCTATCACGCTATACTATTAATCGACATTAAAATTCAAAAACCGGTTTTTCCAATGACATAATAATATAGACTGCGTTTAGGTAACTATCAGCTGAAACAAAAACGAAAATACGTAATTTGTTTATGTATAATATGCCCATCGCACCCCAACACATACACAATCAACGCTGAAAATACGTAATTCTTATTAATTTTACGTAATTTACCAACAATACCGAACATTTCGCAGTTTAGTAGAGTCATATTAGACTCTGACCTTGCAAAAATTAGTAACAAGCAGGACTGAACATGGTTTGGTAGACCTAAAGTATATACACATAATATCCCAAAAAAACCCCGCGATCACCATTCAGCATTTTGACAAAATCGTCCAAAACCGAAAAAATTGATTTTAAGTGGAAGCTTTTTTGTTGTTCGACGAAAATCTGAGTTTTCCAAATTTTTCTTTGACAGTTATTTTTCCCAAGTTCTACAAACTACAAATTTTCCAAAAAATGTAACTACAACAATTTTACTCATTTTATGCGTGGGGTATGATTTTTTAAAGTCAAAAATTCACCTCAATACAAACAAGAAGAAGAAATTAAGATTCCTAGCATAAGAAACTGTAAAAAATCACATTAGCTACAGTGGCGTCACTGTAGGCAACGGCTGCCATGTTTTTGGAACTGACTATCGTCGACGAATCGAGAAACCAATATTGTTAGACCTCATTCAGGTCGCTGGTAAATTAAATCCGTTGACAAAACTAACGGAAGTTAAAAAATGTTAGAGATGTCTCCTGAGATCCCACCATATATGAACCAACATTGTTTGACCTCATTCAGGACGCTGGTAACTCAAATTCGTTGAGAAAACTGCCGGAAGTTAAAAATTGCTAGAGATTTTTCTTGAAATATTCTAATTTACTCCCATTCTCACATAGAAACACTATCTTATTGATTATCCATCGAATTGAAGAAAACTGAAAGGTCATTCGTCCATTTTAATGCAAAGTTGGCGCACTTTCACAAAAAAAAGTTCTCTCTTCCTGGAAAAAATTTTGTTTAAGGAAGCCTCTGCAGGGAATGGAAGTAGGGATGGTCCTCTATCATCCCACTGCAGCAGTTTTTCAGAATAGGGCTGTTGCACTGAGCTAAAACCACACAAAGTTTGACCCACAGAGGAGGGGTAGCGACGGTTTAAAGTATTTAAAATGACTGTCTGACTGGGTACTACAGTCCTACCAAAAACCAATATTTTCGCTCATTTCTTCATCGACTTGCATCAAAAATACTGTTTCGGGAGCTTCTGGTAGACTCCCACCTTGAGCTTCAAAAACCCGACATTTTTGAGAATTATAAAAAAAGAAAAGTTTTAGTCTGCTTCTGGATCGTCAGATTCCATGTTCCACAAAGAGAAACGCAAAAAAAAGCTCAAAATAGTCGAGAATTTCACTCCTGCTCTAGTACCACACGGACAAGTTACTTTTGAGGAACGTAACTACTGACACTTGTCTAAATCAAAAATACGATGTACACAAAATGCTCAAAATTATTCGAAGTTTTCGCGATATCAATCACTCTTAACGTCAATTTTTTCGGTTTGTGACGATTTTCTCAAAATGCTACAGGGTGATCAGATCGCTGGGGACTTTTGGGACCTTAGGTCTACCAAACAACGTTGAGTCCTGCTTGTTACTAATTTTTCTTTTACCAGAAATATACAGAGTTATCAATCAAATGGCGCATCGGTTCAGGTGGAATCATCTACAGTAATGGAAATCGCGCTTTAGTGAAATAATTTTTCTATTGCATGAAAACTTCAGAACTACAGCTTCCGACGAGTGAGTCAAAAAGTTTGCATTTTTTGTTATTCCCTCAAAGTGAAATTGTTATGTCTACTCGTATTTGTGGGTTTCCTGATGTTTTTCCAAATACGTCTGTTGCTTAAAAGATTTCTTACATTGCAGACAAGTGTAAGATTTCTCTATTAAAAAAGAAATGTTAATTTTTTCGTTCGTCATTCGGTGTATGTATCCTAACTACTCACCGGTGTGGGTCAACTGATGCGTTTTTAAGTTGCCAATTAGTGCAAAAGATTTCTTGCATTGGGGACAAGAATGCGGCTTTTCTCCTGCAAATTATTTTCATTGTTTTGTCCGTTCTGTTTACGTATCCTAACTACTTACCGGTGTGGGTCAACTGATGCGTTTTTAAGTTGGAAATTTGTGCAAAAGATTTCTTGCATTGGGGACAAGAATGCGGCTTTTCTCCTGCAAATTATTTTCATTCTTTTGTCTATTCTGTTTTCATATCCTAACTACTCACCAGTCAACTGATGCGCTTTTAAGTGGCTACTTTTTGCAAATGTTTTCTTGCATTGTGGACAGGAATGCGGCTTTTCTCCTGAAAATTATTTGTATTTTTTTGTTCACTCTCGGACGCATCCTAAATACTCACCGTTGTGGGTCAGCTGATGCAATTTTAAAAGACTAATTAGCGCAAAAGATTTATTGCATTGCGGACAAGAATGCGGCTTTTCTCCTGCAAAGTATTTTTATTCTTTTGTCTTTTCTGTTTTCATATCCTAACTACTCACCGGTGTGGGTCAACTGATGCTTTTTTAAATTACCAATTAGTGCAAAAGATTTCTTACATTGGGGACAAGAATGCGGCTTTTCTCCTGCAAATTATTTTCATTCTTTTGTCCATTCTGTTTTCATATCCTAACTACTCACCAGTGTGGGTCAACTGATGCGCTTTTAAGTGGCTACTATATGCAAACGTTTTCTTGCATTGCCGACAAGAATGCGGCTTTTCTTCTGTAAATTATTTTTATTCTTTTGTCCATTCTGTTTTCATATTCTAACTACTCACCGGTGTGGGTCAACTGATGCGTTTTTAAGTTGGAAATTTGTGCAAAACATTTCTTGCATTGGGGACAAGAATGCGGCTTTTCTCCTGCAAATTATTTTCATTCTTTTGTCTATTCTGTTTTCATATCCTAACTACTCACCAGTGTGGGTCAACTGATGCGCTTTTAAGTGGCTACTTTTTGCAAATGTTTTCTTGCATTGTGGACAGGAATGCGGCTTTTCTCCTGAAAATTATTTGTATTTTTTTGTTCACTCTCGGACGCATCCTAAATACTCACCGTTGTGGGTCAGCTGATGCAATTTTAAAAGACTAATTAGCGCAAAAGATTTATTGCATTGCGGACAAGAATGCGGCTTTTCTCCTGCAAAGTATTTTTATTCTTTTGTCTTTTCTGTTTTCATATCCTAACTACTCACCGGTGTGGGTCAACTGATGCTTTTTTAAATTACCAATTAGTGCAAAAGATTTCTTACATTGGGGACAAGAATGCGGCTTTTCTCCTGCAAATTATTTTCATTCTTTTGTCCATTCTGTTTTCATATCCTAACTACTCACCAGTGTGGGTCAACTGATGCGCTTTTAAGTGGCTACTATATGCAAACGTTTTCTTGCATTGCGGACAAGAATGCGGCTTTTCTTCTGTAAATTATTTTTATTCTTTTGTCCATTCTGTTTTCATATTCTAACTACTCACCGGTGTGGGTCAACTGATGCGTTTTTAAGTTGGAAATTTGTGCAAAAGATTTCTTGCATTGGGAACAAGAATGCGGCTTTTCTCCTGCAAAGTATTTTTATTCTTTTGTCTTTTCTGTTTTCATATCCTAACTACTCACCGGTGTGGGTCAACTGATGCTTTTTCAAATTACCAATTAGTGCAAAAGATTTCTTGCATTGGGGACAAGAATGCGGCTTTTCTCCTGCAAATTATTTTCATTCTTTTGTCCATTCTGTTTTCATATCCTAACTACTCACCAGTGTGGGTCAACTGATGCGCTTTTAGGTGGCTACTATATGCAAACGTTTTCTTGCATTGCCGACAAGAATGCGGCTTTTCTTCTGTAAATTATTTTTATTCTTTTGTCCATTCTGTTTTCATATTCTAACTACTCACCGGTGTGGGTCAACTGATGCGTTTTTAAGTTGGAAATTTGTGCAAAAGATTTCTTGCATTGGGGACAAGAATGCGGCTTTTCTCCTGCAAATTATTTTCATTCTTTTGTCTATTCTGTTTTCATATCCTAACTACTCACCAGTGTGGGTCAACTGATGCGCTTTTAAGTGGCTACTTTTTGCAAATGTTTTCCTGCATTGTGGACAGGAATGCGGCTTTTCTCCTGAAAATTATTTGTATTTTTTTGTTCACTCTCGGACGCATCCTAAATACTCACCGTTGTGGGTCAGCTGATGCAATTTTAAAAGACTAATTAGCGCAAAAGATTTATTGCATTGCGGACAAGAATGCGGCTTTTCTCCTGCAAAGTATTTTTATTCTTTTGTCTTTTCTGTTTTCATATCCTAACTACTCACCGGTGTGGGTCAACTGATGCTTTTTTAAATTACCAATTAGTGCAAAAGATTTCTTGCATTGGGGACAAGAATGCGGCTTTTCTCCTGCAAATTATTTTCATTCTTTTGTCCATTCTGTTTTCATATCCTAACTACTCACCAGTGTGGGTCAACTGATGCGCTTTTAAGTGGCTACTATATGCAAACGTTTTCTTGCATTGCCGACAAGAATGCGGCTTTTCTTCTGTAAATTATTTTTATTCTTTTGTCCATTCTGTTTTCATATTCTAACTACTCACCGGTGTGGGTCAACTGTTGCGTTTTTAAGTTGGAAATTTGTGCAAAAGATTTCTTGCATTGAGAACAAGAATGCGGCTTTTCTCCTGCAAATTATTTTTATTCTTTTGTCTTTTCTGTTTTCATTTTATTTTTTATTAAATAAAATAAATAAAAATTCTGTTTTCATATCCTAACTACTCACCGTTGTGGGTCATCTGGTGCATTTTTAAGTAGCTTTTTCGTGTAAACGTCTTTTTGCATTGGGGACAGGAATGTGACTTTTCTCCTGAAAAGATTGTTTTTATAATAGACCGTGGTCGTTTCACCTGCTTTATTTTTGATTGACAGGTGGCGCTTTAAAAAAAGCGCTCACAAAGTAAACGGTCAGAAATCCGTTTTTTATATTTTTAAACTTCAAACGAAACGACCGAAAACTTTCGCGCTCGAAAAAATGTACTAGTTGCCAATTTAACAAAAATGAAAATTTAGAGGGCTGGAGATTAAACAGATTGAAGTTAACGCCACATTAATCTTTTGTTTACACGATATTTTCAATGTTTCAATATTGATGGCAGTTACTTTACATGAAAAATGTCATAGTGTGAGTGCGCTACTTTACACTCGTCTATGTTGACGTTTCAGATTAAATACGGAAAAATGACGAAAACATTTTTTTCAAATACCTCACTTAGTTTTCACATAAAATTATCACGAATTCTTTGGAATTTCAACTTTTGCTAATACACATCATGACAAGAACTGTCAAAATGTATGGATATTAGCAAATATTCCAATATTGTGTAGACAGCAGTGGTATATGGTGTGGCATTATCATGACTCGTGATCGAGAACAAATTTCTTAAGTTTAAGTCTTAAATTTAAAAAAGTTTCCATTAAGTTCTTAACTTAAGCAAATCTCATTTTTTCATAGTAAACTTTCATCTAAAAAATAGTTCAATAAAAGACCACGGTCTATTTGCCTCATTTGGAGAAGGTATCCTAGCTACTCACCTGTGTGGATCATCTGATGGATTTTTAAGTAGCTTTTTTGTTTAAACGTTTTTTTGCATTGGGAAGAAGAATATGATTTCCCTCCTGAAAAAAAAAAGTTTTCTATTTATTTAGATTCTTTTAGTCATTCATCTACTCACCACCCGAGTGAATTCTCATGTGTCTCACGAGATTAGACTTGAAACCGAAGGATTTTTTGCAAATGTCGCAAGTTAACGTCCCGTTGCCTAAATTACAATGTAAACTATCAACGAATACGACATGAAAAATGATTGTAACTAACTTGCATGGTTACTTTCGGGGAGAGACGGACTAGAGGAGCAACTGTTGATCTCGCGAAAATAACGAGCCATGAGAATGGCTTTGAATGTTTTCTTGACATTTCGATTTGCCTGAAAAAGTTAAGAATAGAATTCAAATCAAGCGTCTGATGGCATAAGATTTAGTCAAAGTTACAACTGTAAGCAATTTACTCAAAACAAAAACGGGTTTGTGTTCTTGGTGTATCACGTGACCTACGTTGCAGCGAAAGCTAAAAACAAAAACATAACCAAAGACCAGTACTAGGGTGGGGCAATTTTCCACTTTTTCTTTTTTGACGACCAGGCCCCCCCTGAGGCGATTCCTTAGGTCGTATATATAACATTTGGTTCAAAATTGGATGCACTTTATAGTCATTCATGATAGCTCAACGAGAATTTCTACTAATTTCGGAGTTTTTCACATAGTCGCTACTCTATCACTTCGCGTGACTCACCATATGACTAAATTATTCCAACAATTGCTGGAATCAACTCTTCAGGGTCCTACGACAACAAATTAACAGATTGCGTGTTGACAGACATAAAAATGTAGAAGGTCGAAGGTCAAAAGTTTCACGGAGGTCGATTTTTTTGCAATTATTTCCACTTTTTCATCATGAAATCACCACTTTTAGTGAAACAACTTCCGCTTATCTGGTGTTTTTATAGGATAAAATGTTTAAGGATCTCAAAGAAACATCGTATTAGATAGTCGATGGCTTATAGTGACTACTGGAAGTACTTAAAGAGCAATATTGACCATTTCAACTTTATTTCAACAACATGTAACAAATTCAAATCTTTCTTATAGTCTTTTTTGGATCAGAAGACAGGTATGATGTAAACAAAATTTTCCACCTTTCTATTTTCTGTATTAATGCCGGTATTTTTTGGTCAAAGCCGTTATTCGGTATTGTGATTTTCCGGTATTGATACCGGTATTGCATTCCCTAATGTGGAGACGGACATTTTTTTTATTGTTGATTTTGTTGATATTTAGATGATAGGAACGGGTAAGCTCAGTGGTAACGTACTGGCTTTCGACCAAAAATATCCGGGTTCAATCCTGGTGGGGACCAATTCTGTATAGGATTTTTCTTCAATGTATAACATGAATGATGAAAGTAACGTTCCTAAGCACACCCAGACTTCATAATTTGGGTAGCTGTGAATTTGGTGCCGCAACGAATCGTACATAGAAGAATGACAAATATGACGTCACCCATATTCGAATTTAAATATCTGAGTCTGACTATGGACGAAGATCTAATCACAACAAAAACCCTTTAAAAAGGGAAATGTGACGCAAATCTCTTTGTTTCTTCTTCCAAAACGACTGATATCGATTGGGGTGACACTTTTTTCATTTTTTCATTTTTTGATTAAAAAAATGCGTCACAAATGCCGGACCCACCAATGTAATAATTTTTCTACGCTTTCAGCTTTCATACGAAAAAATTTGATTTCCTGTACAAAAATACGCCATACATCCCATAAAGATCATACAAGTTTAGAGGTTAAGGCATTTCTCTATAACTGTTCTTTTCACCTATCACTTCATATATATTTGCACCCAACACAAATATATTAAGTATACACTAAATAAGATCATCATTTGTAAAAATATTTAATAAGAGAATAAATTTGTTCTTAAAAATAATATTGAAAAGTGAAGTGACAAATCGCATTTCAGAGCGTGTATAACAACCACGGGATGTCGTTGGCAATCCCACATCAAAATCTAGTACTTTTATACAAACAATGTTAAACGTGTTGGATACG
Organism: Pseudolycoriella hygida; assembly: GCA_029228625.1. Lineage (NCBI taxonomy): Eukaryota > Metazoa > Arthropoda > Insecta > Diptera > Sciaridae > Pseudolycoriella > Pseudolycoriella hygida. The sequence continues at coordinate 121,400,416 of CM055404.1, forward strand.
TCTGACGCTGTTGCCTCAGTGTTTGGATCGAGGGGTGACGCACTTCTGCGGTTTATGGAATAAATGGAATAAATGGGAATAAATGGAATAAATGGGAACAAATGGAATAAATATTGGAATAAATGATAATTTTTTCAAATTCGTCAAAACCTCAAATAGACTTGATTTTGATGGCAGCGCACACAACAAACCATACTAATGTGTCAAAAAGTGAAAAAACCCTCTTTTGAAAACTTAAAAGAATTTTTGTTGAAAAATGAGATAAATGGAATAAATAAATTTATTCCATTTATTCCCAAAAAAATAAAATGTAATCTCAAGATGGTTTAAATGCTTTATAATTTGTGCAAACATTTATTTGAACTTATTTGTCTAACTTGTGATGTGTTTGGTTCAGATATTTCGCAAAAACAACAAACAAATTTTTGGGAATAAATAGAATAAATGGAATAAATGAAGTGCGCCACCCCTCGGTTTGGATGGTAACAAAGTGATCGAAAAATTCAATTTGATCGACAACGAAAAATAGCGACAGAAAAATGCAGCTTACTGACCGAACAGTTGTCGATGGCGACTAATAAATCAAAATAGACGGAATACGCTCACACGAAAGACCAGGCGTCGAGGTTTACTATGATCACAAAAGTGGTTCTTGCAGATCGTGACTCGTACATTGCACATGGCTTATTATCTGCTAAAACATTGTTTTTGAATCCCGAAACAACCATCATACATTATAAGTACAACTCCAATGTGAGGCAGTGGAGAATGGAGAAAGAGTCATTCTGATTTTCCGAAAGTCCCAGTTGGTCAGAGAATTGCGACGATACAATCATCTTTCAACTGAACAAAAAACGAAGATTCAGCTAATGGCAAACGAAGATACGGATAGAAGATAAGAGCTACATAACTCGAGTAAATCTTTTCCGATTTTCAAAAAGACCTGGGCATGACCGACAATTTGTAAAAGAAACATTTTTCGAATTGAGTCTTTGGACTAGGGCACGGCAAACGAGTCTTTGTTAGGGCTCTACGAGTTTTTTGTACATAACTCGAGTAAATCTTTTCCTATTTTCAAAAACTTTTTTTTTGTTCGAAGCTCTCGGCACATCCGACAATTTATGGCAGAACTTTTGCCTGTGCTTAGGGCTCAAGTGGGCCTCATGTCGGTCCTATAATAATAATAATAATTGTTTTTGAGAATATCTTATATATTACTCGAGCTTTGCTTGATCGTGGAACAATTAAACTGAAACATGGAAATTTTACTTTAATTTTCGATCACATAGACAAGTAACAGAAGGTCACAGGTTGAGAAGCAAAGCTCGAGTAATATATAAGATATTCTCAAAAACAATTTGATAAGATGATAATAAATTTCATCAGAACATCTAAAATAAGTATGTTCATCAAAACCCATATGGTTCCTAACATCATATATGTAGTTCCATGCAATGTAAGCACAGCATTGTAAAAAATAACGTGCTATTCCTCATAACAAAAATAGTGGTTCCGCCACTAATCGGCTATGACACAGCAAGAGTTTCAGTGCTTGAGTTAGGATTAACTTTGGAGTTTTGACGTTAGATGTAGTTATACATTCATTCTCAGATATAATTCACTAGTCCTAGTTTAACCGTAGATTGTTCATATAGAACATCAAATAGTCGGTACTTCACCCCATATCAGCATATCAAGGTGCATGACTTGACTGATGATTGGCACTGGATGCCGAAATGTTGATGCTTCTAATATGTTCAAGAACACAACTGTTCTAGTTGAGTTCCATCTGAGCGTCATTACAATGACAAAATAATTCAAAATAAAAATTCTCAACCTGTGACCTGTTACTTGTCTTTGTGATCGAAAATTAAAGTAAAATTTCCATGTTTCAGTTTAATAATAATAATAATCTGCCTTACAACCCATGAAGTGTTAGAGGCTAGATCATTATTTACACTCACGGAAATATATTTTTGCATTAATAGAATTTTGTACTTCTGCGCAGCTTTGTAACACTGCAAAAACCTGCGCAGAAGTACAAAATTCTATTTCCGTAAGTGTACTAGTTTCGCTGTTTGTGGTTCTATTTTTTGAGATCCTTTCATTACCGGAAAGTTTTACTGTGCCAGTGGTAAACATGTCGGTCCTAAGGTCAGCCCTAACAAAAAAAAAATGTTTTTTGCTATGTTGCAGAGCCAATTGTGGGAAACATTTTTGTCTATGGAAGTATGTGTTCGAGGCCTCTACTTAAGGCCCAAGGTCAGCACTAAGGTCGGCCCTAGCCCAAAAAATGGGTTTTTGGTATGTTGTAAAAATTTTTTTTCTCTATTTGGAGGTCAATTTCGTGCGTTCGGAGAATTTTTTTACACCGTTTCTTCGGACGGGTTTTTCAATATTGCCCTATGGGCAATTTCCAATACAGTCTAATGTGAACGCAGTATTTACTTAAATACGTTCCAGTATTTTCGTAACATCAACTCTGTTTGCCGCATCTATTCTGATACGTACGGGTCCCTTCTATGTTTTCTATATTTGTTCCCTTAATAACTCATTCATATTTGCGCTGGGGAAATGTGTGGTGTAACATTGATTTTATAGATCGTAAAACAAGGCGCAATTTTTCGGGCTTCGGGCTTATCCAATATGAAGCGTCCATGTTGGTTAATTTGCAGCGTGTCAGTTAAAGTAAAATGCTGAAATATTAGATTTCATAACTAGGGAAGGATATAGAATATTCCTTAACAAGAGTAAAGTTTGCGACCAGAGCCAGGGCCTATTTAGTTGAATTTTTACGAATTTGTTGAATTCCGTGAATTTTTATGAATTTCCGCGAATTTTTATGAATTTCCGCGAATTTTAGTATCCTTCGTTAGATTTTCCTTTGAAAAGCTTTTATTTTGTGTGACCATTTTGGAAATTTTATTATCAGTCTATGATTGTGTTCTAATCCTGTGTCCTCGAACATATCTTTGAAGGGATTTTCACTGTGACTACTCTTATTCGAGTGCAACTGCCTTTTCTTTTTTGTTAGCTATAACTCAGCTCAGTTGCTGGTACAAGATCAAAGCCTTCGACCGTTATCATTTTGGTTATATACATATAGTTGAAGAGTGACGCGACCAAAGACCATCGATTATCACACACCATCGACGACCAAAACACCATCGACGACCAAACACCATCGACGACCAAATACGGGGGGGGGGTGGAAATGTGACGTCATATTTTAGGGTCAAACGTGATGCAACGTGACATGGGGGAGGGGGGGAGTCAAAAAATCGAGAAAAAAGTATGACGTAATATGTGTACGACACCTTAATGTGCACAATTTACAGCTCACTTGTTGGTCATACAATGAATTTGTACATTGTACGTGTCACTTGTAAAAAAAGTCAGTTGTACATTGTACATATCACTCGTACTTCACGTAAAAACATCAGTTGTACATTGTACATATCACGTGTTCATCACGTGAGTACGTCCGTTGTACGTTGTACATACTATTTGTTCATTACAGAACCAACAGCTATGTTGTACATTGTACGTACCACTTGTTCAAAACGTACACGCCACTTGTAATCGCTTGAACCAATTGGTTTTTCTGGACGTACATCGTACAAGTGAATACTTCATTATACAAGTACAATGTACATTCTACATGTTGTGTGTACATTATACATTACAAGTGTACGTCTTAGACGTAAAACGGTCGTAAAAATGTACTGGAGAGTTGTACATACATAGCAGCTAAAATGCAGTTAGAAAAGCAACAAGGATCGAAGACGAGTAATTTTTTACTCAAATTCAGTCTTTTCGGCTTCTATGAGTTCTAGAACTTTGAGTAAAAAAGGCAGTGTGCTGTTAAAAATCGGTTTGTGTAAAAGTGAAGGCTTGAATAACATTTTTTTGCAATTTGGTACTAGGCTTCAGCTGTACTATACATTACAAGCTTCAAAACTTGAGAAGCGAGAGGTTATACACTTCATTTTTTTTAAATTAAAATAGAATTTTTGGAATTAAAATGGAATTTCTGGAATTTTAGTGGAATTTTTGGAATTTCTGTGGAATTTTTGGAATTTCTGGAATTTCTGTGGAATTTCTGGAATTTCAGTGGAATTTCTGGAATTTCTTGAATTTTTGGAATTTCTGTGGAATTTCTTGAATTTTTTGGAATTTCTGTGGAATTTTCGGAACTTCTGAATTTCGGAAATTTTGTGGAATTTTTGGAATTTCGATGGAATTTTTGGAATTTTTTTATGGAATTGGAATTTTTGGTACAAATTTTTGAGAGGTGATTTTTGCAATGAAAAAAATACTCTTTGCCCCCTTAGGTATCCAGTGTACCTGCAACTCGATTGGACGTTACAAATTTGCAAGAATTGTTAGACGCTCGACTACAACAAACTCAAGCTCGTGATACCGGAATTTGTTCTGTGCGACGTGACTTATACAGACAGTGTTTTGGTTGGTCACATTCCATCACTTATGAACTTTGTGTTCTAACGCTGAGACTATGTTTTCGTTTAGATGAAATTATAAGACAAGTTACCATCAATTGTGCGGAACGTGGATTTCTTTTGTCTCGAATACGAGATGAAATCGCTATGTCCATAGATGCTTATGAGACTCTTTACTGTAGCTCGGCAGCCTTTGGAATCCGCAAGGCGCTGCAGGCGGAAGAGGGGAAAGAGGAATTGTACGAAAAACTTAAAGAGTCGAAGGTACTGTACGGTGTATTCGACCTTTCTTTGTAAACATTTTGACCGTTTCGCCCTACAGAATCAATGTGAATCCTTGAAGCAAGAAATAACTGAAATGCAATTATCGTTTGATCAAATCCAACGGCGAAATGAAGAAGAAAAAGAATCTGAAGAACGCAAACATACGGAGGAAGTTACTTTTTTGAAGAAAACAAATGCTCAATTAAAGGTACGAACCTTTATCACGCTAGAAATAGCATCTACTTAGAATTCAAATTTCTTTCATTTACAGTCTCAATTGGAGGGAATTATTGCGCCGAAAAAATGAAATTGTTGTCGTTGAATCTGAAACTTTGCTGTCGTGTCTTGTCATGAAATATTACAAACTATTGAGCGAAGAACGTCATTTTCGTAATTCTTTTTTGACCTAACTACCTTAAGATCCTGTCTACTCCCTGTCCCAGCCTGTACAGAGTTTAAAACTTCTTCGGAGTTTCGACCGTGTATGGAAACTTTTTAATTTATTTTCCAGAAGTTCCCATTAAAAAAGTTTAAAAATCTCGAGACTTTTTTTGAAAATTTCAATTTAGCAGAAAACTGTACCAACCGATAGAGAGCTTAGAACTTTTTCAATAGGAACATCTGGAATATCAATGAAAAAGAAAAATTTCCATAAAGTGCTGAAGCTCCCCGTTGAAAAAGTTGTGCAATATTTCCCGACTAGAACAAATGCTAGAATTTGCAGGCTTTTTGCAGAGACACCTTCTTAACCCTGGGTTTTAAAAAAACTGAACCTAAAGTCTTACCTCTAAATCTGCCATAATGAAGGAAAATAGAAATTAAATGTTAATTTAACCATTTGATATGAAAAAAGAATTCAAGACAGAACTTTCTTCTATCCAATAAACTTTGTTTTGCACGTGCAGCACAATTGCGAAAAGTCAAATTTATAGCATAAAGGAAGACAATAGCAAAATCACTTTACACCTTGCGCAGATTTAACGATGGGGTTGTGATGTTTCAAATTCCATTTTTTGGAATGCACCGACTTTTGGAGCGCGTTCAGCAATTATTTCTTATTGTTTCAGACTGAAAGTGAAAGAGTCATAATGAAAATAATTACCTCGGAGGTGCGGGAAAATATTGATTTTCGACTACGTTCTCACAATTTTATTCGAATTGTTACCAGTTACAAGATAACGTGTCTCTAAAGTAGTGTAAAGAAATTTTATTTGTTATTTCTTTCCAACTAATCCGAAGAAAATAGCGATAGAAATAAGAGCCCAACGAAATACACACGGCAGCGTCACTCAAATTTGAAGACTTCGGGAGAAAAACAAGATAAAGCAATTGAAAGTGAACGTACTCTCATATATAATACATGGGAGCAGGTTCACTTTCAATTGCTTTATCTTGTTTTTCTCCCGAAGTCTGTATTTGTGTTCTATGGTTCATTCCACGCAACGGTATGCCACGTAAGGAACCTTATTTGCCTCTTTTTTACTCTTAGGGGCCATTCAAATAGTGCGAACGCATCTAAGGGGGAAGGGGGTTTTCGAAAAGCGTGCGAGGGGGAGGGGGGTTTCATCCAAAAACGTGCGCACTCTTGTGATATTTGGTCTGTTTAGGTTTATTTTCGTTTTAATTAGCAAAGGGACAAGATGGGATGATACAAGTAAAGTGAAAAAAGCATTAACATAGCCATTCTTCGAATTCGGATTGAATTCTAAGCCAAAAATAAGGTTCTTGAAAAGTTATGGTCCTTGAATATTGTCCATTTCTTTAATTGTGTCAATAATATACTTACGCTCGTCATTTTTCTCATCTCCATACCTTTAATGGGCACTAATGAGATTTTCCATCGTGTCGTTGACTATGTGAAATTTTAAAAGGTTAACCACAACACATCGAAACATGCGAAGCAGCATGTACTATGCCAATCCCGAATCGGTTGACGTAAGTAGGTGGGTGACGTTAGCTGCGGATAGATTCGTTTGGAGATGCAGAAGACTTTCAACTGGTGCATTATTTTCAATCTAATCCAGGCTTTCAGAGAGCAGCCAACTTAAAATAAATCTTTTGTTTAGGTACTGGCGTTTGTATTTTCTCCCAATGCGTTTTCTATGGAAATTTTTTTTGCAGATTTCGCTCTGAAAACGTATATGGTGTGGATTGTGAGTATAAATTTCGTGCGTACTTTAGGGGGGGGGGTCTTTCGAAAAGCGTGCACAGGGGTGAGGGGGACCAAAAAAGGTCAATTTTCCAATTTGAATGGTCCCTTACTGCATGGTCTTTAAAAGTTGAGAGAAAACATACCGTTCCTTACATTACAAAACATCTACTTTGTAAATTTTAATAAATTGCTTGCTTTCACCATTGTGTTCAATACAAAGGGGTAACATTGTCATAGTAAGTGAACGGAAACACATTTGTGTACACTCAGTTTCTGTTGCGTTTACATAATTTCAAAAGTATTAATACCGATGGAATGAGCCCCATATTGAATAGCTAGTTGTATTGTTTACATAACAGGTTTTGTGAATTTTGCTCGAACATGCGAAACAGTCGAAATCAAAAAAGCGCAAAATTTGATGACGCCGTGTGTATGTAAAATTTCATCTCACATCCTAGGTCTCGTCGGGACCTTTCCAACAAGGTATCACCAGACTTGACAGCTCACAGCTGACCTATTTTTGGACTCGTATGAAGTACGCATCCACTACGTTTGTAACCAGTCGATTTGAGGTCGGAATAGAGGAGGGAGCATCAATCATGGACCCTAGATGCCGAATCTGGTAAAAAAAATTGTCCGTCCGTCTGTAAACACGATAACTCGAGCAAAAGTAGACGAATTTTCAACTGAAACTTAGTACCAGAAGTGGTTCTGGGATTGCAAATGGGCGTTTTTGGACGAAGGGCCATTGAGCTAGGGCGGCCTAATGGTTTTAAGTCTTTTGTACATAAGTCCAATAAATCTCTTCCGATTTTCAAAAAACTTTTCTAGAAATGCCTGACAATTTATGGAAGAAAATGCATTTGATTTTGAGCCCATCGACTCAGCCAGGGACCTAAACGTGTTTTTCCTACATAAATTGGGTAGATCTTATCTGATTTACCAAATCTTTTTTTTCCTGAAAGTAAATTGAAAACATATGCAAGGGACCCGTACGTATCAGAGTAGATATGGCAAACAGAGGTAATGTTACGTAAAGACTCAAACGTATCTAAGTAAGTATTGCCTTACGTCCACATTAAATTGTGTTGGAAACTGCCGAGAGAGGAATGAGGAAGAGAGGAAAAACCCGTCCGAACAAACGGCGTAAAAAAGGCCTTCCGAAAGTACAAAATTTACTACCAAATAGACAATAATGTTCATGTCAATTTTTTCTACAACATAGCAATAGCATAGGGCAGACCTTAGGACCGACCTAGAGTCCTCCGGAAAGCCCCGTATAAATACTTACATAGACAAAAATATTTCCCTGCAATATTTCTACAACATAATGAAAAACCATTTTTTTGTCTAGGGCAGATCTTAGGACCGACCTAGGGCCATAAGGAAATGCCTCCGACACATACTTTCATAGACAAAGATGTTTCCCTTAATTTGCTCTGCAACATAGCAAAAAACAATTTTTTGTTTAGGGCCGACCTTAGGACAGAACTGAGGCCCACTTCAGCCCTAAGCACAGGCACCGGGTTCAATTTTAAATATAATTCGGTAAAGGATTACCTCTCAAATAGAAAAATAATCAACAAAATCAGTTCGGATTTATCCAACTTATGTAAGCGAACACGTTGGGCCCTAGTAGAAACTCAGTGGGGATGGGTTGGGTTGGCAAGTAGTGAACGTGCTTGTCTTCCACGCAGAAAACCCGGGTTCGATCCCCGGGATGTGTAGGAATTTTCTGTAAATAACTAATGGTATGGAACATTCCTAAGTTCACCCAAGCTTCATAAATTGGGTAGTTATGGGATTCGAGGCCTATAACGAAAAATTGTACACAAAGAGAATCGGAACGTGACGTCACTGCGAACAGAATGTCGTCACATTGGATGCCGAACCAGTTGAACAACCAACCTCCGGCAAACTGCACTGTGATACAAATCAACCAAACAAATGAAATGTGTGAAAATATAACCTTAACATAGTGATATGAATTAATAGAAACCTGTCTTTCGGACCTCTTGGTCTTCAACAATTGTAATCATTATTATAATAATAAAGAAACATTGTGATATACAGATGTACTCCATACGCTAAATAAATAAATAAATAAGAAACTCAGTTTTAGGGTCCTGACTTCCATAAAACGGGAGACTAGTCCTAGGTCTTTCGATCAAAAAAAAAAACATAGGCAGGGGACCCGTACGTATCAGAATAGATGTGGCAAACAGAAATGTTGGCTTAACTCTTAAGTGTATGAAATAACTTCGACATTAAATTGGATTGGAAATTGCCGAGAAGGCAATACTGAAAAACCCGTCTGAAGAAACAGCGCAAAAGTCTCTCTAAAACCTTAAGAAAATTTCAAAATTTAAAAAAAATTGCACTAGGGCCAATCTTAGAATCAACATAGAGCACTTAGGAGAGGCCCCTGACCCATACTGCCGTGAACAAAAATGTTCGCATCTATTTTTTCTGCAAAACTGCACAAAGAACCTCATAATTAAAGAAATATGCACGAAAAAACACCAAATATCGTATGTGGTCGCGTAGCGTGAGTTGGGCCCACACTGAAGACTCTTCAGCCAGTTGGGCCAGACTGAAGACTCGAACAGATTTTCACTAATTTCAATTTCTTGATTTTTTCATGTCCACATCTTTCATTCAAAACTTTGAAGAGCGATTTCCGTTCTAATTTCGCAAAGATATAAGTGAAAAAGCTCCACTAACCATCAAAAAAACCACGTTTTTGACCAATTTTTCAACCGTAACTTCGAAAGTTTTCGACCGAACATGCCCAAATTCAATCCCGTGATCAATTATGTGATTATCTTTCAGGAAAAAAAGTTTTTGAAAATCGGATAAGATTTACCCGATTTATGTAGAAAAAACACGTTGGGCCCTAGTAGACATTCAGTTATAGGTCCCTGGCTGAGACCAAAAGCTCAAAATTCAAAAAAGTTTCTTCCGCCCGGCATGCACAGGCTTTTCTAACAAAAAAAGTTTATGACAATCGGAAGAGATTTACTCAAGTTGAGTACAAAAAACACGTATGGCCCTAGCATAGACTCGGTTTTAGTGCCCTAGCTAAGTCCAAGGACTAAATAAAGTTTCTTCCATAAATTGTCGGCCATGCCCGGGTCTTTCTAAAAAAAATTTATGTAAATCGAAAAATATTAACTCGAGTTATGTACAAATGATCAAAAACCACTTAAACGACCCTAGCTCGGCGGCCCTTGGGCCGACATGCCCAGATTCAGTCCCATAAAAATATTTCGATTGGGAAAAAAAGTTTTTGAAAATCGGTTGAGTTTTACTCAAGTTATCGCGGTGACGCACGGACGGACATTTTTTTATAGCTGATTCGTCATCAAAGGACCATGATCGATGCTTCCGCCTACTCCCCGGTCGAAATTGGGGTGGTTCTTCGTTCTTCGCACGGGTTCAAAAATGATTACGGAATTGAATTTGGACAAAATCGGTTAAAAATCGGAAGTTGCAATCGAAAAAGTGGTTTTCTGAAGGTCAGTAAAACTTCTTGACTTATATATCTGCAAAATTAGCACGGAAGTCGATATTCAAGGTTTTTGAATGAAAGATACGGACCTCAGAAAATCACTGAAATTGATTTAGTGAAAATGTGTTGAGTGGTTCGGGCTGTAGCGAGGGGGAAACGACAATGGCAAATCGGGCCCCACTAATAGCAGGGCAATTCCATGCAACGAATTTTGTATATGACCTGGGAACCGTGTCAATCTCCGGAAGCGTACAAAGGTGCGAGAGTTGTGATGTATGAAACATTTTTCAGGAAAAACCTTATCTATAAGTCTCTCATACAAAAAAACATTGTCAGACGAACCGTTTAGCCGGAAAACGTGGTTCCCAGGTCATCCACTTTTTTATTTTCAACTTTTGAATGGAATAGCCCAGCAAATAGAAGGACGCAGCTATTTCCTTCCTATTTACCTAAAGAAATGTAAAATTTGAGCCTAAATTCAGGCTATTTCTTAATTTTTGTCTGAAAAATTGATGAAATTAAGGAAATAGTAGGGAAAATACGTATCTATTTACTTCTATTCGCTTGCTACTTCCTTCTATTTGCTCCAATAGCAAATGGCACCTGTCCCACCATTTCATTTCATTTATTCCTAATTATTTTTTTAAGGTTAACAAACGTTTGCCATCGTCGTTTACCCCTCGGGCTGTAGTGTCCTTGATGTGGGCCCAACTCACGCTACACGACCCTACACGATATTTGGTGTTTTTTCGTGAATATTTCTTTTAATGATGAGGTTTTTGTTCAGTGTTGCAGAGAAAAAAAGGACAACTTTTCTGTCTATGGAAGTATGGGTCAGACGCCACTTCTAACGTCAATCTACATCAATTCCTTTTGCGACATCTATTCTGATGCGAACGGGTCCTTTGCCCATGTTTGGACCCGTACGAAGTAAAAAGGTCCTAAACGTTTACTACAAACAACTTCATTGTAACATGGGGATTTTTTCAGAACTTTTGTAACTGGACGAAAGTTGTTTTGCCGCTTAATGCGTTAAAACCCTTTTCTGATTTAAGAACTTTTGTAAGTAGACTTGCGTCACACCTCCTCTGTCAGAAGTTTTTTTTGTGCGGATATCAGTACTCTCTACAAATTAACAAAATCTACATACAATTTTGAAGTTGAAAATCGCTTCCATTACAAAGCCCTAGGAAGCCCCATAGATTAAGTCTTGTCTCACGTCTGATCAGACAATACTACATAAGTTTCAACTGTTTCTTCGGGGACAAAACATTAAATTTGTATGGGGAAACATCGTTTTTTGCGAATTAATCATTTTCTGTATTTAATTAAGCGGGCCAAATGAATGACGATGGAAGTTCATTTAATGTCACTTTAAAATAACTCACTTGGTCCGATTTATACAAAACACAAAATGAATAATTCGCAGAAAACGAATTTCTTCCATCCAAATTTGATGTTCTTTCACCGACGGAACAGTTGAAACTCAGGGCGCCCTCAGCTGTTTTGTGGCCAATATGTGAAATAGGCGCTTGATCCATTGGACGACCTCATTCATGTGGAGAATAACCGAAAAATATTGAAAAACCTGAAGGAAGTTGAAGAGTGCTAGAGAAATTCACAATAATCCCAGGATTAGGCCATCCACAAATCTCTGAAACACATATTCGCTTAAGTTTAATTCTGTACGACTTTGCCTTTGGAACCAACTTTCTAACTGTCATAGTTCTTGAGATTCGGGTCATTCTGCCCAATTATGGAAGTGGCCGTATACCAGGATTGGGCCATATTTCCTCAAAACCCTGAAACACGCGTCCGCTTAAATTTAATTCTCTACAACTTTGCCTTTGACGCGATATGACGAAAGTTCGATTTTCTGGAACCAGATAGATAGATAGAATAAGTGGGTGGAAAGCATGGCCTCCAGCACCTAAGCCTCAGATGGGCCTGTTGTGCGTTCCCACGGTTGTTTAAAGTCTCTTAGTTCGTTTGATAAATTTCAGAATATTGCTTGGAGCGATGCTCCAGGCTGTGGAGTAGTTAGTTGTGAATGAGCCTAGGTACAGTTCCCTAGCTTTAATGTAGGATGGGCAATGGCAGAGGTAGTGTTCCGTACTTTCTATTTCGCCGCACTTATCACACTCAGGATTGCGGATCACCCCAATCGTATGGAGGTGCTTGTTCAAAAGGTTGTGTCCTGTCAAAACACTGGTTAATCTTTTTAAGTTGGATCTATTTAGCGATAGGAAGTAACGTGAGTTCCTATTGTTTATTCTGATACAGTTTTTTGCTTGCCTTGAGGTCCTTATGGAATGCCAGTGATCGTTAAAACGCTTCACTTTCCAGTTTGTAACCATTCGCTGGACCACAGAATAAGGTACTGCTAATCCTGGTTCAGGTCCAGTTAGGCAGTTATTAGAGGCCAGTCTAGCTAATTCATCAGCTTTTTCGTTGCCTGGAATGTTCGCGTGACCGGGAACCCAAACTAAGCATATGTTATGGTCTTTAGACAACTTCTGAAAAGTATCTCTGCATTCAAGAGTTAGTGAAGAAGAAAACCTTTACCCATTTATGGCCTTAATTGCCTTAATTTCTGGAACCAAAAAATATATCCCTTGACTCAAGTGGTGCGGTGGGAACATATTTGGAACACTATTGAAGAAGCCAAGAAACGATTTGAAACTTTTTCAATATTTTTTATTAAATTGTCGAATTTCTTCGAATTTCAATGCGGTGGGTAAATTATTTGAAATCATTTTGTACTTAATCATCCAAATAATCGATAATAAACTGACTCTATTCATTCCATTATTGTGAGTCCTTATTCAATTTTTGTATGGCACACACTTAGGACATCTATTGAAGATTTTAATATTTTGTTCCGTAAGCAATAAATCTCCGAAAAAAATCATCAGAAAATCAATTTATCAAAAACAATTTTTTGTTCATTCGTTACATTCACGTTTTGTTGTGACGGCCCATTGTCAGGGAATTGAATGTAAATGCCTACACAACGCAAAGGACTTTAAATGAAAATTTCATTTTGATGTAAATTTGATAGACAATTGTCTATGGCTTTACATATGGAGTACGTGGAGTGTATGAAACGAAGATTGTGATATTTAATTAAATAAACAAAGGGAAGTAGCTCCTGGAACTTTTCAATTCCAATAGTCAATTTATAAAATCAGACAAATTGAGAAAGCCCAGCAAACAAAACGTGCATTTGTGTGGTGACGACTGGCTCTAGATAAAAACCGAATGTATGGAAGTGTGCAATTCATTGGCGAATTAAATCGGTAGCTGTACGGAACATATACCGATGTCTCGCAACTTCATAGGTTCAACCTTCAGCAGAAATTGGAATGTATGGAAGTGTGCAATTCATTGGCGAATTAAATCGGTAGCTGTACGGAACATATACCGATGTCTCGCAACTTCATAGGTTCAACCTTCAGCAGAAATTGGAAGATCAAACTCAACTTTGCAGGTTGAAATTGATGCTTTCCGACTTTCCCCTTGGCCATGAGGGTAGGTAACAATTGGTTAAGCTATGGTGATCGAATGTTTTTCAATAACGGTCCAACTACTGACAAAAGGTAGCCGAGATTGCCCCCTTATCGTTATAAATAATTCGTTTTAAAATTTGGAGAATACAACGGGAAGGGAAAAGAGGAGCAGGCAAGGGATACCATCGCTGAAAAGTAGTGGCGAAAAATTTTCCTCTTTATTTTACCGTGTAAAAGAATCTAGCGACGGCTCAATGCCCAAAAGTTTCCATGAACACTTGCTATAGATTATAAAAGTACTGATAGAACAGTGTAACGTCACCTACTTACCTTACATTTTTAAGTCACCTGTTAGTCGGAAAGCCTTATTAAGTAGCGACGATAGCTACTTTATGTTTTCACCCCTCCTGTCCGTCCGTCCGTCTGTGAACCGTCACAACCATGACGTCACCAAAATGATGTCGCAAAAATGGCGTCGTAAAAATGACTTCCCAAAATTGACGTTACAAATACGACGTCAAAAAAATTACGGCGCACAAATCACATCACACATATGACGTCACAAAAGTCGCGTCACAGATAAAACCAAATTTATGACGTCATACTTTTTCGTTTAATTCTTCAACAATACACCAACGCTACTTTTCTACACCAATGTCAATTGTTAATTTTGAAGTCTTTCGACGAGTTTAATGTTGAAGGAAGAGCACCGACCCACAGGGGGGTCGAAGTTCTAACATCCACAGAGGTTAAGAGAGACAAGAATCGGGAAGCTTGAACTTTGTTCAAGTTGAACTCAAGGCAGTAGCCAGAAGATACGGGTCTCAGGATTGGAGATGAGCGGGTTGCCCGAAACTACGAAAAACCCGACCCGAATCTGAACCCGAATTGTTTTTTTCGGGTTCGTGGGTTTCGGGTTTCGAAAATTTTAATCGGGTCGGGTTCGGTCCAGGCCGGGTTTCGAAAAATTTTATCGGATCGGGCTCGGTCCGGGTCGGGTTGTTGTATTATTATTCGGGTCCCGATCCTTTATTGACTTTTTATATTTTACAAAACTCGTCTAAATTTTATCATCTTACATTACACGAATTTTGTTTTAGTCTAAGGTCCGTGAAGAATGCAGACGTCGGGCGTTGAAATAATTTTTGTTTCGAAGTAATTTGGGTTGTGAGTTTCGAAAAACTTGAGTGTCTGGTTCGGTCCGGGACGGGTTTTGAAACAGTTCGGGTTTAGAAACAATACGAGGTTCGGGTTTCGGGTTTTTCGGAAAAATTTTATCGGGTCGGGTTTCGAAAAATGGTCGACCCGCTCATCTCTACTCAGGATACAAATGAGTGTCTACGTCTATGTTTTCAGTAAAAACACCTTCTCAACTGTTATAAAAATTTCGATGTTCAATTTTTTATAACAGTTTTTATTTCGGATTATGTCTTCCCAAGCGTGAATGCATCATCTCAGATAGTATCCTGGCGCCCATATCTTCTAACTACGGCTCTGGTTCAACTCAACTCTTTTAAGCCGACCCCATTCCATAATGGCTCTCACATTCAAACTTAGAGTGCCTATCATACGTCCTAGAGCTTCATTGTTCATCGATCACCTCACTACTCGGTCTCTAGTTGAAGCAGTGATGTTGGGTGCTGTTATCAGCAAAACTATGAATGGAATTGACGGTCAAACGGTCGTTGATGTAAATCAGAAATAGGACCGATACTTGCGGCACTCCAGCGGTAATATCTTCCCGTTCAGAATTAGCTCCATCAAGTACAACTTGAATTGATCGCTTCTTTAATAAACTTTAATAAACTTTAATAAAGGTCGGATGAACTTGCGAAAATAGACTTCACGACTGTTTCACTTGGAACCGGTCAATAACCCAGTAGCTGTGTGGGCAAACGCTAAATGACTGCGTGCGGCGAGTACACGTGGAGCGCTCGCGAAATAGGCTAATGATCTACTCAGTCCGTCACCGCGTTAACTTGAGTAAAACTCAACAGATTTTCAAAAACTTTTTTTCCCTGAAAGGTAATCGAAATATCATTCATGGAATTGAATCTGCTAGGTCGGCGGCCCTTGGACCGTCAGTGCCGTTTAAGTGGTTTTTGGTCTTTTGTACATAACTCAAGTAAATTTTTTCCGATTTTCCTTGTTTTTTTTTGTTTGAAAGATCTGGGCATGGCCGACAATTTATGGAAGCAACTTTTTTGGATTCGAGTCCTTGGACTTGGCTAGGGCTAACGAGTCTATGTTAGGGCCATACGTGTTTTTTGTACATAACTCGAGTAAATCTCTTCCGATTTTCAAATTTTTTCTTGATCGAAAGGTCTTGTATTGTCTCCCGTTTTATGGAAGAAATTTTTTTGATTAGAAACCCTTGGACTCAGTCAGGACCCTAAAACCGAGTTTCTACTAGGGCCCAACGTGTTTGCTTACATAAGTTGGATAAATCCTAACTGAATTTGTTGATTCTTTTTCCGAATTATATTCAAAAACAAATTTGGACCCGGTGACTGTGCTTAGGGCTGCAGTGGGTCTCAGGTCTGTCCTTAGGTCGGCCCTGACAAAAAAAAAATTTTTTTGCTATGTTGCAGAGCAAATTGAGGGAAAAATTTTGGTATATGGAAGTATGTGTCCGACGCATTTCCTTATGGCCCAAGGTCGGTCCTAAGGTCTGCCCTAGGCGAAAAAATGGTTTTTCACTATGTTGTAGAGAAAGTGGAGGGAAATATGGTTTCTCCTGAGGTTTTTTGCTACGTTGTAGAAAACATTGAGATGAATATTTTTGTCTATTTGGCGGTAACACCGTTTCTTCGGACGGGTTTTTAAATATTGCCCTCTCGGCAATTTTTAATACAATTTAATGTGGACGTATTTTCATACACTTGCACATGTCTTAAAAATTCGATTTACTATCGCCGGGAAGCGGAAAACTGGTTTTTGGGCTTGATTTACTAATTGATCTCATTTAGACACTAATTTCTATTTCAAATAATAATGAATATTGAATGAATGAGCGCCGCTCATTTTTCAAAATCACGAGCGGGAGCGCGAGCGCCGCTCATTTTTAGCGCTCACGCGCTCATTAATTATATTTTAATAATATTTTCTTAGATTTTTTTATTTTATACCTGTCTGGACTGACCTTTTGTTTGTACCAATTTTTCCTGCAATGTTGAGGAGTGGATTTTCTCGATTTCGAAAGAACATTTCATTGGCTGAGTGGTTGAGTAATTTGCGAATCCAACTGCAAGTTTATGTGGCACTACTTTCTCAGATTTTGTGTTCACTAAGGTTGTCTTTAATTTTCACATTTTCGATTTTTTGGATACGCCCCCAGAACATTTCTTAGAGTGTAGAAGTACGAAAGATTGGTTGTAAACAAGGGTCTTGACCTAGATCTAAATTAGTGGCAAAAACCCTCACGAAGTACGAACGTCAAAGTACGTTCTCGTCAACGTATTCTACAATATATCATAAAAATTTTTGTCCTTGACCTTCCTCACGCCCGACTAGAAGCCGTAATATGAGCTGCAGGTCCCATGTCCCGGGGATTGGGTAGTTAGATAGGGTAGCGCTTGATAGCTTATGAGCGGAGTGTGGTAGTCCGGGTCATATGCCAGGCGTGCAACTGTCTAACTATCAAGTGCTCTTTTTACGTCCACGTCGTAGTCCCTGGGACCTCAATTCTCTTCGGAGTTTTGTGCTAAACTTAAGAGTGCTACCTGACAACTTGCCTACGGGTTGTCGGGGAAACGGATCAGTGGGTTGAGCGAAGTGTTAACGCCTCTTCCTCGTAAAAAAATCACAGTTCAAGAAACTCTACAACGAGCCTCGGATAAACGGACGGATTCAACAACGACGACCACGTTGGAGAAGTCTGGCCCAGGATCGCTCCAGATGGAGAAACGTTGTAGAGTCAGCCAAAACCCGCTTGGGTTAGAAAGGCTGATAAGTAAGTAAGTAAGTAGGTCCCATGTTCCAATGGGGAAAAAGGTTCCTCTCAACTGCCTCTAAAACTTTCCAAGCATACCTCTAATTTCATACAATATTCGTGAATAATAATCATCTATTTCATCAATTTGGACTCCTAACACCGAACCACTCAACCGATTTCCACAAAAATCCTGAGGATGCCCTCAGGTGTGAACAACATTGACACCTGACCCCAACACTGATTGAGGTGCCTATGGCGCTGACGCGGGGGCTGTTGGTTTTTGAGTATGTGTACTGCGGCGGTATCGTACTGGGGTCACTGACCCTTACTCCTCCCAAACAACTAGGTGGAGTAGAATCAGTAGGTATTTAGATAGGTGCCGATCCCTACACAGGATCCGAAAGATGATTTACACACCGATCGGAACTGAAGAGAGCACAACATACTTTTAGTGGTCGCGCTGATTGAGCGTAATCTCATTCCCTCGCTCATGGGGGCCTTGCGGTTAAGACTACTTCAGGCACGCACGCAAATCATCACTCTGTTATGTTACAAACGTATAATACCCGTTTGTACTTCGTACGTGTCTAAAAACAGCACTAGTGAACATTTGAATCATTGACTTTTTTGCAATTTAGTCAGTGAGCGCTAAAAATGAGCGCTGATGAGCGCCGCTCATGAGCGGCGCTCCGAGCGCGAGCGCGAGCGCCGCTCATTTTTAGAGGGTCTGAGCGGGAGCGCGAGCGCCGCTCATTTTTTTCATGAGCGCTGCCAGCCTTGTAGTGCACATCTGTTCATAGTTCATACTTTATAAATGATAGCAGACGCAAATGTAAAAGACATTTTGCGCCACGAATGTCTGTGAATGACAGAAATAATAATGAAAGTAAGTAACATCTTCTAATGCTCAAATCATCTTATTTTGTATGAAACTTTGAAAAAGGTTAATTTTTGAACTCAACACCCACTCACCCGACATGGTACCAAACATAATTTTATTCATGAAAGTTAATTTGAATTTTTCATAAAAAACACATTCCCCATTGTTCCATCTTTAACTATAAACAATAACATGACATGACTTTTAGGTAATGATGTGTTTCAAATTTATGGTTCGGATATTTACATTAAACATCGCATAAAAATGTCTACACGAGTTCTGTATGAACGCAAAACACGTCGGATGTTTGTCGAGTGTATCTGCAAATTTAGCATACCTACTCGTTTGATGGGTACAACAGAAAGGACAAACGAAATACGACACAGAGTGGTATAAGGATGATCATCAATAATCAAAGGACTAGTGTGTGTATAGGTGGTTTATTGTAACATGAACGTATAATTTACCAAATAAACATTAATTATGGTAACAATGCACTATAACATCACAAAAACACAATAAATAACCAATTTCTTGAGAAATTCAAAGCTGTTGAAGTTGAATAAGGCAAACAAACAAATACAAAAAATTATGATAAAAAAATTAACACAAAAATAAACGAAAAAGTAATATTACAAGATGAAAGCTAATGTAGTCAATTGTTAATACAATTTGTTTCTTTCGTTTTTCTGGCTTGAAAAATTAAAATAATTTTTAGCCCCTGCAGCGACCGAACAGTATCTTATGTTCTCAACAAAGTTATAAAGATCTTAGGTAACGTTCATATCGAATGTTGAATTTGTATAAAAGGTGTCGTTACGAAGGCGGAATCGATAGTTTTCCTTTGTTTTTCGTTGATGTTATGCATTGATAATCGAACATTTCGCAGGAAAAAGATTGATTGAATTAAAGACCTACAGGGATGAAAAGTAATTGCAACAACTTTTGTGCTTTTCATTTCAATTATCAATTTTCTCTCTAGAAACATTTTGTGGGTTAAAAACTATTGACATCTTCTGTCGCTTTCTTCCTCTCGTGAAGGTGGAAGGTATAAGTCCTAAGACCTAGGGCCCTAAGGACAGACCTCGGACTCATACATCCTTGGGCGAAAATGTTTTCCTCATATTTCTCTAGAACATAGTAAAAACCCATTTTTTGGGCCAGGGCCAACACAAGGACTGACCTATGGCTCTAATGACAGGCCCGACCCCAAATTTGTCTTGAATACTGTTAGGCCCTCGATTACCGAAGAAGAAAAAGAATCAAGAATTTTTGCGATTTATATAAAAAAAAAACATATGCAAGGGACTTGTACGCATTAGATGTGGCAAACAGATGTTGCAAAGGGACTCGATCGTATCTCAGTAAATATTGCATAACTATGAAGTGTATGAAAATGACGTCCGTATTAAATAGAATTGGAAATTGCCAAAAGGGCAATATTGGAAAGCCCGTCCGAGGAAACGGTGTAAAAGTCTCTCCAAATATTCAAGAAACCCCCAAAATAAAAAAAATAAAAAAACCTTTTTTCAGACATATTTTCAAAAAAAATGTTATTTGTACTACGGCAGATCTAAGAACCGACCTAGAGCACTTAGAAAAGGCCTTTGTAGACCCATACTTATATAGACAAAAAAGTTTGCAATTGACGCTGATCTTTTATCTCTTATCGTTCTCTAAATGTTTGGATTTTTCGAAAATATATTGTCTGGATCGATCCACCCTAACATTAGCGGCCATTTTAGGCATTTTCCCGGGTGGGATGCTGTGAAACACGAACAATGATATAAAATAAAGAAACTTCACTCCCTTTTGTTTCACAATATTAGTTTTTATTATTAAAAGCTGACCGGTTTCACGAACGAAGTTCGCATCATCAGAGCTTATCGACAGCTGAAGAAAAATTAAAAATTAAAGAGACATTTACAGTTTGAGGTGGACGAAACAATTAACAATGCAATTTTTGGAGGTCGACGACCTTCGAAGAAACTGTTAGCCGGCTGCAAACAAGCTCTTCGATCAAAGTCAAATGATTAAATCAAATAAAGAGGAATAACCGTTGCCATAGTCTTTGTTCAATACGGAATTTTTGTCTTTGTAGATGTGGAAGGATTCGGCAATATTTAATCTGTAGACGTTTCGAACTTCTTCAACCAACTTGAAATTTTGTGATTGCTTGCGACTGCATGTTCGGTGAGAGCGGTTTCTTCAATTTTCTTGTTTCGGACATACCTTAAATGCTCGGCTATTCTATTTTTAAGTGGTCTTTTTATAAGCCCTACGTATTGTTTCCCGCATTGACAAGTGGCGACATAAATACCTGATTTATCCAATGGAAGGAATTTGTCCTTTGTGCTTCTCAGTAGGTTTCTTATTTTGTTTTTACTGGAACAAACTAAGTGTATTTTATTGGTTTTTTAGTTATTTGGATCACAAACGAAAAGTAAAAATTTCAACCGTGTGCGAGAATTGCTGCTCACGCCGAAGGCAAGAGCTGCAATCGCACAGGTTGAAATTTTTACGTCGTCCCTTGTGATTCACGTAATTTTTCATTACAACAACTACGAATATTGTCATTTTCGCTTCCCAAACTATAAAAACAAAAGCAAATTTAAATTTGAATACATTTCAACCGTTATAAATATCAGTTTCTAATAGAGGTCTTAATCAGCATCATAATAATCAAACTTTATAGACAATTAGTACCTTTCGATGTGAGGTCTTTCTATCGTCCCCCATGCCGGTCAGCTTTTAATAATAAAAACTAATATTGTGAAACAAAAAGGAGTGAAGTTTCTTTATTTTATATCATCATTAGCGGTCATCTCGAGGGGTGACGCACTTCTGCGGTTTATGGAATAAATGGGAATAAATGGAATAAATGAGAATAAATATTGGAATAAATGATGATTTTTTCAAATTCGTCAAACCTCAAATAGACTTGATTTTGATGGCAACGCACACAACAAACCACACTAATGTGAAAAAACCCACTTTTGAAAACTTAAAAGAATTTTTGTTGAAAAATGGAATAAATGGAATAAATAAATTTATTCCATTTATTCCCAAAAAAATAAAATGTAATCTCAAGATGGTTTAAATGCTTTATAATTTGTGCAAACATTTTTTTGAACTTATTTGTCTAACTTGTGATGTGCTTGGTTCAGATATTTCGCAGAAACAAAAAAAAAATTGGGAATAAATGGAATAAAAGAATAAATGGAATAAAAGAATAAATGGAATAAATGAAGTGCGCCACCCCTCGGGTCATCTTAGGCTCGGCCCGGGCCCATATTTTTTCATAGATGGTCTTAAGGCTTTGATTACTTATCGAATAGAAAAATAATCACGAAAATCGCATGGAATTTACTAGAGTTATGCATAAAGAGCAATTCCATGCAATGAGTTTTGTATATGAGCTCCCAGGGCCTATTTTTGGGAATTTAATTCCCGAAAATTCCTGAAATGTGATGTATGAAACATTTTTCAGGAAAAGCCTTATCTCAAGTCTCTCATACGAAAAAGCATTGCCAGAAAAACAGACAGAGACTCGTTTTTAGTGCCCTAGCTAAGTCCAAGGGCTCAAGATCAAAAACGTTTCTTCCATAAATTGTCGGCCATGCCCAGATCTTTCAAACAAGTTTTTGAAAATCGGAAAAGATTTACTCGAGTTATGTACAAAAGACCAAAAACCACTTAAACAGCCCTAGCTCGGTGGGCCTTGGGCCGACTGTGCCCAGATGTAAACCCATAAAAGCTTTTTCGATTACCTTTCAGGGAAAAAAAGATTTTGAAAATCGGTTGAGTTTTACTCGAGTTATCGACGAGACGGACTTACAAAGTTTGTTTTGCAGATTCGGTATCTAAGGACCATGAAACGAAAAAGAAACCAACTCCCAGGTCGAAATTCGTCTGGCTACAAACTCCGTGGTATACGCAATAGATCCTTTTTCGAAGAACTAAAAATACGTAGCTAAATCTAAGAAGACCAACTCACAAAATTTTCTTCCATAATTTGTTGAGATTTCATGGATCTGTCGATTAAAAAAATTGCTGCCGACCTGAGACGTTCCTCCAGCCTCGCACTATATTGTGAATAGTTGCATTAATATCTACAGCTATGCACAATAAGAATGACCTGCTATTTGTAATATCGCCGTGTTCTCTATTTCTATGATTCTCCGATTTCTCTCATTTAGCCATTTGAAATAACATACGAAATGAGAGAAGTCGGAAAATCATAGAAATAGAGAACACGGGGATATTCCAAATAGCAGGTGATTCTTATTGTGCACAGCTGTATTTTTCAAAAAATTAGTGTAACATAGCCAAGAGCATTTTGAAATCAAATGTGCAAATCATGGGCGCGCGGTAGCAATGCGCCCGTGACGCAAGTCCCCACGAGCAAAAAATTCAGAAAATTTTTTTTCGTAGACTTCGGAACCATATATACAGCTAAGTTTGGACTTCCCACCCTTGCGACGTACCCCCCGGAAAATATTTTTCCTGGATTCTACGGAAAATTCTAAGGCGAAATGTCTTTTAACTCATTAAAATCGGTCCAGTGGATCCGGAGATATGACCTTTAGAAAATCGTCATTTTCCATGCACTTTCATAGAAACCAAAGTTAATGGAAACATCCTACGTTAGTTAGTTACTTAGTTAGTTACTTAGTTAGTTACTTAGTTAGTTACTTAGTTAGTTACTTAGTTACTTAGTTACTTAGTTAGTTCCAGAGCCATTTGTATGAAAACCCACTTTTTTGGAGTTTTCTCGAAAACGGCTCGATATCTTTTCTTGAAATTTTGCAGGGACCTTCGGCTGGGCATTCTACGCCATATGAGATTTTAAAAAAGGGGGGTACCGGCCTCGTTTGGGCGCCAGGGCTCTTAGAAGGCGCCATATAAAGCCCATATGTATGTGTTTGTGTGTGTGTGTGTACGGAAGCATATTTTGTATAAGACATGGTTGGGTGTTCGAGATACAGGTTTGGTGTCAAAGGGAAAGATGTTGGGTTGGGTGTGTAGTGTATAGGGGTGACCGCCAAAATGGCGGAAAATGGGCCGGGGGCTCAAAAAAAAACTTTTGATATGTTGTAGAGTAAGTTGAGGGGATCATTTTCGCCCATGAAAGTAGTAGCCGCCGCGCCTCGTTTTTGCGGCGGCGGCGGCTCAAAAAAAAACTTTTGATATGTTGTAGAGGAAGTTGAGGTGATCATTTTCGCCCATGGAAGTAATAGCCGCCGCGGCTCGGTTTGGCGGCGGCGTCGGCTCAAAAAAAAAACTTTTGAGATGTTGTAGAAGAAGGTGAGGGGATCATTTTTGCC
>CM055404.1:121424817-121445791 GCA_029228625.1 Pseudolycoriella hygida
CCGGCATTTGTGACGCATTTTTTTAATCAAAAATGAAAACATTCCAAAAGAATTTTTGCGTTTCAAAGCTTTAAGCGTCACCCCAAATTGATATCAGTTGTTTTGGAAGGAGGAAGAAGGACTTTCGTCACATTTCCCTTTTAAAAGGGTTTTTGTTGTGATTAGGTATTTCTGTTGTTTGGAGTGCCTGAAGATGGAATTCTAAATTCTAGTATAAACATTATTCACGATCGTATTGAAGAAGTGATTTTCTGAGCATAGAATTATATTTTCAAATTCGGCGAAACGTTGAATTATTTCAACGAATAATACGTGTAACAGAAACGAAGAATACGGAAATTTTAGGCGAAACGTAATTCAATTTTTACGTTTAAATTCGAAAGTTATTTTAACTTCTATGTTCTGTCATGTTTAGCGCACGTTGTCATTTCCCTTTCATTGCACATTTTTCCACTCTGTTCTGCAGAGTAGCAATTAGGCTAATCGGTCAATATTGTGTGGAAAAAGTGCGATCCTGGTATCCTAGATACCGGGAAATTTGGAAGCCGAAAAACTGGATACCGGGAAATTAGAAGAGAGGCGTCGAAAATCGGGAAATGACTAAATATTGTGAAATGACTAAATATTGGGAAATGACCAAAAACGGGAGTGACTAGAAATCGGGAAATGACTGAAAAACAGGAAATTAGTGGAAATCGGGAAGTGAACGAAAATCGGGAAATGACTAAAAAAGGGGAAATGAACAAAACTTGGGAAGTGACTGAAAAATGGGAAATGACTAAAAATCGGGAAATGACTAAAAATCGGGAAATGACTAAAAAACGGGAAATAGGTAAAAAGCTTGAAATAGTTAAAAATCAAAGAGTAACTAAAATTGCCAAAAAAATTTTTCCTCGCTCCGCTCGCGAATTTTTATTAACTACTTTAGAACACCGAATGAGTTTTGTTCACTTATATCATCTATTTGGCCCAGGACACAATGGATTTTTTGTAAAAATTTGTGAAATTAAAAATTGTTATGTGGCCACGACCGAGGGAAAGAGAAGCATGTTCCCGGGGTCCGGAATTTTTTTGGGTGGTGAGCGATTTTTAAGGTCCTAGAAATGATGAAGAAAAATTTACTAGACCCATCTTCGATAGGCAGGGTGCAAACATTTACAATACATTGTTTCCGAATGATGGAACGATAGATTCATTGTTGGGCACCACACGGGCAGAGCGAAATATAGAGGAAGATACAGTCACTGGAACAGCAGCACGAACCGAGTCGTATGTTTCAGCTCAACGAAAATGGGTTGAAGTTCCTAAAAAGTTTGACGGACAGTGTGTGCCACAAAAGAATGCAGCGATGGAAACGTATAAGTTTAACAGCATCATGCAAAAATAGAAGCAATCTTTTGTCGAGTTTTAAACGGAGCTACGTACACAAGTAAGGCGATGCGAATTTACATGCAAGTGTACCTCTGACAAGTTAATTGTGTTTGAAGGTCGTATGCTACGTGACCGCATTATAACGGGTGTATATGACAAAAAATTGCAACTGAAATTATTGGATGGTCGGGATGATACGTTGGCGAAGGCTATTGAAACGTGTAAGACTTTTGAGTCTGTTAATGCAAACAAAACCATTTTGAATAGTAAGCAAATTGTCGCTTTCAGACGTTTATTACATATCGAATCCCTTCAAATTACATATATACTTAAATATCAATAACCAAATTATTTATTAACTTAGTGAAAATGGTAAATATTCGTTTGTTTGCAAATGTCATGGGGCTAAAAGTGACCATAATGTGAGAAATAATAGTCGAAATTACTCAGAGACGATCATTTATCGAAGAAAATTTAATTTCATCAGCAAATCAACTTTTCCAATTATTTTCAGTAAATGTTTTTTGGCGCCAATAACAAGTTTTTCCACTTCCACTTGATAAATCAATTAATTGTTTGTTGTTGTTAATAATTTAAGACGGCGATTTTGTATCACTTTTTTATAAACGAAGTGAACACTATTCGCACGCGATTAAATTAAACTAAAGAAATTTAATGAAAAAAACGATGTTTTTCCAGCAAAGCTTTTGTCAAAAAAATTGTTAATTTCAAAAAAGTACCTAGATAGCTAAATAAAGTCATTGGTTTTTCATCTTGTAGTCGAGGTACTTTTTTAAGATTGCTTAGTTGTTTCAACAAACTCCTCGTTAGAAGATAGGTCTGCACCTTCAGCCGAAAATTTGAAAATGCCAAAATTCATGAAGTAGCGAGTCGCTTACCTAGGAATATAGTGATATCTATACGTCATATAAGTTTCAACTCGGTACTAGGCTGCGTCCTCGAGTTAAGACTTTTTGAACGCAGAGGGCAGCAGCAGCCTGGTGCCGAATTGAAACTTATGTGACGTAGACAACTCACTATTGCCTCCAATTTGGCGAAAACAGATTTCCAGCACCAGCGTGCCTTCTTTAGTCCCAGCTTTAGGGTCCCAAGTACGCAGCCTGGTGCCGACTTCGATCGTGTTCTTTCTCGCTCTTTCTTAAAGATAGGCGTTGTCAGAATTTCAGCACCAGGCTGCCTTGTAAAACCTTCTCTTCCGTTGCTTTGGACGGGTTTTCCAATATTGCCCTATCGGCAATTTCCAATATAATTTAATGTGGACGTAATTTCATACACTTAAGAGTTAAGGCAATATTTACTTAAATACGTTCGAGTAACATCAACTCTGTTTGTCACATCTATTCTGACACATACGGGTCCCTTGCGCATGTTTAGACCCGTACGAAGAACGAAGTTCTTCGAAAAGGGGTCTTATGCGTTTACCACGACGTTTGTACCTACCCCAATTTCGACCCGGGAGTAGGGAAATCATCGATCATGGCCCTTAGATGACGAATCAACAATAAAAAAAATGTCCGTCCGTCCGTCACCACGACAACTTGAGTAAAACTCGATCAGATGATTACAGGCATGAATTTCGACAAAATCGGTCAAAAACTTTCGAAGTTATGGTCGAAAAAGTGGTAAAAAACGTGGTTTTTTGAAGGTTAGTGGAACTTTTTCACTTATATCTCTGCGAAATTAAAACAGAAATCACGGTTGAAAATTTAAAATGAAAGATATGGACAACAGAAAAACACGAAAATTAAATTGGTGACTTTTCGTGAAAATTTCATTAATTATGAGGTTTTTTGTGCAGTTTTGCAGAGATGAAAGAGGCGAACTTTTTTGTTCATGGAAGTATGGATCATGGCCTCTCCTAAGTGCTCTAGGTCGGTTCTAAGATCGGGCATAGAGCAATTTTTTCACATTTTTTTTTAATTTCGGACTTTTTTAAGGATTGGAGATGTTTTTTGCGCCGTTTCTTCGGACGGGTTTTTCAATATTGCCCTTTCGGCAATTTCCAATCCAATTTCATGTCAACGTAATTTCATACACTTAAGAGTTAAGGCAACATTTACTTTGATACGTTCGAATCTTTTTGCAATATCTATGCTGTTTGCCACATCTGTTCTGATACGCACGGGTCCAAAATGTATTTATAAATTTTAAATTTTGTCACCTTTTCTAAATTGGTGATGGCGACACACTAAATGACAGCTAGGTATGGAACCAATGCGAAAAAAGAGCTTTGTAGTACCTTCCGACTTTTTGACATCCCCTACCCTCTCATACGAAATCGTACAAATTAAACTACCATTCTCCCCCTTACGAAATTCAGAATGTTTTTATACTCAAAATTTTTCATAAAATATCGAGTTTTCAGTCGAAGCGACGGTCTAACGGAAAACATAGAATATTCAAGGATGCTAACCGACCCCCCATATTTAACACAATGCAAAATTTTTCGTAGTTTCCTGGAATATTTGCATTGTGTATTAACGGAGTTATGTAAAACACAGTTTATGATATTTAGTTTTACTCGTTGTCCCACCGAAAACTTGTCATTACATGTATATGTGCACCCCACGGAAATTATTCATTACATGCCATTCATTACACGCTATTCATTACATGTAGCCCCCACCGCAAACTTCTCATTACATGTATATCTGCATGTAATGACGCGTTTTCGGTTGGGACACCGAGTAAAACAGCATACAGTGGGGAATGCTTAATAAGTCATCCATTCTGGATAATTTCGTGACACTCGCAAACTCATTCGTGTATTTTTAAGCAACTCGCTTTAAAAACTGTTTTTTGGCTCTTGTAGTTGTATACCTCGCCTTCGGCTCGGGATACAAACTCTACACTCGTCAAAAAACAGTTTTCAAAGCTTTTTGCTTAAAAACACCCTCTTGAGTTTGGCTCATTTCATCAAATTAATCCCTCATCTAATGACTTATTTCCGCATCCCCCACTGTAATCTACTATTATACGAATTATATTTGGCTATTTGAAACGTACAGAGTAACACCGACGTGATGTTACCTGTACGAGGTTGATACGTAGAGTCCATTAATAATAGGACGATATTTATAACGAACAACTGGCAGAAATAATTGCGCGATTTTGCTGTCTATGCGTCGATGCCAATATACTGTTGAACATTGTAAGGTTGATAGAACAATATTCATGTGTTCGAAGTTACCTTAGGTGAGATACGACAATCATAGCTCTTAAGGCTGCCGAAGATTTGAATTTTGATAACTTCGCACTCTTCCCCCTCGTACGGATTTGTTGACCCTGAACAAGTACGTACTTTAAGCTTTCACACCCTTCAACACATCGTGTTCCAAGTAAAAATATCGAAAAAGTTGCTCATTTCATATAATTCCGAACTCAACACGCGTTGTTGTTGTTATTATTAATCATCGCGTATGGACTGCATGACGTGTCAATTAATTTGTACCAGAATCAAATCAATTCAAACCACTTCGACCAACTGAAACTCATTAAAACACCAATTCACTAAAATGATTACCAGATCAATAATCTGCTGCATTTTAAATTGTAACAGCGTAACCAATTTCACATCAACTCCGATACAATAAGGCTTTAAAGCGCAGTCATTAAATGTTAAAATTTAAACCAATTTAAGAGACGGAAAAAAATCCGAATATGATAAACGTTCGTGTGCATTGCGTATGAATGTGTCAATTAATTTCGTTTTCTATTTCCCATAAATCTTTGCACAAACAATTTTATTCAATAAATTGCATAAAATAAAATTTATAACTCACTGTCGATCATTAACATGACTTTTACGTTCCATCAATACGTTGATTGCTCGCAGTGAGTATATGTAACATTACCATTGACAACGAGTTCATAATTCCAGCTGATGCAGAAACAGTCAACTTTTATTTTTATCAAGAATTAATTCGGTTTTCTTAACGTAGAAGAAATAATCGCGTGAAGTTGGACCAGTTGGAAAATTCAACTCTCTACAAACAAAAGGTAAAGTAGCCAAGAATTCTACATTGAACAACAATATGTGACTGAGAGTGTTGTGCAGCATTACAATGTGCATGCAGCAATGCTGACTTTTAAATTACTCCAATTTTTTTTAATGATTGGAAGCAATTCTATTTCAAGGACTACCAGTTTAATGCTATGTTCACCCACACCGTTCTTTTTTACCTTATTTTTTCTGTATGAAGTATCTTACCTTTTATCTATGTTCGACTTCGATGGTATTATGTACTGTTGTTAATAGGAGTTGTTATTCATAGTTGCTGATAAATAGTCGGGTGCATTTTTCTCTGATTTTCGCAATTCTTCTGCCAAAAATGAAGTCTGTTCACTCACTTAAAAAATACGAAAAAAAAGTAAGTCTTCGTGTCGTTCAAAAGCGTTATCTTCCAGCATTGATATTCAAATAACGCGCTCAAAGTAATTAAAACACAACTTGCTACAACGCCACCGGTTACCATTTTTCTGAAAAAAAATTGAAGGGAACGGGCTCAGTGGTAACGTACTGGCTTTCCACCAAGAATACCCGGGTGCAATCCTGGGGGGACAAATTCTGTATAGAATTTTTTTTCACTGACTTCAATGAAAGTAACGTTCCTAGGCGCACCCAGGCTTTATAATTTGGGTAGTTGTGACTTCAGTGCCGTTACGAATAGTAGAAGAATGACAAATATGACGTCCCCCATATTCGATGAATTATCTGTACAAATGTCTGAGTCTAACTTTAGGCGGAGATATAATAAGCACCAGAAGAAACTTTGATCGTAAAATGTAACTTACCGTTAGGCGTGGTTCGGAATTCACATTAAGCAAAAACACAATGATGGGGCGAACCGGTATTCTAAGCCCTACTAGTTGTCGCAGTACATCACTTTCATTTGGTGGTACTAGGTTTGTGTGCCATTTACCACTGACACAGTAAAAAATTTCGATAACGAAAGGATCTGTAAGATAAATCCATCTAAGCAAAAGCTCATTAAAAATTGCGAGACTAGTAAATAAAACATATGCAAGGGACCCGTGCGTATTAGAATAGATGTGGCAAACAGAAAAGATGTTTCGAAAACAATCGAAATCATTTAAGTAAATATTGCCTTAACTCTTAAGGACTTACAATTGCGTCCACATTAAATTGGACTGGAAATTGCTCGAAGGGCAATATTGAAAAACCCGTACGGCGCTAAAAACCTCTTCAAACCCTTAAAATAAGCTCAGAATTTAGAAGCGACCTAGAGCATTTAGGACAAAAAAGTTTGCCTCTTTTTTCTTTACAACGCTGCACAAAAACCTTATCAGTAGAGAAATGTTCACGAAAAACCACCGAATATCATGTAGGGTCGCGTAGCATGAGTTTGGCTCACACTAAGGACACTATAGCCCAAATCAGTCAACATAGTTTCACTCATTTAATTTTCGTGACTTTCTGATGTCCACATCTTTCATTCAAAACCTTGAAGAGCGATTTCTGTTCAAATTTCGCGGAGATATAAGTGAAAAAGATCTATCAACATCCAAAAAATCACGTTTTTCACCACTTTTTCGACCGTAACTTCGAAAGATTTCGACCGATTTTGCCCAAATTCAATTTCTTCATCAATTTTATGATTATCTTCCAGG
Source organism: Pseudolycoriella hygida (assembly GCA_029228625.1). NCBI lineage: Eukaryota > Metazoa > Arthropoda > Insecta > Diptera > Sciaridae > Pseudolycoriella > Pseudolycoriella hygida. The sequence continues at coordinate 121,431,841 of CM055404.1, forward strand.
AAAAATAAAGTTTTTGAAAATCGGATAAGATTTACCCGAATTATGTAGAAAAACCACGTTGGGTCCTAGTACAGACACAGTTTTAGGGCCCTGGCTGAGTCCAAAAGAACAAATCCAAAAAAGTTTCTTCCGTAAATTGTCGGCCGTGCCCAAGTCTTTCAAACAATACAAAATTTTTGAAATTTACTCGAGTTATGTACAAAAAACACGTATGGCCTCGCGTATGGCCCTGGCAGAGACTCGTTTTTGGTGCCCCAGCTAAGGCCAAGGGCTAAAAATCAAAAGAGTTTCTTCCACAATGCCCAGACCTTTCAAACAAAAAAAAATTTATGAAAATCGGAAAAGATTTGCTCGAGTTATGTACAAAAGACCAAAAACCATTTAAACGACCCCAACCCATTTGACCAAAGGCGACAGTGCCCAGCAGTGCCGCCACAAGGTTAAATAGCGCCCTTGGCATTCAAAATTTAGCGCCCCTCTCCTCACTATAAGCACATTTTCGTAAATATTTTGATCATTTTGACGTTATTTTGACTATAATAGGCCATTATGACGGGAAAATTTTCATTGTTCTACTTTGAGGAATCTTTTGTCTACTATGAAGAAAGTGTTCATCTCTTTGGTTAGTATTTCCTCTTCATTAAGGTCTACAAGACTTTCCACTGTAGCCAACATATTTTTATGAAATCAAAAGCAAAAACTTGTTTCCGAGTTAAACTTATGGTACTTGGATAACGGTACATTTGGTGGTTCCATCCATAATTGAAACGGTTGAATCAATTTCAAATACCGACCCAAAGGGGCCATTCCACGAAAACTCCGTTCCCACGCTCGAAATGCTCAGTTGTTACGAAAAAATATTAATAGAAAATGGTGCATCAGACGTATTGATCCCTTAACTAGAGGATAGTAACTTTTCTATTGCTTTCATTTTGCAACTACTGAGAATTTCACTCGTGGGAACGAAGCGGACCGTGGAATTGCCCAAAGACTAAAGCAAAAATGTTAGCAGTCACGGAAAAGAATCAAGAAGATGGCTACAAGCGTTTTCATCGCCTCATTTGGGTACGTTACAGGGTCTATTATGGTAGGCTCTCGTATGTCAATGAATTTGATAATTGGAGCGGAGATATGCGGAGAGATTTCTTTTATTGATGATTCGTCATCTAAGGACCATGATCGATGCTTCTCCCTACTCCCGGGTCGAGATTCGACTGGTTACAAACGTCGTGGTAAATGCATAACACCCCTTTTAGAAGAACTTCGTTCTTCGAATGAGCAATCATTCTAAGTGTATGGACTTAAATTCACTGCTTCGTCAAGGTTCAAGTTTGTTTGTTTATTTAAACTGCTAGAAAGATAATAATAAAACATGGGCAAAAGACCTTGATTCCGGTACCTGGATGGATACTCTGGCGTGGAGAGAAACGAAAGGTTAGATGAGCCTGCTAGGGTAGGCTCTACTGCCACGATGAGCGGCGTGGAACCATGTCTGTCAATACACCAGCCACGATGCGAGGATGCATTAAATGACTGAAGTGGCGGGAGCATGCCGAACGCTGGGAAGCATATGAAAGAGGCGCTCATACAAAGCACTTCTTCCCGAAGCCCGACGCGAAATGGGCCAATGTCCTGCTAAAAATGGACCGAAGTCGTATATCGTATTAGGAGCGACCACTGAACACTGTGGGCTAAACCGGCACCTGAATACGGCTGTCGGAAACCCCAAGGTGCTCTTGCGGATTAGAGGAAGAAACGTAATATGTGATTCCCCCCAAATTAGGCGCAGGCTTCTTTGGGATTTCGTTGTGAAGCTATAAAAATTGGACCTGCCACTTTAGACAGGTTCTTGCAAGCAACAGGAAGGCTCACCTAACGATTTAAATTATAAAAGGGGAGGTCAACAAACATTTCTTGGGCAAGGATTGTCATAGTGCCTAAGAAGTGACCCCGTATCCTCAATTTTCTCTTCTTCATAGCAAAAACACACTCTTAGGCTTCGACTCATATTTCCTCGGACAAAATATTTCCACTCTATTTTCTCAAAAAATCGCATTTTGAAAAATCACCAAAGAAAGTCAATGAATAGAACTGCCCTAGGAGTACATACAAGCAAGGGGATGACCCTTTCTACCACTCGTATTAGTTTTCAGTGAAACCAACCATGAAATTTCAAAACATTTCCGGTATTGTAAGGATGAAAGCACAGAGGAACAGGTGTTCCCTTTCTCCTTCCCGAATCTTTCAACAAAAACAGAAAGATAACCTGACCCGAGGGACAACATTTTGTACTTGTACGATCCATGTCCCAGCCCCGGTGAAATTTTCTGAATCGAGAAATGAAGTGAATGTGTGATTTTAATAGGCCTTTTTAATGCAAGAATAGGGAACAGCAAAACTAATTCGGGCTATGAAAGGGTAGTAGGCAAACTCGTTAAAGATGCTTTGAACTTAAATGACAAGCGGTTTTTTGATTTCTTTGACTTCAACGGGTTGGCAGTAACCAATTCTTTCTTTAAGCATACTTACGTCTATGATAGCTAACATCATAAATCAATAATTACATGGTTATAGAACAGGACAGGAGGCAGGAAGTTAGGGACACACGTGTTTTTAGGGGTTTCACTTTCGGCTCGGACCTCTACCTTTTGGGTGCCAATCAGTCAGTCAATAAACTCAGTCGGGCTAAAAGGAAGAAAGTGGTTGTTCGCAAATTCTGTGTAGGAAAATTTAGGGACGAGGAAGTAAGGGATCGCTTCATGGAAAAATTCACCGAAGGTTTTGAGGGGCTTACTCCAAACTGCGGTGGCATTGAGGCTGAGTGGGCAAATTTAAAGAAATTTGTTTTCGAAGTAGCTGAGGAATGTCTGGGCAGTGTCTCGAGGGGCAGTAGAAACAAAGAAACGGGTTGGTGGAACGCCGATATCAAAAAGGCTGTGCTGGAGGAAAGTTGTATTTGATTTGGTTATAGGATAAGGCGGATGAGAAGAAAGAAGCTTACAGGGTGTGTACGCAGGCCGTTAAGGCTCTAGTTAAGGAAGCCAAGGACAGGGCGTGGAGGAAGTTCAGCGAGGAATTGGAAGAAGCAGGTCAAGGAGGGGGTAAGAGATTCTGGTCAAAGATTAAGGATATTAGCGTGGTGGTGGAAAAGAGGGAGCATTTTGGGCAAAATGGTCAGTTAATTACAGATAAGGGTGACGTCCTGGAAACAGGATCTATTTGCCTCTGTTAATCCGGTAGTAGAACCTGATACGGAAGCAGTTCCTACAGGGTTAGTCGTCTGCGATGGTACGGACACGCTCAGAGAATGGATAGTAACAAGCTCCCAAAGAGGATACTGAATGTTCAAGTCCCGGGTGTGCGCCAAGGAGAAGGTTTATAGACTCAATCAAATACTACTTACTTACTTAGCAGCCGTACTAACCCAAGCGGGTTTTGGCTGACTCCACAACGTTTCTCAATCAAATCAGATTTAAAAATTGAGGGGCTTTCTCTGGGCGAATAAACCATCCCCTTAGCATAGGATAGGAAGGTATGGAAGAGGGTAGCACCGGACGTAAAAACCTCACACCTAAAGGTATAAACGGTCTATAAAGTTTGATGATGATGGTGATGAGAAATATGGAATAGAACTTGACCCAACCCGAACTCTGTTAAACTCGAGGTTAGGGGCTTTTGAAATAGTGCGCACGCTTTTTGGGGTAGCAGGGGATGCGTACTATTTGAATGGCCCCTTAGAGTGAAGAAATTTTCATTTGATAAACACTTTCAGCAGCTACTGAGCGATACTCTTTTTTGCTTCAAAGTCACAGATGCTCTCACATCACAACACAAATATCTTGAACGATGTATCTAGTCCACAGACACCGGAAAGAAAACTCTCAATTCATCAATGCATAAACGGACTATTTTATCAAATTGTTCGTAAATGGTCTGGTCTGCTATAATAATGAACACTGAGAATATTTATTCGATCAAAATATTAAATTATGATTACAAAGTGAATTGCACGTTAATTTTTAATGATCCCGTGTGTACTTTGGTATAATTGCTGTTTTACTTTATGGCTCTTATATTACACTGGCTTAAGCTTTACCATTAATCATCAACGGTGTTTGTAGTGTTTCCATTGCCTATTTTTGCTGTTTTCTAATGTACCAAATGATTAGTGACTATTGTTGTTGCTGATTATCAGCTTTGGTATATTAATTTAGTTCCTTTATTGAAATAATGAACGTATGCTACGATGAATAATAGCATCGAGCAAAAATTAGTTCCGTAAAAAGTAAGAAACGGAATTTTTTGCTGCAAGTGATAGGTTTGAAAACCAAAAGCACTTTTACGTAGAATACCTTTTGGGTTTCTTAAGTGGTCAGGGATAAGAATTTGCTTCGTTTTTCAGACAGTGTAGTTACATAAAAACAAAAATTTCTGGCGGATCTTTAACAAGAGTCCAGGAAAAATGTCCTCAAATGTCCTTTTGCGTCCGTCACACTCTTAGATTTTGTCCTGTCACGGTTCGCGAGATAAAAGCGTGTACTAAAAATGGATTCTTAAATCTTCCATCAGAAGCCGCTATTTAACCAAATAGCTTTTTCCAAAAATTTGTCCTTAATATATCCTAAACGTTGGTTGTTTCAGAAATAAGAAATTGGAAATTTTCTAGTGGAAAAATGTTCAAATTACATAATTTACAATTTTATTTTTCCAAATTCTTTAAAGGCAACAACAAATGTCCTCAATTTGTCCTAATTTAATAACTTCGACACCATTGAGAAAAATACTTCCTTCTGTAGTTATAAAGAAAAACGAGTTTGCGTCAATTATTACACCTAAGTATTTCACCTGGTCAACTGTCAATAGTTCAATGCCATTTATAAAAATGTGCACTTCGTTCTTTTTGATTACCTTATTAGTTATCACCATAACTTTTGTTTTGTCAATATTCAACTTTAGTTTATTCTGGCATATTTTGTTGAATAATGGCAAGTTCGTTGTTTATCTGCGATATCGCATCTGTAATGTCGTCAGATAAATATCACATACAATAGAGTGTCATCGGCAAATAATTTGATTTTACTGTTACGTAGCTCATTTCATGTATATGATTGTATTGATGTATAATATGAAGAGGATTGGTCCGAGTATGGATCCTTGCGGCACGCCGAATTGATTGTTTAGCTCTTCAGATATGACTTCACATATTTTGACCACTTGTGTACTTCCTATGAGGTAACTTTTAAACCATTCAAAGGCTGTTCCTCGAATACCCAATTTGAATAGTTTGCTCGAAAGCAATGCCGGTGTAATTGTTTCGAATGCTCTTTGGAAATCCAGGAACACTGCGACTATAATTTTGGAGTCGTTTAGCGCCTCTTTCCATTCATAAAGAATTTCATTGATTGCCGTCTTGCATGAGTGTTGACTGCGAAAGCCGGACTAGTAATCTTTTAGCAATTGATCATCCATAATGAATTCTACTAATTGTTTTTGGGCTAGATTCTCAATCATTTTTTCTAAGCAAGGGAGCATATGAATTGGGCGGTGTTCGTTGATTTTCGTCGTTCCAGGCTTCTTTCGTACAGGTATTAATGTTGAGCCTTTTAATGAGTTTGGGAAAACTCCTGATTGGAATGACTTGTTAATGATGTTTACTAGTATTGGTCCTATAACGAAGGCGACATCAAGGAGAACACCAGGCTTGACAAAGAATTCATCAGTGTTATCTTTCAACTCTTTTATTGCAGCTTTCATTTCTGATATTGCGACACTCCGGAAGGTAAACTCTCTTGGATTCTCTACCAAGTTGTCTTCATATTCAACATCTGGAATTGTGGCATTCAACTCGACAATACTGTTGACATAGATTTTGTTGAACTCCATAGCAATGTCGTCATCATTTTCATAAGATATGTTTCCGTCAGTGATGTAATCGATCTCGTTATTTTCTTTGTTGAGTATTGTTTTTAACACCTTCCACGTTTGTTTTCGGTTTCCACGTACCCGATTGAGACATCTTTGATTATTGAAATTTCTTTTCTTGGATTTTTGTCTTGTACTTTTGGCGAAATACTCGATAGTCATTCCATAATGGTCTTCGGGTCCGACAATTCTGACGGATATTGGGCAATCTTGTACAGACGGTTTTTTTCTTTTCGCATATCTTCCAGATCTTGGTCATAGAAATCTCGTTTCGTCTTGACTTCCTTTACCTTCATGAATTGAGCTACGCTATTACTTAGGTTTTCCAAGCTAGCCAGTCTGCTTTTTCATTTACAGTTCTATTTTCAACGAGGTTCCAAGAATCTGTCCATGTTTCAATTGTTTGTAGTAACGTAGCGAATTCATGGTTGTCCCAAACTAGGACTCTACGAGGTTTCACGTCGCATTTGTTCTTATTGCCATACAAGACAATTTCTAGCATTCTATGATCGCTGATTTGGCCCTCTTCTAACACAGTGCACTTCAGTTTGTTAGACATGCGACGGTCAAATTGGAAACAAAAATCTTTAATGAATGTGTAGCAATAGAGCGGGAACCAGGAAGTGGTCAAAAATGAGATCGCTGGATGCTTTCAAGAAAAAAAAACTTAGTGCGGCTGCCTGGGACAAATCAAAGACTTTCGAATTGGGATATTCTGAAAAAAGTCCATCTAAGTCTCAATCAGACCTGCAGAAGGTTAGGCGACGGTCACGGTAGATGAACTTAATGGCGAAACAGCTTTAGACGGAAATGCGAATCTAATAATCTGCCGAATAGCATTCTAGTGGATTTGACTTTCTTCTAAACGGCTACCCAAATTATTGCAAAGTGACTTTAAACTGATTCGTCTCCATGAGTTTTTCACGTCGCTCGACACTCGACAGACACAATGTTATTCATTAGTTTAAACATAAAAAGTTCAAAATATCGCAGAAAAAATTTGATTTGGAAAGCTATGCGCAGCTGCGGACAAGAGAGCAGAGCGTTTATAATGTGCGGCACGATTAATTTAACTTTACACATGAAATAAAGTCTTCGAACTCAAGTTTTGCTTTCCTGTCGTCAAAAAGCACTAATCTGCTCTCATTTGGCGACCCACCCTTGCTCCAACGTGGTAGAAGATACGTATGTTTTGCACAAGGCGACAGTTATTCCAAGTTGTACGGAAAGACGCCAATCCACAAAACATACAGAGCTTCGACCCATTGAGCAATATTAATCGGTTATGAATGGAAAATTAAACTTAAGTATTGAAACCATGATTTTCCACTGACACTGTCGAAAGAAGTGAGTAATGTTGCACGGAAAGTCTCTGAAGGGCTTGTGCAAGAACAGTTGAGCAGTGTTCGTTGAAAAGCTCTACCTTTGCACTCAGCAAACAATAATTATTTTTGCAAAAATTCTTTCTCGTCTTAAGACTCGTACCTAACAATTTCAACAAAAATTTCGTAGAAGAAGCCTTTAACGTGACTCATAATTTCGATTTAGGGTGACCAGATTTCATCGTATTCAACCTTTATGGGCACTTTCATGATTGGGCAGGATGACGCAAATCTACAGAACTATGAGAGTTAGAAAGTTAGTTCCAAAGGCGAAGTTGTATGGAATCGAATTTTAGCGAAAACGTGTCTCGGGGTTTTGGGGAAATATGACCCAATGCTTGGGATATAGCCACTTCTAGAATTGGGAGGGATGATTTATATCACTAGAACTATGAGAGGTAGAAAGTTGCTTCCGAAGGCAAAGTTGTAGAGAATAAAATTTTAGAGAACACGTGCATCAGGGTTTTGGATTGAAATGGTTCAATCCTGGGATATGACCTCTTCTAGAATTGGGAGGGATGACTTATACCTTTAAAACCTTGGCAGTTAGAACATTGCTTCCAAAGGCAAAATTGAACAGAATTACATTTTAGAGGAAACGATTTCATAATTTTTTGGATAAACTGCTACGGCCGTCAAAATCAATGGTCTCAGAAGTACAACCAAAAAATAAATTAACGAACTAAGAGCTTAGTTGACTTATGCGCATGCGCAAAATCAACTAAGAAGTTAGTTGATTTTTTTTCATTGCTACTGTCCAATGAAAAAAAATTTTTGTGCGCATGCGCATCAAGTCAACTAACCTCTTAGTTGGTTAATTTATTTTTTGGTTGTAGTTCGGTAGGGCCTTTGACAATAACTTGGGTAATTTCTGTGGATCTTTGAAATTCTGATAGTTAAAAATATAAAACGTTGGATTGTTTGCTCATTTAGATGCATTCGAGTCTTTTTACAACATCTACTCTGTTTGCCACAGCTATTCTGTCTGTCACATCTATTCTGATACGTACGGATCTTTGCTTATGTTTTTTTTAATTTTTAATTTAAATTCTTGAAAATCTTTGCATATTTTTTCTAAGTTTTCTTTCCTTATGTTGGCAATACTGATTTTATTGATGTGGGGGTGGTCCCTTATCATTACCATTCACCCCCACTAGCCGAAGCCAGACAGGATTTTCAGTGCAGAAACTTTTTTTTACAAAACTCAGGGCGTAATAAGCCCTCTAGCTACGGCCCTGAGCATTCCAATTTTTTCTTTCACAAAATGTTCTTCCGATTATTGGTGATAAAATTGTATATTTACAGACTAGAAAATGAATTACAAAAGGGGTTTTTTAAAGCAACATCCAATCTACACTCTCAAACCATTTGTGCGTTTATATTCTCACCAATCCGATAGATAAATTCAATATTTGCTTGCCCACTCGTTAAAATTATTATCTGTAACTAAACGCATCCCACAATCAATTCCCCGAAACACTCTACAATGCATAAAATAAACATTCATTGTTCATAAACCAACAATCTGAAAAACGTACAACTATCATCATTGAAGACATTTGATTGTAACGTTTGCTTTAACGCATGCAAAATTGTATGCTTTCGATGGTTGATGACAACCAATGCATGTTATTATTTCTCTTCAAAAAAAATGAATTTTATGAAACAAAAATATCGTCGCGCTTACCTTCTCAGTTAGCGTAAAAAGAATTTGCGAAACATAAGAAGTTTCAGTGGACCTGTACTTCAAATACCATCGTCGAATGCATCCTTCGGCTTGTACAAACTGCTCATATGCGTGCCACACGTATAATTTTCGTGAATTATTTATTTTACAAATTATTATCCAACATAAGTATGTGAGCATTTATCGTACACATTGATATTATGGACAATCATAAAAGATTGAAAGATTTTCGTTTTTCGTTTATAATTCAGATTGTCGTACGTCCATAATATTACAAAGGAACGTAATGACTTAATACACGAGTATTACAAACGGATATGTATTTAGCGAAGGCGCCGTTGAATATTATCTTTGGCAGAAATTAAGTAATTATCTCGCTTTAGATCGTTTCTTTAAAGCAACGTAGAATGGACACTTGGAATGAGATTTTCTTATGTTTCAAGAAAGAACTTTATCTTTTTTCTGGTAATTTTTAATCGCATTTTTTCGATATGAGTTGTCTGGATGTTTGACAGATTATGATTCTTAGAGCCTGTTCATCAAGTAGTTCTGCTTTTTAGGCTTCCACCTTCCAGCCTCCTATTTTTAAAATAGTCAAAGCTCGCTAGGCTAAGCTCCTTTCGTACAGTCAGAAAATTAATTCATTCACAGCGCCAATATTTCATTGTGCGTAAAAATGGAAGTAATTTTTGGTAGCTGTACACTGAGAAAAATATCCACATGCGACGAAGGAATTGTGTTTATAATATACGCCGTCGACGTATAATATACGCGGTGAATGTATTATTAGCCTAATTTAACGTGTTATGAGATCACGTAATACGTGCACGGTGGATAAAATACGACGGCGGCGTATATTGTAAACCCAATTCCTACGTCGCGTCGCTTGTAGATATTTTCCTCAGTATGCTAATAAATCAGTGATTTTTCCTAACCGAGTGTTAGAGCAGAGCAGCTGTCAAAAATTATGAATGAAAAAGAGAATTGAGATTTAAGCTCAGTTTAAATTTGTAGGCGATTTCTCTCATTTGGCGTGTGACCTCGAGATAAGTCAGAATTTGACCAGTTGTGCACTTAAAAAAATATCACTCCGTTTTGAAACTGCGCATGCGCATTGAGCAAAATTCTCTCTATGCGTATGCGGAGTTTCAAAACGGACTGATGTTTCTTCAAGAGCAAACTCAGCCCTAACTGATCAAATAACACTCTCCTTTAACACTCTATAATAGAGAAGAGAGTTGCAACATTTGCGATCTCATACCGAAAAGCACTAGACCACTATAAGTTTGAAGATGATGAAAATGACAGAGAACAGAGAACAAAAGACCTGTAAGTTTAGCTATTATATAACACATTTTCATCATTTTCTTTGTAAATGAAGTGATTTACCAAACGCTCTCTGAAATCTTTTTGTTCATTCACGATGAAGTTAGCTGCAAGCTTGACCCAAAACGTGACCTTTCTATGAATTTTTCTTTCGAAAATTGGAAATGATCAGTCCATATGAAAGTTAGAAAATGCGTTACGTAGGAATTGTCGTCTGGCTGACCATATGGGTAGTTCCACGGTGTACTTGGATAAAATGAAACGTCGGAACGCTCATATCACTGTTTTCTGAATTAGATACTACCCATATGATTCCCACGCAACCTACCAAATGATATGTTGGTACGATTGTGCCGAGGTAGAACACACATATGAATGACAGTTTGCTTGTACACAATGGTGAGAAGCGTGATAGTCTTTTGTTTTGATCTTTGCAAGTAATACTCAACGTGAAGTAAGCTGCAGTTGCGACCGAGGCCAACTTCATTGCTAGAGAGTGAGCTGCTTTTTGAACTTTTTAACGCATTCAGCTGACTTTGATAAATTTATGAATGAAATCATCTGATTTTTTGCGATGAAGTTAGCTGTAAAGAGCTCATATCTACCGAAACTCAAAACCAAGCCATTTTCATATGCTCTGATAGCTAGAGCGCACTTCAAGCAACTGAAGCCTACAAAATCTACTCTGAAGCGGTCCTTCAATATAGAGAAATCATACAGCTACTTCGTAACAGCAACACAGACACGTAAGTCTGGGTACCAGGGGCACAGTAAAATTAAAGGAAACGAAGAAGCAGACACACTTGCGAAAGAGGGAGCGGCTAAACCCTTCATAGGCCCAGAGCCCTTCGCCGGTGTTCCATCATCAGTGTATAAGAAGGAAATAGATAAATGGAGACGATCACGCTTTCAGAAATACTGGAAATATCTTGAGACGGCAAGGCAAGCAGAAATGCATCAGGATTAATGCAAAAAACTAAAAATACATTTTAGCACTGAGTAGGAAAAACATAAAAAGATTAACAGGCGTCCTGACAGGGCACTGCCCTCTAAATAAGCACTTGTTCACACTAGGACTCAGCGGCAATCCGAATTCCCCAAATTGTGGTGAGGTGGAAACGGCAGAACACTTTCTATGCGACTGTCCCGCATATGTTACAGCTAGAGCAAAAAGTATGGGTTCGTACATACTGCCCTACAATTCAATCTGGAGATTACCGATTAATAAAGTCCTTGATTACCTCAACAGCACCAAAAGGCTGTGAGTAATCAATCAACTGTGGGCATGCACAATAGGCCCAATAGAGGCTTTGGTGCAAGGGCCGAGCCCTAGCCACTTCAACCTAATGTAACCTAACTTCGCATTGAATATTACTTGTAAAGATCAAAACAAAAGACTGTCACACCCCTGACAATGGTCAAAATTGAAAAATGGCGAATTTCCAAATCTTTTGATCTTTTGACATTTTGACAAATGTAAAGGACAGTGTAGTATTTTGTACACTATACTGGGTATGGAAGGGAATGAAGAAAATTGCGTACAAAATTGGTTCTATCCTCTCCCAGAAAACTCAGCTATCGTTCACATATGTGTGTTCTACCTCGACTCAGACGTACCAACTTATCATTTCTCTGGAAATGAGGGCATTTGTTTAGGTGTATGTATCTACTGTCAGGGACGTAACAGTCTTTAGCTAATTCTATCGTTACCGTCACCTGCGTAACGAGTTTCATCTCTTTTACTCTTTCAGTGCGATTTATATTAGCGTGAGACAAAACACATTCGTTCCCCAGATCACATGGTAGCGACAATGTATGGGATACTGATGGAATTAGCATTTTTATTTTTGTCTGTACAAGTAATATTCAGCGTGAAGTTAGCTGCAGTTGCACTTAGAGGCATTGCTAGAAAATCAGCTGATCAGATGTAAGTAGGTCAAATTGTTCATCGGATTGGAGACTTTGATTTTGGTGGCTCCTACTTTCAGAAGGGATTGTAAAAACCTTTTGCATTCTATTGATCCAAAATTATACAACTTGTTTGACAACCTATGTCTGCTTCGGAAACCGTTCTCTCTTCCCACTGTCATATTCTTTGTTTGGATGACAACCCTCTCCCATCGTAGGAGGTTGATAAAAACCCAGAGGTTGTCAAGCATAAGGGTAGCAAGCGCATACAGAACGATTTCCTCGGAAGCGGTATGTGTGATAGCCGGAACGATGCCTATATGCATAATGCTGATGGAAGACAGTGAATGCCACAGACTGAAGGAAAGGGGGGGCCAAAACACCAAAACAGTGAGGGCACAAGTAAGAGTCGAATCACTGAGTCAATGGCAGCGAGAGTGGGACTCCGCGGAAAATGGAAGATGGACTCATAGGCTTATCCCGGACGTAACCACATGGGTAAATAGGGAACACGGAGAGGTTAGCTTCCACCTGACGCAGTTCCTGTCGGGTCATGGGTGCTACAGGAAGTACCTGCATAGGTTTGGACACGCGGAATCACCTTTCTGCGTGACATGCGTTGAAGAGGAAGAAACTGCAGAGCACGTTGTGTTTGTCTGTCCCCGTTTTGAACAGGAGCGATGTGAGCTGATAGCCGCGAGCAGGCCAGACGTAAACGCCGACAACATAATATCGGAAATGTGTCGCGACGAAGAAGTGTGGAAAGTAGCGGACAACGCAATTGCGAAGATAATGGTGAAGCTACAAAGTGCATGGAGAGACGATCAACGAAGACTGGCAGTTGATCTGAGAAAGTAGGTGCGAAAGCACAGCCCCTCCCCGAAGTAATGCTGTGAGGCGGTTCCGGGGAGACGAGAGCGTGGCGATCAAGGAAGGAGGTTTTAGTTGGTAAAAATCCAACACTACCTGGGTCCAGGAGGACCAGGTGCCTTTTGAAGGTTTCCTCACCCTTGAGAAAAAAAAAAAAAAAAAAACCCTCTCCCATCTAAAAGCAGACGTCATTTATATAAACGCCGCTAGTGTAAAATTTTAATCGGCTAAAGTCGAATGAGAATATTTTCGAAACAGAGAAATGATAAGTTGGTACGCATGGGTCGAGGTAAGGCACATTCTCTCCCATACAAACCAACTATCATTCGCATGTGTGTTCTACCTCGGCACAAGTGTCTGATGCTTTGAAAGAGTCCTCGTCGGCAACACAGACATATTACGTGCATAGAACAAATCAGTGATGCCAACGGGGCCCCTTCCGTATCCAAAGGATTCCGTAAAGCTCTTAGTGCTTTGCTTACGTCCCTTGGAATTCATAATTTTATTTTTACTGTTTAACAAAATGTGAATGAAACGATGATTTTGCTGCTAATATTACCAATTATAAAATTCAAAAGTTTGTCTGTCTGTTTGTCGGTCACAAATTTCCAGCGTGAACCAACATAGGTCCGACCTGCTTGAAGAGTTCCGAGGAACTAAAGCAAAAGTCGTTTTGCATTGCCTTTTATAAGCCGAAAGCCAAAGAAAAGGCAATGCAATAGTAGATTCTTTTGCATTGCCTTATATGATTCAAAAAAAGGCAATGCAAAAGTAGATTCGCATGTGAATCTATCTACGTCCGACCTGCTTGAAGAGTTCCGAGGAACTAAAGCAAAAAGTCGTTTTGCATTGCCTT
>CM055404.1:121446291-121492805 GCA_029228625.1 Pseudolycoriella hygida
GCATACGGTGAACGTGAAACAGGGGGGAAGTGGAGTACGGGGAACTTGGAATACGGGGAACTTGGAATACGGGGAAAGTTGAATACAGTGAACTTTACATACGGTGAAGGTGGAATACGGTGAAGGTTGAATACGGTGGAAGTGGGAAACGGTGAACGTTGAATACGGGGGATGTGGAAGTGGAAAACGGTGAACGTTGAATACGGGGGAAGTGGAATACGGGGGAAGTGGAATACGGGGGAAGTGGAATACGGGGGAAGTGGAATACGGGGGAAGTGGAATACGGGGGAAGTGGAATATGGTGAAACAGAATGCGGGAAACGTGGAATACGGGGAAAGTTGAATACGGTGAACTTTGAACACGGGGAAATTGGAATGCGGTGAACGTTGAATACGAGGTAAGTGGAATACGGGGGAAGTGGAAGACGGGGAACGTTGCATACGTTTTACGGAGGAAGTGGAATACGGGGGAAGTGGAATACGGGGGAAGTGGAGTAATTTTGCGACAAAGAAAGTGTTTTGATTTATAGTGCCTTTCTCGCCCATTTGGATTTTAGTATTATTAGTGGTAATATCAACGAAGTGATTTAATGACATGAAACATTACGTATCATTATTTAAAACGAGAAAAAATATGCTTTGGCTCACAGAATAGACAACACGCGAAAATGATAAAGCCTGCGTAGCCCCTAGGGGCGGGGGTTCGACTAGTTCGAAGTAATAGTCACGTGGCATACTTTTGATACATAAACTTGTAAGTTCCTTTAAAAATTGTACTCTCAACACTTGAAGATGAAATCACACTTCGTTTTTGATAAAAAAATTAAAATTATAAAATCAAAAGAAATGAGAAAAGATTTTTATAGAACATCATAAATTAACATGACGCAATTCTACGTTTGCGGTGTCAGGTCTCACGTTTTCATCTTTCTTTCTTTATGGTGGCTTTCAAAAATATGTTTATTATTGTTTTGTTTAGTGATCTACCATATAATAATATACGAAACATAGTGTTAGTCACAACATTTTGTTTTTTTTTTTTATAATTTTATTTATCATTTATAGCGGCACTTCGTATGGAAATAAAAAAAAATATTTTTTATCATTTCAAAGTTCATCACCATATTAATTAATCATCCTTCTAAATGAGGAACGCCGAGGAACGTGCATATAAAAAAAATCGAATATTGACTGACTTTTATTTGACAGCATCTCAGCATGGAAAACGATCATTAATTGTGTCACCGAACAAATAACATACACAAAATGTGGAACTTAATCTGAAAATGTTGTTTTTTATTTCATCGGTTTTTAATTCTCTTTCCTGTTCATTGTTATTCAAATTTAAGAAGATTTGCGCGGGTTTTGTATGCTTTTATCGTTGCATCGCGACAGTAACATCGGTTTTAAAATTAAGATTCTTATTTATTTTACTCACTTACATGTTCTCGACTCTTATCTGTCAAAGTTAGCCGAAAAATGTTGGATGCGATTCTTGAAAATAAAAAAGTTAATGAAGTGAATACTTTATTTCGAACCGGACGAAACTTGGATGACCAAATGAGCATTTATAAAAATGGCAAGAATTTTAACTGATAATTCTTTAATAATCTTTGATCACTTAAATGATCGCGGGCAAACAGCAATTTGATCGTTTTTTCAAAATTGATCGAATCAGAGAAATGATAAGTTGGTTCGCCTGAGTCGTAGTACAACGCACATGTGAACGACAGTTATATGGGTGAGGATGGAACCAATTTCGTACGCAATTCTCTCCCCCATACAAACCAACTGTCATTCACATGTGCGTTCTACCTTGGCACAGGCGTATTACCTTATCATTTCACCGGATCGAATTAAAGTTTTACTGACTAAAAAGAAGAAATTCAGAGATTTGTTCAACACTGACATAATGACCATTTATTATCGAGTCGAGAATTAAATTTTCACTTTACAGTACATTCCTTTCATTTGTTTTTGAATTTTTGAGATAAACTCAGAGAAATGCTAAGTTGGCACCACTGTGCCTTGATAGAATGCGCATGACGACAGACATATTTTTCATGCATGCTAAGAGAACCGAAAGTACTTTCGGCCCTCTTACGAGGGTCTCAATGTACTTTCTGTTCTCTTATCAAGCATGAAAAACTCAATACATACATACAAACTCAATAATTCCCGTGAAGTCAAATCGCAAAAAAAAAAATCGCCAAGGTGTGACGAAACGCCATAAAAAGCGCCAAAAAAGAGAAGAAACGCCAAATAAATTTTTTTCAGCTCTTGGCGTCTCTTCACACTTTGCCGATTTTTTTGTCGATTCTTCACACTTTGGCGTTTTTTCTTGGCACTTCTTCACATTTTGGCGATTTTTTCTGATGATTCAAGAAATAACTACCAAATAATAAATCGCCAAAAAATCGGCAAAGTGTGAAAAAACGTAAAAAAAAACGCCAAGGTGTGAAGAAACGCCAAGAAAAAGCGTCAAAGTGTGAAATAACGCCAAGAAATGAAAAAAATTAATTTGGCGTTTCTTCTCTTTTTTTTCGATTTTTTTGGCGCTTCTTCACACTTTGGCGATTTTTTAGGCGCATCTTCACACTTTGGCGATTTTTTTTTGCGTTTCTTCACATTTTGGCGATTTTCTCTAGTGACTCAAGAAATAACCACAAAATAGTAAATCGCCAAAAAATCGCCAAAGTGTGAAGAATCGCCAAAATGCATTTTGGCGATTTGACTTTGGCGTTACTTCACGGGAATCAATAAATACATGTAATTTGACATGTTGTTTTCATGCATTCCGAAATGTCATTCAACAAGCGCCTTCTATCCAGATACAGCGGTACCAGGTTGACATTTCTTTGAATTATTTTTTGTCACTTTAAGGAAACAAATAAATGTTAACATTTATTACTGCCCGAATAGAATACGTATGAGAAAAACGTTTTTTTACAATTTTTTTCCTAAATAGTGTCGAATTTTCGCAACTTCGCCACCTATTTCTCACGTCCTTTACCAAAAACGTTGTTCCTAACTTATGCCAAAAGACTTTTTCAGCGAATTCGATTCAAGAACTCGCTTCCGGCTCGTGCTGGAAACCTCTCAAACGCAATTTTTTCAAAAAATAAAACTTTGGCTTACATTTAATGAAACAAATTTCTGCGTATTATCAGCGATAGCGTCACCTCAAACAATATCACTAATTTTGGAACGGACTGCGTCACACGTTACCTTTTAAAAGGTTTTTGTTGTGATATCAGTAGTTTTGGAAGTAGAGACGAAATTTGGCGCTGAGGCACTTCACGCAGCTGCCATAGCTAGCGGCGCGGCGGCGACCCCAACTTTCGTGATAGGATAAGATCAATTAGTGTCAATCCATTCTGGAAGAAAAAGGAAACAAATTTTGGAGGAAAAAATTTTCCGGCGAAAAAAATTTCCGTCAAATAAAAATTTTCGGCGAAATAAAATTTCTGGCGAAAAAAAAATTCCGGTGAAAAAAATTTCGTTGAAAAAATTTCCAAGTGAATAAAACTTGCCAGTGAATAAACTTTCTGGCGGAAAAAAAAAGTTCTGTTTCGAAAAAGTTTCCTTCGAAAAAAGTATTGCAGTCGAAAAAAATTTACGGCGGACAAAAATTTTTCGGCGAAGAAAAATTTCTTGCGAAGAAAATTTTCGCCGAAAAAAAATGACCGACGACAAAGTTTTACCGGCGAAAAAAAATTTCTGGCAAAAAAAGATTTTCCGGCGAAAAAATTTTTCAGAAACAAAATTTTCAGGTTTCAGGCTAAAAATTCCTTTTACTGAGATCCCAAAAAATTCTCCTGACCAAACTCTAAAACTTTTCCGAAGAAACCAACTCTCTAAGTATTGACATTGCGGACATATGATAGACTATAGAAACCGACAGATCAGAAAAAAAGTTTTAGAAATAATGAGAACAATAGAAAAATCGATTCTCCATACAAAAATTTCAATTTCAAACCTCGATATCTCAGCCAATTTCCAACTGATTTTGATGAGTCTGGGCTCGTTGAAAAGCTGCTGCGACGTAGTTTTTTTTAAAAAATAATTGGGGAGGGAGACGAGGGAAAAAAACTCAAAAATTTGCGTATATATATGGCTCCTTGTCCCACAGGTTTTTGTGCGGCGTTTTTTTGACTTTGTGGACTTCTTTTTTGGGGGTGTGGGGACTGCGTCACGCCGGGGAGAAGTAGGCAGGGTGAAAATGGACGGACGTGTTTTTATTTCGTCCTCTTATTTTAAAACTAAATTCGATACGTTTGTTGATTTATTATTTTTTAGAAAGGCTGTAGAATGTAGAAGTATGGAGGTGTAATAGGTGAAAATCAGCTTGTAACTGGACAACGAACGTTGAGTCAATGAATTATTGCACTTCATCACAATACAATAACAATAACAACAGTGAAAGCTGGAGTACTGGGAATGTGGACGAATTCAATTTGGTCAACACTTCCAATTTACGGCAGTGCAAAAACAAGCGCAATCATTCCTGCAACGATTGTACCTTTTTTTCACAAAATCCCCGAAATTTTCTCACGCATTTGAAAGACGTTCATGGCCATAAAATCATAATCAACGAGTGTAAGTCTGTCTGTATACGTCGGAGTCAAGTTACTGTTACAGGAATGGAACAGTATGTAAGTGTACAGCATATCCAAGTAGCGCTCCAACGGGTTTCGGGACATAACGGTCTTGAAGAGCTCAGTATTCAGTACTTGCGCCACACAGGGTCAATCCTGGGAAACGTGAGTGCCAATACTTTAAAAATGCTTGACTGGTTTTGGGGATATCCCACGCTTGGAATGCGCAGTCTGAGTCTGAGTCTGTGTGGACTGCGTCACGCCCTCCGCTACCGCTGCGGGCATAATTAGGTCGTCTCAAAATTTGAACATTCCTAGAGTTGCGTTACATTGTAAAGACTCAATTTATAGATCTATTCCTCGTTTATTGATAAAGAATTCCCTCGTCCATTTCGTGCAGATTACATTTGCATACGTTGGAAAAATGAGACTTAATTTTAAGATTACACCATTTACTCAAATACATTAGGCCGGATAATTATACTTGCACTGCTACACACTTCTCGTATATTATTCAAATTGACATTTTCGATTTATTTATTGGCGACGCAATCACTTCGGTCCGTGTTCAAAGATCGCATTTCCTACTTTATATGAATGAAGGTAATTCCAACAAGTTTCCGATAAAAACTGAAAAAAATTGATTTCTGATATTCATAATTAATGGCACGGAAATGATTTATTTGAAATATTTGTGAGTTATCGCTATTCGCGATATCGGCGGGAACTCAAAAGAAAGTGTTTGACTTTGAATCAATGCAACATTTCGAAGAAATAACGATTCTTTTACATGAAGTCAACTCAAAAATTTGCGACAAGTTTTTACAATTTGATCAGAAGTTCAAGAAAAATTCCAAAACAACAGAAAATCTGAGTTCATTTGGACGGAAAAAAAGTAAATATTAGGATTATGACGTCTTATAGCAGGGGGAAGGGGTGTGCAACATTTTCTACCGTGCAATATACAAAACCTTCGTCACTTACTTTAAAAATGCCTTAAACTGCTTTAACGATGTATTGAGTACTTTAGCGTTACTAGAAGCTTTAGATCTCATGAGCTAAACGATTTTTGAACTTTATCTCCATCACGCTCTAGGACCGACCTGAGGAGTGACATTACACACATACTTTCATTGGTAAAATTTTAACATCTTCTGCAATAAAGCAAAAACATTGCTTAGGATCTACCTAGATTGTTTGAATTCTGAGCCTGAATTTTATTCACTTTCCTTCATTGAGCGCTCATCAAATCGCTTCGGATCTCGTCAGGCCCGAGGGGGAAACGACTCATAAATATCATGTACCAGGATTATATTTTTCAAGAGATTTTTAAAGATTTAAAAAAATCGAAGATTTTTTAACAAATTTTTCTAAATTAAACGATGAATTTAAAGAAATCGACCAATAATTGTAATTTTATTCGGTAAATTGCAAAAAAAAAGGATTTTCATTCGAAAAATCTAGGTGATTTTTCAAAGATTTTCAAAAGATTTTTTTAGCCTGCACCAGGATATTTGGGAGTCGTTTACCACTCGGTCTGGCCCATAGAAAGTTTTTCTCAGTGGATAATTTTTCACCGTTTTCCGGGCTAAACCCCAAAGTTATAGACAACTTTATTTTTTGGACACCCTTAATGTACATTTGAGTAAGTCATTGGTTTCCTCCCAGGTTTTACATTTTATCCGTAGTCGATATCAAAGTCTTGAGCCAAGAAAGCAATGCTTATGAGTGTGTTTAAGGGATACTTACTAAATCCGAAGCCAAGATGGCAAAAAACACTGATTTACCTCGATTTATCAGTAAAGTAGTATTTTCATCCTGTAGCAGGTAATTCCAATTCTCTAGCATCTACCAAATACGGATTAAAAAAGGAACAGCAGTTTCAGCCTTAAGTAGAGATGACAAGGCACCACTTTTTAATACACCAGCCTGTCATGTCACTGTTCGAAATCAGAAAATAATGTTCGTCACGAACAGCTCCCGTTAAATTTGTTGGTGAGCCCGCCCACCCCACGGCCGGAAAGAAATGCCTGCTCCGAAATATGCCCGCTCCTACCATTTCCCGTGCGAACTTAAAGTCAGTGGATTTCTGCAGGAATTTCTTCTTCCTTTATTTGTTTCTATCGCATCGGAGTAGGTATTTGAAACATCAAGTATCTCTGTATATAAACGGACGGGATCCGAGCTTGGATTCTCCGCATGAAACAGAAACATAGAAAGATTGCAAATTTAAGTCAACAAATGTAACGGATTTACTGAATAGTAGCGAACAGCAGTGACGTGTAGCGAGCTGTAGTGAAATATAGTGAACTATAGTGAAATGTAGCGAACTATAGTGAAATGTAGCGAACTGGACTGCAGTGAAGTGTAGTAAAGTGTAGTGCAGTGAACTGTAGTGAAATGTAGCGAACTGTAGTGAAGTGTAATCTAGTGAAATGCACTGAAGTGTAGTGTAGTCAACTGTAGTGAAGTGTAGCGAACTGTAGCGAACTGTAGTGAAGTGTAGTGTAGTGAAGTGTAGTGTAGTGAAATTTAGTGAAGTGTAGCAAACTGTAGTGAAGTGTAGTGTAGCGAACTGTAGTGAAGCTTCGTCCGGGATATGGTTTTAAAAACTTGTAAAAATTGTTCCGTTACTTATACCATTATTGTTTTAAACTTCAAACAGTTATCTACACAATCAGTTTTTGATCAAAGAAGAGTACCGTCTAAGCCAATTTTAAAGAAAAAAATCGACTGGGTGATCTTCAAAAGTACTTGTTTGATAGTCTGTGCCTCGTATTCGAAGAATTCAGGTGTTTTTAGGCGCATAACTTGTCAACCAACATTAGAGCGAAGAATATTTTTGAAAATCTCAAACAAAAAGTCAATTTTCCTAGAAGATGTTTTTGATATTAGCTCATGAGGCCATTTCTTTAAATTCCCAAAAATGAAGTTTAACAACTTAAACTACAAAATAAAAAGTCGTGAATAAATGGCCCCTCAGGCTTCGCTTATAATGTACATTTCTTTCAAGAATTGATCAGAAACTTTAAACTTGCTGGAAATCTGTCAAAACTATGTCTTATAGCTTAAAAGAGTCACACAGAGTCACCTATTTTCAGTTCTGACCCATAATTATATACTAATATTTTTTGTGCTAGAGCCGACCAACAGACCAACCCAGAGCTCTAGGTTGGACCCATCTATACCTCTAGTCGGCAACAATGCTCCGCTGAGTTTTCTTGACATCAATGCAAAAACATATTTTTTAGGGTCGACCTTTGGGCCAGCCTATTTGCTAGGGACAGCCATTGGATCGATACATCCAGGACAATAAAATTTTCCCCTATTTTAATAGGCCTCCAAGAATGGTGAGGCAACTGCACCGTCTGGATACAGAAAAGTTGACAGCCGATGCAGCAGCGATAAACTGGATGAGAATGATTTACGTCAGTGATGTCGATGAGCTGGTTAATATGTTTAACAAAGACATTCTGCAGCTCCTTGATACGCACGCTCCTCTGGTACCATGTATGTCGAAGCGCTCCGTAAATCCATGGTTCAGCTCAGAAGTGAGTAAGGCGCTAATCGATCGTGACCTAGCATATGCTGAGTGGAAGAGAGATCGAACGAATGTGAAGTTTTGTCTATTTAAAGTGCTGAGGAATCGTGCGACACAAGTAACCGTAATGGCTAAAAAGAGGTATTTTGGGAAGAGATTTGCTTCTGTTGTACCAACACGGAACCTGTGGGGTGGTTTACGTCGGCTGGGTTTTCTTTCTGAATTGAATGAGACGGTGCCACCATTCACGGAAGACGAATTCAACGCACATTTCGTACGTAGAGCTGAATACTCCGAGTTTCCGAGGATATTGAACGGGTCAGGAAATCTCACTCTAAGTGGTATAGTGAGGGAAGCCCCTGAATTCTCATTTCGTGGAGTGAATGACTCAGATGTGCTCTCGTCGATTCGTAGCGTAAAGTCAAATTCCGTTGGTCTTGACCAAATCCCAATTTCATTTATCAAGCTACTCTTACCATTTATATTGCCAGTGATTACTCATCTATTTAACCTGGTGATCACGAAATCCGTGTTCCCAAAGTGCAGGAAAGTAGCGAAGGCCATTCCTCGTCATAAGAACACGCGCAGTAACTCGCTGAACGACTTTAGACCCATAAGTATGTTGCCATCGCTATCCAAAGCGCTTGAGAGGATCTTGAAGTGACAGATGATTGACTATATGAATGAACATGACATGATGTACAAATTCCAATCGAGTTTTCGGACTGGTTACAGTACGACGTCCGCACTTTTGCAAGTTACAAATGACATAAGAATTAACATGAGTAAGAACGTTGCCACTGTTCTCCTGCTTCTTGATTTCTCAAAAGCATTTGACTCGGTGTCGCATAGTCTCCTCCTCGTGAAACTGGCTGATAAATTCGGCTTCACTTCGAGTGCCGCGGATCTCATGATCACCGCGGATCACCTTACACATCGCTCGCAGTCTGTGTTCATCAATGGGTTTAAGTCAGCTGAGTTGAGCGTTACTCGCGGGCTGCCGCAAGGTTCATTGCTGTGCCCTGTTCTGTTTGCCTCGTTCATTAATGATCTCCCTCAAGAACTGAAGCATTCCAAAAGTCATCTCATTGCGGATGACTTTCAGGCGTACCGATCAGGATAACGTTTTTCTGGATATTAGTCTCCTGAAATCGGATCTGTCAGTTATTTCTTCATGGGCGAAGACGAATGGGCTGAAGCTCAACGCGGACAAGACAATGGCTATGGTCTTTTCCACTAGTAGTTGGACTATAGACATCTCCGAGCTGGTTTTTGAAGATATGACGATTCGATATGTTGATTGTGTAAAGAATCTGGGACTGATAATGAATAACCGCATGGGTTGGGATCAGCACGCAAATCGGTTTTCTGCTAAAATTTTCGCTGGCCTCCGCAATATGTTGCCTAGCGCTCGTTTTATTCCACTTAAAACGAGAGTACTTCTCATTAAGTCGTTGCTGTTACCACATTTTACTTATTGCTGCCCAGTTTGGGGTGAGCTCTCTGCGGGAACTAGAAAAATATACGAAAAGGCTTTTAACGCTTGTGTTCGCTTTGCCTACATGATTGATCGACGCGGCTCGGTATCCGACCACGTAAACAAGCTCCTCGGAAACAGTATTTTCGCATTCATTGACTACCTCACTGCCTCCTTCTTACACAAAGTTATTATCTCTAAGGAGCCTGGGTATGTCTACGAGAACTTGAACTTCGGTTCGTCCCCCAGGACCCTAAACCAAATCTTACCACGCAACGACAGAGACATCGCAAACGATTCTTTCTATGTCAGGAGTGTGTCTTGGTACAATATGCTTCCGAACATAGTAAAGAGTAAGTATTCGCTAACGGCATTTAAAAGCGCGTGTAAGGACTATTTGGGCTTGAGCTGACACTAGGTTCCTAACGGCTTTACTTTTTTTTCGTCATCTATTCGACTACATTATTCATATTTCAGTGCTTGACTTTGATCGAGGTTGGCGTGAACATCTGGTAAGCATGGCCAATTGTGACTTATCCACCGGCTCGGCCCAGTCTCAGTTTAAATTGTACTTGCTAAATAAACATTCCTTTTCTCTTATATTAAACAATGCAATCCTTTTTATTTTAACGTTTTATTTGTTAGCGCGTAGTTTGATCGCGTCTAATATGTGAATCAAAAGGTCCAAGACCTTATGCATATTTTGTCTATAAACCTACTACTACTACTACTTTCTCCTCAACACAACACAAAAATCTTATCATTAAAGAAATATCCATGTGTGGTCACCCTGATCGAAACTAGTTAAAATCTACTTCTTTTGCCCAAGAATCTGTACTTAATATCTTTCAAAATGAGCCTAATTTATCAAAAAACCATTTACATTTACTATCGGTTTTATAGTATCAAAATCTAAAAACCCAAAAAAAAAAATTGGCATCCGCCGAAATATTTGTTCTCAGAAAGAAATGCTTGCAACGAATTTCTCATTTTCTTTTGCTGTGTTTTTTCCTTTAACCCTAAGGAACTCATAACCGCGAAGAGTGGAAAAATTCCTCAATTCAAACCTTATACTAGCTATGGCGAAACTTCAGAGTAGTATGACTCACGAAAACTGGAAAATTTTCAGAAAACCGCTTTGGGCAAGCAATAGCCGGACTTTTTATAATGTTTCTTTTGACACAAGATGCTATAAATGATTGAATACGTCCATGAAAATAGGTCCAGAGTTGAAAAACATTTTGCATTTCTCTACCCACCCTACTGACTACACTACCTCATTGCCACTCATTACACTTCACTGCCTTTCACTGCACCTTGACGCAACGAACTACACCTCACTGAAACTCACTACAACTTACTGTGCCTTGGTGGACCTGACTCCACCTTGATGCATCTTTGGTGCAGTAAGAGGCAGTAAGGTGCACCAAGGTGCATCAAGGTGCAGTAAGGTTCACCAAGGTACATCAAGATGCAGTAAGTCGTAATGAGGTACAGTGAGGTGCAGTAAGGTGCAGTAAGGTGTAGTGAGGTGTAGTGAGGTGCAGTGAGGTGCATTGAGGTGTAGTGTGGTGCAGTGAGGTGTAGTGTGGTGCACTGAGGTGTAGTGTAGTGAGGTGCACCAAGGTACAGTGAGGTGTAGCGAGGTGCAGTGAGGTGTAGTGTATAAGGTGCAGCAAGTTGCAGCGAAGTGTAGTGAGGTGCAGTGACAATTTGGATTTTATATTATAGATGAGACAAAACACATTCGTTCCCCAGGTGACATGTGTGTTGATGTACCCACCACAGGTATATTTCCACAAAATTGAAACACAAATTTTAAATTTATTGAACAATTTTTGTTATATTTTGCTTTTCATTCAAATATTTGTAAATATTTTTTATACTTTCACAAGAGATTATTTGTTATAAAGAAGAACAAAAACTTATTCAAAATTTACAAAACACACATCAAATTTTAATTTAAATATTTAAATCAATACTGGAAAGGACACATTTATAATTTAAATTTGTTTTTCATCAAATCGTACAAGGACATAATTTCATTGTTATAAATACAATTTTTTTTTGTAATTTATTTTCTTTTCTTTTTTTTAAATAAAAAAAAATGAAAGAAAAAAGGAAAATCTTATTGGATGGTGTTTTGATTAAGATTTATGCTCTCGTTAACTCTAATGATAAAAATGAAATTTATCAGAATTTACAATACTTTTGAAAAACTCCTTATTTGGCTACACAGATATTACATTTACTTGTTAAATATGTATACGATATACGAAAATAAAAAATAAATTTCTTTTAAACGAACTTAACGATAAAATAATACTTTATTTCATTTTTATTATTATTTTGTGATATAAAAATTACAACTTAATGGCAACTAAGAACACGTTTTTTTGCTGTTTTTATAAAATTTTAACGAAAATTGAAAGACTTAACATTTAATGTAAGAAAAATGAAATTGCGACGTTAGTTTTTTTTAATAAAATAACAAAATCTATACAAATACTTGGGTGTCTTTTATATAAAAATAATAAAGAAGAAATAAATAAAAAAAATCTACAATAAATTTCACGAAAAATGCGAATTTAGAAATAAATTACATTTTAATAATATTTAATTTTATATATTTATTTAATTTTCATCAACTTTACATAACCTACGAATTTAAATAGTTATAAAGTATTTATTTATAAGTAACTATTTTGTTTTATTAATTAAATGTTCTTTTATTTAAATTTGAGACTTTAAAGTTGATAGTTTGGTAACCATTTTTATTTCATACTTTTTTGATTAACTATAAAATTTCATTGCCAGTTTTATGCATTTTATGCAAATCAAAGGTGCATTTTAAATATATAAGAGGAAAACTTCAAGACATTTTATTTAAGTGGAAAAAATTACATCTAAGTCTCTCGGTTAAGGATAGAAAGAAGTTGGTTATGTTTTATGATTTACACGATTTATCGTTTCAGTTAAAGGTCAGGTTGTAGATTTCTCATTGGTTTTGGAGGAAGAAATAGACATATGCTAGTAGCATTCGTACATATCCCTATAAAGCCGAGACTAACGTTGCAAGTAATGACATTTTGTTGAATTAGGGATAACGTCTTCATTTACATTGAATTGAAAATTGCCCCAAAGGACATATTGAAACATTTGTAGAGGACCCGTACGTATCAGAATAGATGTGGTAAACAGAATAGATGTTGCAAAAAGAATCGAACGTATCAAAGTAAATGTTGCCTTAACTCGTGTATGAAATAACGTCGACATTAAATTGGATTGGGAATTGCCGAAAGGGCAATATTGAAAAACTCGGCCGAAGAAACGGTGTAAAAGTCTCTCCAAATATTCAAGCAATCGTCAAAATAAAAAAAAAGTCAAAACTTTTTCTTCAGATATATTTTCTAAAAATGTTATTTTTACTACCGTCGATATTAGAATCGACCTAGAGCACTTAAGCCTCTGACCCATACTTCCATAGACAAAAAAGTTTGCCACTGACACCGATCTTCTATATGACATGCGTATCACCGAAATCAAACAATTTTTCCTTTGACACCGATCTTCTATCTCTAATAGTTTTCAAAAAGTTTGAATTTTTCCAAAATAAATCGCCTAGATCGATCCACCCACAAATTTTTTCTTGGATGGCTTTTAAGGCTTTCACTACCTATCGAATAGAAAAAAAATCACGAAAATCGGATGGAATTTGCTCCGTTTATGTATAAAAAACAAGTAGGGCCCTAGTGGGTCCGCTCCTTTAGGGCTCTAGCTAGGTCCAGCGACCCAAAGTAAAAAAATTTTTTTCCAAAATTGTCGGGCATTCCCAGACCTTTCGATTGAAAAAAGTTTTTTGAAAATCGAAAAAAGATTTACTCGAGTTATGCACAAAAATCACGTAGGACCCTTGTGGAGACTCAGTTTTAGAGCCCTGGCTGAGTCCAGACGCTCAGATTCCGAAAAATTTCTTCCATAAATTGTCTTTATCTTTTGATTAAAAAAATTTTTGTGAAAATCGGAAAACATTTACTCGAGTTATGTACAAAAAACAGGTTTGGCCCTAGCAGAGACTCTTTCTTAGTGCTCTAGCTAAGTCCTAGGACTCAAGATCAAAAAAATTTCTTCCATAAATTGTCGGCCATACACAGGCCTTTCAAACAAAAAAAATTTTTTGAAAATCGGAAAAGATTTACTTGAGTTATGTATAAAAGACCAAAAACCACTTAAACGGCCCTAGTTCATTGGCCCTTGGGCCGACAGTGCCCAGATTCAATCACAGGGAAAAAAGTTTTTACAATCGGTAGAGTTTTACTCGAGTTATCGTGTTGATAGACGGACGGACGGACATATTTTTTATTGCTAATTCATCATCTAAGGACCATGATCGGTGCTCCCCCCTACTCCCGGGTCGAAATTTGACTTTTTACAAACGTCGTGGTAAACGCAATAGACCCCTTTTCGAAGAACTTCGTTCTTTGTACGGGTCTAAAAACCCTTTCGAAGAAACGTTGTAAAAATCTCTCCAAATCCCCACAAAACCGTCCAAAATAAAAAAAATAAATTTAAATAGTAATTTTCCTACCTAGTTTTGTAACTAAGGTTTTTAGCATTAGTCCTAAATAGTGTGGACACTATTTAGGTTTAGGACGTGTGCTGAAAAAATCTAGTTACAAAACGAGGCAGGAACAACGTTTTCTGCAATTCAATGTCGAAATAGACAAAACCAAACAATAAAATTTCTATTTCGATCACAATTTCCTTTTAATTGCATTTTTAATGTCAATTAAAAGTGAGTGCTGAAAAACTTCTCCGCACTCAAATTTGAATGCTGAAAAACTTTTCCGCACTCAAATTTGAGTGCTGAAAAACTTTTCCATACTCACTCAAATCTGAGTGCGGAAAAGTTGACCTGTAGTGGCGAAATGAATAAGATTCATTCCGTGTTCGGAATCGACAGCACTCAGTTAATCAATACGTCATCAAGAGACGTCAGGAAGAACGTTCATTCTTCGTCTGACTCTCACAGTAGCAACACGCATTTCAATACAACTTGTGTCGATTCAATATTATAATGGATAACGTGTATCTAGTTAATATTATAATAAATATTATAATGTTGTGAAAATAAAATCGTTATAATTTAATCACAACAGACCTTTTCCACACTCAAAGCAGTATTGAAAATTGTCGTATTTCGACATTGATTGCAGAAAGTAATTTTTTTGCAATTCACTGACAAAAAACTCGCTTTGTCGTGCATCATTTCGGTGTCGCATGAGGTCACTTTTCGCACTAGTGCGATAAAACTTTATTTACACACTGGTGCGTAAAACCCACTTTTGCGCACTAGTGTGATAAAACTTTGTCGCACTAGTGCATTAAAGCTGATTTTACGCACTAGTGCGAAAAAAATAATTGAAATTTCGACCAATGTTTGCAAGTGGAAACACGCAGCGAAAAGTTCATTTTTTGTCGGTTAATTGTAAAAAACGTTGTTTGATACACGTTACGTACGCTGGTAGTTTAACGCACTAGATGTGGTGCCGAGCCGATCTCTCCTTCGGCTCGTGTCGGCAATCTCACATCTAGTGCGTTAAAGTAACTTCATACGTAACTTGTATCAAAAACTACTATTTTGGGTGGGGCAGGTCCTAGGACCATCCTAGGGTCATAGGGAGAGTTCCCGGACCCATATACCTGCACATACAAAAAAAGTTCGTCGCATTTTTCTCTACAACATTGCACAAAAAACCACATCACCAAAATCACCAACTATCAAGTAGGGTCGCGTAGCGTAACTTGTACTCACAGCCCGAATCACTCAACAGATTTTTTTGTGATTTCCTGAACCCAAGAGCGATTTCCTTGCTAATTTCGCAGGGAATAAGTGAACAAGCTTCATTAATCTTCAAAAAACCACGTTTTTGACCATTTTTTCGACCGTAACTTCGAAAGTTCTTGACCGATATTGACCAAAGCTTTCGTTTATTCGATTACCTTAAAAAAAAGATTAATGAAAATCGGATAAGAGTTACCCGATTTATGTTGAAAAACGACGTGGAGCCCTGACTCCCTTTTTTTGAGTGAAAGACTCTGTTTTAGAGCCCTAGCTGAGTGCAAGAGTTAAAAATAAAAAAAAAAAATTCCGTAAATTGTCGGTCATTACTAGATCTTTCGATCTAAAATGTCAGGTTTTGATATAAGTTACGTATGAAGGTAGTTTAGGCAACACTTAGTGTGAGTTAAACTGCCAGTGTATCAGACGACGTTTTTTGCAATTCACCGACAAAAAAAGAGCTTTTCCCTGCGTGTTTCCACTTGCGAAAAATTGTCGAAATTTCAGTCATTTTTTCACACAGTGCGTAAAAACAGCTTTTACGCTCTAGTCTGGTCCGGTGCCCGGTGCCAAAAAAATTCATTTGACAATGTTGGATGATGAAACGAGTACATAAATGTTCATTTGGTTTCGACTCGGCACAAGGCTGCGTACTGAAAAGTATTAGCAGCCTCATAGAAGGCAGCCTTGTGCCGAAAATATGTTAAACTCATTGTAACGACAGTAAAGAATATTAAACGTCACATGAATTTCAATTTAGCACCAGGCTGGTGCTGCCCTCTATGTTGACAGTAGAATATGTTGAGTAGGCAGCCTGGCGCCTCGTTGAAATTAGTGTGACGTATAATATTTGTAACTGCGGTTTCGATGACATTAACAGATATTTGGCACCAGGCTGCGTTCTTTATGGTTACTTAAACTTCTCAAGTAGGTAGCTTGGTGCCGAGTTGTAACCGAGTGTGTAGCAATGTATTCGTTTACCACTCCAACATTGTCATAGACTCTTTTTTGACACCAGGCTGCGCAGCTTGAAATGCAGTCCTCTGTTGGTTGCAATTTTGCTCCGTGAAAATGTTCTCGATGACGATAAGGTCCATCTCAACCACCATCCTATTCACTTCGTCTACAAAATTGACGGTGACAGTCTATCACGTGATATTGGACATCAAATTGGGCTTCTCAGCTCACATCGAACAAGCAAAGCATACGCAATGTTCGGTTTTTCGCTCAAGTCCTGCTAATGAACGAATTTCTTCAGATCAGTAAACACCGAACCGATCAACAACACGTGCATGATATTCAACCGATTCGCCCATTTGTTCGACCGATCAATATCTCGGAACGTTTTCCGTAACCGTTTATGAAGCATGGACCTTCCCGAGCACTTCACTTTCGTCATGTAGGATGAGCTGACTACCGGATTTTATTTTCGTTTTTCGTGCTCTTTCGTTTCTGGCACCTGAATATTTTCTTTTTTCTTCTCTCATTTCGTTCTTTTCTCTTTTTCTCACTATGTTGATGAATCTTTGATTTTTGTTTTGATTTTTGACTTGTGTTCGTACATTTCTTATACTTGATTTTCTTCTTGTAAATTTTTACCATAATTATCAGTTGGTTGTAATACTGTTGATAAAAGTAAATAAATAAATAAAGGTACGGAGTTCAGGCGCTAGACAAAGGACCGATTTAGTGCCTGAACTCCTTATTTCATCTTCGCTTAGAACATTTTCACGTAGTAAAATTGCAAAAAACAGAGACTTTTATTAAAAGCACTACCTTTTCTACCTTTTCTACTGCTAGCTTTCAACGAACCACTAACAGTTAAAATTGGTTCACATTTCCCACACATTAGTACATAATTGCATGTCAGTCCCTTTTTGGTCACGCCAAGCCATCAGCCGAAAACATACTGAAAAGACGGCTTGAGCCTGGCTAGCAATTTTGTAAAATTTTACGAAAGGAAAATTTAAAATTTTTTCAAAATTTTGTTTTTATATTTCCCCTCAAAATAAATTTTTCGAGACGCCGTTTTGAGCAGTAAGAACACGTATCTGGCTGGTTTTGTTTATGTAGGCGAGATGATTCTCTTAAAAGTACCACTGGACGCTTATTTTTCACTATAACTTTTAAGGTATTTTTCAGACAAAGGATTCAAGGAAGGGCATGAATTGTAGCAAAACTAAACTTTAAGGAATCTCCAAAAGATTGCGCCGTCATTAAGGAATTCCGTGGGTTCATTTTAGGTAACACAAAGATAAGGAATTTTTTAGATCGGCTTTGATAAAATCCAAACTTCCAAAAATTCACAAAATGAAAAAGTATACAACGTGTAAGTATATTATGCAACCCATAAGCATGTGAAAAAGTTTATTCTATATACCAAAAGGTAGCAGAGCACGAAAGTCGTCATGTCAATCTTTTACTTTTCGGAAGTATAAAATGCGTTCATGCTGCATATCATACTTACATGCTGTATAAATATACTTACGCATGGTATAAAATATTATTAGCTCGTTTTTTTGTTAATTTTTTTAATTTTTTTTCGTTTAGTGTTTTGAGACACCACAAACTGATCATCAAAGTAATTTCCATCTACATGCCAGAGACTAAAATAAGGATTTTTCCGGTAAGGATCATAGTAACGGCACTGAAAATTGCGAGGAAAATTGACATATTCGGTCCCAAAATGACTTTCGCAAGTTTCTTTTCAAGCTCCGAGTATTCGTTAATTCGTAACCCTAGCGCCCCAGCCCTAAAATAAGATGCGGCACAGGCAAAAATTTTTGAAAAAAGATTTTACGGTTTTCATCAAAAATAATAAAATTTTGTCTGACGTCAAAAATGGACCAGTGCGGAGCCAAGTGGCTCCGCAAGATGTTCCTCACTTTAGTCCCTGCTACAAGCGACGTCAACAAGAGTTTGATCATTTCTTCTTGAACTGCAATATGCTTTGACATTCGTCGACGCCGTCGCAACAAACCCTTGAGAGGTCAGAGGTTTTATGGAGGGGATAAATTTTTAAAATGCATAACACAAGAAGTGCATTTCAAGCCACAAATCATTAAGAGAATAGATTTCGTTTACTTTTAATTGTCACAATTGCTATTGGGTAATTTTATTTTAATTGTTTTTCATTTCCTTACGATATTTAATTTTTATTAAAATGTGCTAGCTGTTTCAATTAATAATTTATTTACAGAGAGATTGTTTTGTCATTTGTTCAAATGGAAAATATTTAAATGCTAAATTCCTAATTCAAAACTTATAGTAAAATAAATTTGGTTAACTCATAAACCTATGCCTTTTATGCAGCGGCAATGGAATATGTTACGTGTAATTTATATAAACAATTAAAATAAAAATAACAAAAAAAAAATTATCATAAAACATTCCTTACTTATTTTTGGGTAAATGTCGTTTCATGTGCAACGCTAAATGATCACTCCTTGCAAAACTACGATCGCAAACAATGCACTTAAATGGCTTAGCGCCAGTATGTTTACGATAATGCCGTGTCAATTCATCTGAGCGTGCAAATCTCCATTCACAATCCGGCCATTGACATGTATATGGTTTCTCGCCTGCAATACAAAAAGAATAGGAACATATAAATATCGCATTGATTGTTGATTTGTAATTCTGTCGTTGCTATTTAACGATTTCAGATCTTTTGAAATGAATCTTAAGAGTTTGTAATTTGTTCCATAAACACCCGAAGCTAAAGCTTTTATCGTGACTCATATGTTTGGATGAATTACAATATATTGAAGCTTCGTTAGCTCACACACAATGTTAAGTCGAAGTCGAAAAGTGTTTCGACGGACAGTTTCGACGTTCATAGCTAAGCGTCGTTTAGGAATAGTATATTACAGTGGGCCCTGTGAAAGTAATTCATTACATAAGGACACAATTTGGTTATAAGAGCCAAACTCACGAGTGTTTTTTGAAGCAACAAGCTTTGAAAACGAGTGTAGAGCCTGTATATCCGGGCCGAAGGCGAGGTATGCAACTTCTCGAGTCAAAGTATCAGTTTTCAAAGCGTGTTGCTCAAAGTAACACGAGTGAGTTTGCGAGCTCTCAAAATTTTGTCCGAAGTATTGAATTATGTAGCAGGGTCCACTGTATGATGTTTATTGCGTATCTATCCGAAAACTGAGCATTTGAGATGAGTTTTGCCTCTACGAAAACCATGCATTACATGTAGGGTCTTTTTTACCCCACTAGTGAGGTAAAACTTTTGTTTTCACTAGTGAGGGAGAAAAGACCCTACATGTAATGCATGGTTTTTATAGGGGGTAAACCTACATGTAATGCTCAACTTTCGGATGGGATAGCCAATAAAGTAACTTCCATCAGTTTGTAATTTAGTTACAGCCAAAGCCATAGTTGTCATAGACATGTAATATACGTGCGTGTGGTTTTTATGCATCAAGAACAAAAGGTGCTATAATCGCTTTTAGCGCGGTTCAATTTTGAATTTTTCACTGCGTTACAATCGAATTTCGTACGATATATGCGTAATTACGTACGGTATAAGCGTAAAATCAGCACACAAACAATAGATTTTTATAATGCCATCTTGTGTCAAATTGTTCAAGTTCAATTAAAATTCAAATGTTGAGCGGACTAAATGTGTCTATTTCATTAAAAACTACAATATTTGAGAATCTACTACTTTATTTTCGATAGTCTTTTGTTGGAGTTATTTGATTTGCTCAGATTTAATGTTCGGTTCGCAAAAGATCTTTTCTAGTAAGTCGAAGGACTAGAAGAGTTCCTTACGGTTGAAAATGATTGGCTGCGGCGGGTGTACCTTAAATTTTGCGGCCGAAACCGCCCGGAGGAAGTCAACCAGGGTATCGCATCGATTGAAGTAAAAAAAAAATTTCGCGTCGCCGGAAGAAAATTTGTTCCTCTTCGGCGGTGGAATAATATCGACGGGGACGGCTGCTGATTTCAGCTCAAGTATCTTCGCTAATGCAGAGGTAACCATTTTTGCGGTGAACGCATTGGACCGCATGAGTATCATGAAGAACGAAAATCGTCATCAGCGAGTGGAACTAAATTTTTATCTATTCTACGCAACAAAATTGCTGATGAAGGCATGAAAATTTTGACATGACACAATATTCAACCGACCCAAATGTCACTTTTTCTTCGAGATCCACGCCTTTAGTACGTCAGCGGCCGCGGCCCAGGTCAAATTACAGTGATTTTCTTGACACGATGAACAAGCTGTCATAAAAATCATAATACTTTGACGAAAGCCGTGGACGCTTTTAACGCATGGACCAATCACAACATATTTCACGCCTTTGACAGTGAAGCGAAAAAAAGTATGCTAGAACTTTCAGAAAAAATTGGTCTGATTATACTCAAGAGAAGTCAAGGGAATTAAATGAAAAAAATAATTAAATGACCAGCAGGAAGTGAATAGTTGGTTTGAGCAAGTAAATTGACGCATCAAGGCATCTGCAAAAAAATTATGTTCATCTGCCCGTAAACACGATAACTCGAGTAAAATTCAATCGCTTTTCAAAGTTTTTTTTTCCAATGAAAGGCTGTATGAAAAGTGGGTTTGAGATTGCAGATGGGTATTTTTTGACGAAGGTCTGGGAATGCCCGACAATTTTTTGATTTTGAGCCCTTGGACGCAATCAGGGCCATAAAACTGAGTCTCTACTATGGGCCAAAGTGTTTTTCCAAACTGGCAAATCTTGTCCGATTTACAATATTTTTTTGGGGGTGAGAGAAAAACTGAATATGGAATTAAATTTGGGAAAAATCAGTTGAGAACTTTCGAAGTTATGGTCGAAAAAGTGGGCAAAAACTGGTTTTTTGAAGGCCAGTGAAACTTTTTGACTTACATCTCTTCGAAATTAGGACTGTTATCACTCTTCAAGGTTTTGAATGAAAGATATGAGCTTTCAGAAATCGCAAAAAAATAGTGAAAATCTGTTGAGTAGTTCGGGCTTTAAAGCCCTTAGTGTTGGCCCAACTCACGCTACGCGACACTACACGATTTTTGGTGGTTTTTCGTGATTTTTTTTTAATGTTGAGGTTCTTCGTTCAGTGTAGTAAAGGTAAAAAGGTGAACTTTTCTGTCCATGGAAGTATGTGTCAGGCGCCACTTCTAATTGCTCTCGATCGGTTTTATGATCGGCCCTAGTACAAGAAAAATTTGGAGTGTTTTTTTCTTATTTTTTTCGAGGGGCACATAAACGTAGAAAATCATTTTGCATTCAAAAGAACATCAATTGTTAGAAAAATCCTGAAATTGATTGAAAGTCCTCAAAAAAATCCTTCGAATTGCGAAAAATCCTCATCAAATCAAAGAAAATCCTCGAAAATCCTTGAAAATAAAAAGAAAATCTTTAAAAATCGTGTAAAATTGCTTGAAATTCCTCAGAAATTGACAAAGAAAATCCTTGAAAATCAAGGAAAGCTATAGAAAATCGTTGGAAATCAAAAAATTCTTTGAGGATTTTCTTTAAGACGAAGATATGATACGAATAAAAGTCCAAAGGCTGAAATGACGGGACGATGTACTAGTCCAATAATAAAATAGTGGGACGGTATGCTAGTCTGAAAGTAATGTCTCGCCACGGTTCCTCCACCAGTTCAATAGATCAAACCAAAGAGCTGACTCCTATGCAATACGGCTTCTTTATGTCGTTTATTTAGTGTTGCTCGGGGCTGCTATCTTAAAATGTCCCATTCTTAGGGTTGCGGGTCTAGGGTCTAGGAGACGGGTGTTCCAGTGGTGAACGCACTGGACTATCACCTAGAGGGCCCGGGTTCGAGTCCCGAAACAAGAAAATTCTCTTAGAAATTACAGACTGTACAACGTCCCTAAGTTGACCCAAGCTTCATAAATTGGGTAGTAACGAAAAAATTGTACTCATCACATATGACGTCACTCAAGCGCTGGTACACGCAAAAAGAACAAAGGACAGAGAAACGTGGTTGGCATTCTTTCTTCACTTCTGATGCTACATCATAGATGGAGCCAATGGCAGAATAAGAACTGTGAATGCCCAGCAAGCAAACACTGTGGTTCACAACGCTAAGTCCAACTGCTGGTATCATAACCTTCCTCCCGGCCGATTACATGGAAACTGCACGATAACATATGCCAAGAATAAAGAACTAAGACTACTAGATGTAATGTTTAAATAGGATAAAAATGTTAAGTGTAATGAACTGTAGAATGAAATGTAAAACTGAAATGTAGACCATACGAAATAATAAAAAAATGTTATACTAATGCGATGTTTCATATATTTTAATAGATGTCCCACCGAAAACTTGTCATTACATGCATATGTGCACCCCACGGAAATTATTCATTACATGTATGTTAGGGCCCCCACCGGAAACGTCTCATTACATGTATATATACGTTTTTGGATGGGACACCGATTAAAACAGCATACAGTGGGGGGTGCTTAGTAAGTCGTCCATTCTGGATCTTTTCGTGACACTCGCTTTAAAAACTGTTTTTTGACTCTTGTAGTTGTATACCTCGCCTTCGGCTCGGGATACAAACTCTACACTCGTTTTCAAAGCTTTTTGATTTGAGTTTGGCTCATTTCACAAAATTGATCCCTCATGTAATGACTTACTTCCGAACCTCCCACTGTAATCTACTATTGTTATCTTCCAAGATGTTGGTGTCGTTAATAAATAAAATATGTTGGGGTGTTACACAATTTAATTTAATGTAAATTACAGTAAATTAAGAGTTAAGGCAGTATTTGCTTTTGCAACATCTATTCTGATGCGTACGGGTCCCTTGCATATGTTTTAAATATGGACTCATGGGTAAGTAAGGGAAGCGTTCGGTTTTTTAAGGTTATGCTAAAGTGGTCAAACTAGAAAGTGAATGTAAATCGGTGTTCTAAAAGCTTAATAAATTCATGGCTAAGAGGATTAGGAAATTGTCAAAATCGTTTTGCTGCCGCATACAATAAACCATTCCATGCTGCCCATTCGACTGCTTCAAAACATTGTAATGTATTTGAGCAAAATTTATCACCATGGCCTCAAATTCACTATTAGATGTATAGAGTTTTTTTTTTCTTTTTATAAATACGTGTCATTTTGGAGTCGACAATAAATGCGAGTAATGCTTGTTCCACTTTTGAACTATAAGCCGTTTACTTATTGAATTCGAATAAACACACTGCAGTACTTGAATACCACACAAAATTTATATGATAATGGAAGGTAATTGTACTTTTTCTATTTCTTGACCACAAAATTGCATTTCTTGAATTCTCAAGTAAGTTTGCAATTGTTTGGTGTCATGTATTAATAGCCAAGTAGTTTTATGTGTTAAAGTTTATTTGAGGTAATAATTATTAGCACGACAGGATTTTTTTTTCTGTTATTACATATGGTATGTCGCATGTAAATGTGAATGTGACTGCGGTGTGAGGAATTTTCATTAAACATGCGGTTAAAAATGTTGCCTTGTGTTTGAGGTGATCTTTGTCTCATATTTGTACAATAAAGCGTTAAACTAAATTTAGATAGCCAACATGGAAATGGTTGGAACGCAAACCGGCCACGTAAATGTTTATGTTTTTAACTGATGACGAAATATTGCTTTTTTAACGAATAAAACGGGATTCGTTGATGCAAAAGTGATGTACAACAGATTTCAGCAGCATCATCGTCGTCACGTGTCATCGAAAATTAATTTGACTTGCTCCGTGTAGTTATTATTTATCATTTCAATTCACAAAAAAAACATCTTCGTCTATTAGAAGTGTGTACCGCCGTACGGGAAGCAACAAAGAATGAGCTCAGTCACTCTTCTGAGAGTGCATGACATGTCTGGTCCTAATTTATCGTAAATAAAATACAATGCGCAAGAGTAATTATTTCATTAAAATCGCTCTGTAGAAGTTAAATTCAAGGAGGAGGCCGAGGCAGTAGAAGCAATGAAAATTCCTGTCCCACTATTGAAAATTTATCAAATAATCATTCGCAATTTTCAATGAAAATTTAACCCCTGCAAGTTGAATAGGGATTGATTTCCATTCAGAGAGCCAAAGCAAATTTTTTTCGGTTTTAAATAAAGTGGTATATAATGCTGAAGGCCGTTATATCACTTAATTGATATTATCGAACATAAAGTTAAAAGAGAAGTGCGCGCGAGTGGCACTATAAGTTAAAGTACTTTCTTTGTCGCAAAATTAGGATGGGATATGAATCGATGAATGGTTGTATGTAATTTATCAAATCCACTTCCCCCGTACTCCACTTCTTCCGTATTTCATTTTCCCCGTAATCCACTTCCTCCGTACCTCATTTCCCCCATACTCCCCCTGCGCCTACCTCCATCTTCCATAACCCCAAAACCCAACCGTATAAAACGACCACTTTTCCACATTTTTCATGTGTGTCGGTCGCTTCTACTCACAAAACTCTGAGACTTTGCTGAAGAAGCCGATATTCTATCTCTCATACCTTCGCAGATACTTCTAAAAACATAAAAATAGACCACTTTTCCATGTACGGATGAATATTCGCCATTTTGTTAGGTGTCCCGACACACAATATGCCAAACCTAACAACTTTCCCTTTGACACCAAACATCTATCTTCCACTAAAAAAAAGTTTTAAGAAAAATTTCAACTAAAATCAAGGTATCGGATTGTTTTTTTGCTATAAAAGAAAGTGCAAGACTACACCTTGATTCAGTTTCTTTGAACTCTTCAAGCTGGTCGGACGTATGAGGATAAGTTCTTTTCCACTTCGTTGGTTTTTAGTTTTTCTTTTTTGGTCTTTTTTTGGCGCCTGATGAATATTTGATGCATATTTGACCCACATATTTTCCGCGAAAATTTGAAGATCATTTGATCAAATGACATAATTGTTTTTCCCTCGGAGGATGCGAAATTCGCTACGATAACCAATCGGCAATCAAAACAAAATTATGTACTTAAAAACAAAAGACATTGCTTGTTGGGAAAGAATTGTGCTTGCTGGGAAGAAATCACGAGTTTTATTTGACTTGTGTGTCTCTCTAGAGCGGTAAAAGCCTTTCTTGAGAAGATTTAAAATTACGCAGAAATTCATGCTTCCTTCTTTCTGAGGAAGTACTAGAATATCGCCAAGACCGCCAAGTTCTTCCAGTCAGCAATAGTATATTTCAATATACACCAAAACACACAAGGCGTGCGAAGCACAAGCGAAAAGTACAGATCCAGTGTTTAATTGAAAAATATTTTTCTGTATACGTGAAAATGTCTTGGTTGTGACAGAGTAGATATTTACGTAACTAGGAAAAACATATATTTTTCCGAGTTTCGTACAATATTTTTCATTCCGAGGGTTCAGAAAACAGCAGTTTTCCACTCTAGGAATGAAAAATATTTTCCCATTACTTGGGACGAAAAGTTGCATTTCGCGGTATGTGCGCCAACGCTTTCTCACTGTTACAGAAAAATTTCTTTGAAAATACCTCAATGCACACTCGATGT
Organism: Pseudolycoriella hygida; assembly: GCA_029228625.1. Lineage (NCBI taxonomy): Eukaryota > Metazoa > Arthropoda > Insecta > Diptera > Sciaridae > Pseudolycoriella > Pseudolycoriella hygida. The sequence goes on from CM055404.1 coordinate 121,472,243, forward strand.
GTACTTTTCGCTTGGGCTTCGTCCGCGCGTACATACACATCTCGTGTGTATTGAGGTATGTTGAAATATACTATTACATACCGCAAAAGTAACTTTTCTCTCACAAGTGATGCAAAAATCACACCCATACACTCACGCATAATGGACAAAAATTATTTCAAGAGATGGAAGCACTTTTGCATTTTACTAGTTAATATTTTCACCACTATCTCCGTCATATTTTTCCGCTAGGCACCGACTCTTTCGCAGTGAGGTGTCGGATGTAGAAAAATACTTATCCTTATCACAGAAAGAATCAGAATCAAAACATAAGAACAGAATCACAAGCTTGTGCACCTTTTTATTTCTCTTTTTTCTCTCTTTTCACGTGTTCGCTTCTATGTTGTTCAAGGAAAATTCGGTTTTTGATAGGAAGAGTAAAACGCAACGTTGCACAATCTTTCGATTCCCTTTCTGTAATTACTTTTCGAAAGAAATTATAATTTTCTGGAATCATATCGCAAGAAAACCCTAATTTTTTAGGAATCGTTAGAGTGGCAAAGTGAAGGTGAATTAGAGATGAGCGGGCTGCCCGAAACTTCGAAAAAACCCGACCCGTACCCGAACCCGAATTGTTTTTTTTCGGCTTCATGGGTTTCGGGTTTCGAAAATTTTAATCGGGTCGGGCTCGGTCCGGGCCGGGTTTGGAAACAGTTCGGGTTTCGGGTTTCGAAAAATTTTATCGGGCCGGGTTCGATCCGGGTCGGGTTGTTGTATAATTTTAATCGGGTCCCGATCCTTTATTGACTTTTTATATTTTACAAAACTCGTCTAAATTTGATTATCTTACATTACACGAATTTTGTTTTAGTCTAAGGTCCGTGAAGAATGTAGGCGTCGGGCCTTGAAATAATTTTTGTTTCGAAGTAATTTGGGTTGTGAGTTTCGAAAAAATTGAGTGCCTGGTTCGGTCCGGGTCGGGTTTTGAAACAGTTCGAGTTTCGGGTATCGAAAAATTTTATCGGGTCGGGTTCGGTCCGGGTCGGGTTTTGAAACCGTTCGAGTTTCGGGTTTCGAAAATTTTAATCGGTTCGGGTTCGGTCCGGGTCTGGTTTTGAAACAGTTCGGGTTTTGAAAATGTTATCGGGTCGGGTTCGGTCCGGGTCGGGTTTCGAAAAATGGTCGACCCGCTCATCTCTAAGGTGAATTTAGAATTTGATTTCTCATATCGCTTCTTCAGTCTTCACCCAAGATTCGGAAAAGGTCGGGTCTACCTGAAACTTAAAATCAGGCCGACTTGAAACCGGTTCGATCTGAATTGACCCCACCTACTTTTTCAACATATCTTCATTTCTTCATGTTATCTAAAAACAAAGGTTTCCCTGCCCAGGGCTACTCGGATGACCTGACCGTCCTGATCGAAGGCAAATTCGAGAGCACTTTGGTAGACTGTATGAAGATGGCTCTGAGGATAGTGGAGAGATGGCGTCTTGAGAAGGGCCGACGAGTAACGGGTAAATCCAGACGAGACGGGCAGGCCTGGTGCTTTTTAGCAAAAGCCTCAAAGGCTCAGAGCTTGCTGGAAAAGGGTGGCTCTTCGGAAAAGACATTGAGACAAGGCCAAAAAAGCTCTAACGGCTTTCTGTAGAAGTGCAGTCGCAAAGAGCTGGGGCCTGTCCTCCAAAACAATATTGTGGATATATGAGGCGGTAGTGAGGCCTGTGATGAGCCATGGCTGCGTAGTCTGGTGGCAAAGGAGAGGCTGAAAGAAATTCAGGGGAAGGAATGTGTGTGCGTCACTGGTGCCATGAAGAGGAGCCCCGTAAGTTCTACTAGCGGTGCCACCTGTAGCAGACAGGCTGACGCAAAACGGATTGTGGACTCCAGGTTTCTGCACCGGGCATGGAAATATAGAAATTTGATTTCTTATCAAATTTTTGACATGCCCCGAGACATGAAGCCAGAATTAAGTTTCGAAAGGAGTTTTGAAGTGATCTTCCCGGATTGCTTGGCAAACTACGTTACCTAGTAGCGAATGGGTTGGATTTACGGACGGATTGTAAATGAGTGAAGGGACTGCAGCTGGTGTACATCACCCAGGAACGGATACCGGCACTTGGATTCATCTAGAGAAGCTCTCTAGTATCTTCCAGGTGGAAACTTCAGCGGCCCTCCTAGGCGCTCGTGAACTTCTACCAGAAGGACTGGGAGACAAAGATATAGTAATATGCACGGATAGTGAGGTAGCGATAAAAGCGCTGATACCACTCGTTGTGACTTCCAAGTTGGTGAAAGAATTCAAGGAACACCTTAATCAGATACCTGAGAAATCGGTTCAAACTGGTTTGGGTACCCGGACATTCGGGAGTGGATGGTAATGAGAAAGCTGATGAGCTGACTGGAACTGTATCGACGGCTATCACGTTCGGACCGGAACCACATATCTCCGTCCCGAACTCAATTTATGCGAAGGTGATAAAGGAGTTGGTGATGGCGGAACACGGTAAGAGCTGGACACCAAGTGCTTTCTCCCCACTCCGAACAAGAGGTGGACAAAAGAGCTCCTGACGATGAGCCGGGACCGAGTGAGGAGGATCGTGGGAAAAGTGACCGTCCATTGCGAACTCAGCAAGCACCTAACGAAAATGAAGATTCTAGGTGACCCGGAGTGTTCCTGTGGCTAGCGAATGCCCCAAAAACTGAGACACAGGACGCTTGGCGACTATGTCGTCCACACTTCGAGAGTGGCTGAACTAGAAACTATCTCTTGATTTTTGCATGATGAACGGGATTGTGTGTTGCAGATGGAGAAATTGATCGTCACAAGCTCATAAAATCTAGAAAATCTACAATCTTCATGTTATCTAAGAATTTTCTGACAAGGCTAGTCAGGTCAGGTCAGGTTAGGCGAGACCAAAAAAATTAAAAAATAGAGATCGGATCAGGCCAGGTAACAATCGGAAGAGAAAAATCAGGTTCACATCAGTTGAAGTCCAGATCGGGGACACCTAACCTGTTCTGAGTCCATGGCATCATGTGTTTCATGTATAAGGACCATTTGTGTATTCCATAGAAAGTAACCACTGGAAATCACAATTACCTAAGAAAGAATTGGTGGTTTCTTCCTTAGACATTTTAAGTCTTATTGTAATAACCCAGACCTTGCAATCCCTAAATAATTGTAATTCGTAAGAATTCGTGATTCCCCCAGACGTGCTGTTTTTTGAACCTTGAAGACAACTACAGTCATGTCGCATTTGCGCTTTTTCAATCAATGTGAATAACAAAAAATTATGATTAAAGGCAGCCCATGCTATTGACGGGAACTCATTTCCCGCCACTAATTATTACCGAAACCAAATAAACTTCATTGAAATCAAATCTAAAATTCAAAGTGATAGTGAAAATTTTAAAGAGCAATTACATCCATTCAATGTCAATCACGACCATAATACCGAATACATAATACTCTTGAGAAGTCTTGAAGCACATTCTAAATTCAGTCTTCATTATCGTACCATTATTCCATCGCAACGTAAAATTATGCTTCAAAATGCCAAATTAAATGACCATAAAAACATCATCATATACAACATTCTATACATAAAATGTTTATAATCTAAGGAAATGATTGATTACATGATTCAATTGGTTTAATAATATTTTAAAATACAAAATTACACGTTACACAGCAAGAGCAAACACTTAAAAATGGTTGGAAAAAAGCGATCATGGAAAAATGAATAATTTGATTGTTGATAACATAATTTTCTTGTTACTCACTTTAGCTCTATAAATCGAAGGCATTTTATAATGTAAACATCGTGATTATCATTTAGCTTAAGATTTTATTGGCGATGCGGTGCTTTTTGTCCATTTATATGGCGTGGATCTAAGACACTGAACGAGTTACAAATGGAAGTAAAAGAAGTCGCTGCTTTCTTACCAATCGCTTGATAAACGTCTAACTAAAATTGATTCGTAAAATATCGCACAATTTGCCACTAATTCATCATGCAGCATTCATTTGCGTGTGTAACGATCCAACCGATCGAATTTGTTATTTAATTCACGAAACGAGGTTGTGCTCCAGATCTTATCGCTTTACATTTTGTGAGAAGAATATTCAAAAATTAAAAGCAATTTAGGCCCAGGGGTCCTACTCTCAACACACGGGAGATTAATGTCTTTGTTCGCTAACAAAAGTGACGTCACCTTTTCAGGGATATTAATCTCTCGTGTGTCAAAATAACTTTCGGAGAAATCCTCTCAATGAAATGACAAATGGGGCGATAAAAATCTGCAATAATGAATGGGAAATTAATGATATTTTTGAGTGGAGAGAATACATGCTGACGAGAGCGCCGGTGGCGAGGGCAACAACCGTTTTCATGTAAAGAAAGACAAGAAAGATTTAATTGGAGTGGGTAATTTTGTCTCCAGCTAATTTGATTTATCTCTGACATTGCTTGTCGGCTTGTCTAATACGGAGAAAATTTTCTTCTGAGAGTCGACGAATATTGATCGAGTTGAAAGCGTTAAAACAAATTCTGATCTTCGGAAAAATGTCGAAAAGTTCCGAAAATAAACGATAAAATTCATGTTTAACGTCGCTTCGGTCGTAGGTTACGTAATTTATGTAAACATGTGGTTAGTGACGAATGAAACGTTTAAAGGGCTTCTTTTTTTGAATGGTTTGGGAGACAGACATAAGAGCCGTCTACACAATGTGGGCGGCGGCTAATACTCGGCTTAAAAACGGTTACTGGAAAATCGTAAAAAAACTCAAATTTCCAGCCGACTTGAGCCAAAAACAAGGGGGAAGCACGCACAACACACAGCACCGTTCAGAGGTACACTAGTCTCCACTCACTAATTCTAATCTAATCTAATGTCCAGCATCGCGATCCCTGTACAATGTCATAGGGTAAACTACGAGTAGGGGTGGACACAGTTTTCGGGCAGGACTAATGGGTGCTTCGCAATATTCCTTACCCGAGCGAGCCAAACAACTGAAACTGTCGTGTGGAAGTCAAATGACGTAAGCTCCTTCTACTCGACGGTCAAAGGATGAAACTCACTTGCAGAGTAGTCAAATGATATGAGTTCTTTCGTGGACTGTCAATTGATGAAATTCTTGCGCTGAATTGTCATTGACGTAGGATCCCTTCGAGGACGGTCATATGAAGAAATCCTTGTGGGATGATTAGGGGTGGACACCAACATCTTCGGTAGAGGTGACCGGGTCGACCTTTTTTCCCAAATGGGACCCCAACCAAAACGAAAATTCAACCCCGAATCGAACCCGAAACCCCGACCTGAACTTCTTATAAAAAGATTTCATTAAAATGTTTTTCGAAGTTAATTTTTTTGGGTTGAGTCTGGTTTTGTTAACAAACAAATAAATTCAAAAATCCGACCCGATCCGACAAATTGATTCGGGTTTGGGTCGGGTTTTTAGTCGAGTTTCGGGCCTATTCCAGCAGTACCACTGGGTATTCGCTATACCCCTAACCCGGGCGGACCTAGCAACGTCGGGTTTGTAAGGCCATAACTGTAATCGGTTCAACAGAACTAGTAAAAGTCCCCACCGAGTGTGAATTCGGTACTGTGTCCTCGGTCGTCGGCTCAGTTGCACTAAAATGTGTCGGCGGCAGCTTGAACGTCGACTGGAACTCGGCGCCCCTCATGTTCACTCGGTTCACTCTCCATGTTTCACTCTCGATACAATTTTCTCTGCCCTGGGACGTGAACGTCAACAGTAGAGAGAGTTTGAGAATCAGAGGGCCTCTGTACACCTTATCACTGTACACTGTACTGTACTGTACTTATCACTATACACTGTACACCTTATCAAGCACATAAAATGTGCGAAAAATGTACTTGTGATCTAGTGCAATAATTTCGAGCTTTAATGGCACAAAAAATGTGCTTTTTATTTACATAGAAATATGTACCACTTTACAGGCACATTTTTTGTACATTTTATGTACATATTCTCAACAACATTGGATTTTGCACATTTAATGTACATTCAGTGAGCAACCGCATTAAAAAGTGTGATCTGTGTTATCTGGGCTAAGTATTTCTTATTTTCGTCTATTGTCATTACGAAAAACTCTTTTATAAGGAAATCTCCAATTTTTTACAGGTGCATTGAAAAATTGATCGATGTGGCTCTGAAGAGAAGAATCTGTTTACGATACACTCGCGGAAAAGTGAAGACCGACACATTTTGTGTTTTACTTGGTATTGGTAATTTTTGCATGTATTTTTGTATGGAGAGATCAACAAAGTCAGTAAATCACAAAACACAAAAACGTGTCGGTTTTCACTTTTCCAAAAAATCTGTATATGAAAATCATTAAAGATTTCGTTTATAAAGTATCGTGCTATTAACCGGTCAGCGCAACCACCCTTGAAATCGCCTGAATATGTTCAAGGATTTCCTATTGCTGCTGAGTGTGTACATAAAATATTGTGTACACCAACAATTGAAGATCAAGTCTGCAGATCGATACCAATCCAACACAAACAGCGGTAAAATTATTACGTGTACTCGGAATACACGAAATACAAAATTCATTTATTTTCACATAATGGAAATTCATTTAATATTACTTTGATCTTTTACCACATGCGGAATGTGGATATCCTCGATATTTTCGGTATATCGATGGTATAATAGCATTAATGTTACAGTCAATTTGAAAATAACCGTAGAGCGACTCGTATGAAACACCAGGCACCTTTCACAATTCAAATTTTGATTCTATTTCTTTGCGTTGGTGAATATTTATATTGATCGACTATCGATGTGCTGTGCATATGAAGCTCTGTGTGTTTAAATATATGCTTCACATATTACATCGGATTGATCGTTTTATTTTGTATGTGACTTTATTTATGTCTATTAGCCAAAGTGCGAGACAAATATTTAAATTGATTTACATATAAAGAAGTAAAGAAGGATTTCAACAGCAATTCAACATTTTGCATAAATTGGAAAAGTCTATTGACAAACTGTTAGAAAATGGTTTTTAGCATTCAATATTTTTGTTGGAATCGATCGACGTGACTCAATCGTTCCGTATGTTTATGGGATTTTATTAAATTATATGTAGATTGGTTAAATAAATTAAAATTGAAGGTATTTATGAGACCGGTTAATAGACTGAATTAATGTATTAGAATTGTTGCTTTTACGTAAATTATGACGATGAAAAAAAATGTGTTGTAACCACCACACAGAGATCATGTTGCATGACTAATTTGAAAATCATTTTTGTAATTATAAGCATTTTCATGTTTAATAAAAATAAATTTTCTCTGCTTTGATTTAAACGGCTAAGGTATAAGAACGAAAATATCTTATTTAGTTGTGGCAATAATTACGGTAGGTTGCTCTTTTAGCTAGAACTTTATTGATCGTTAAGAAATAAACGTAAAATCATTTTATTATTTTTTTTATGAAAAATGGAAACTGATACCTAAAGATAGATGTCTTGTTGAAAAGAAAGAATGAGTTGAATTTCAATGCGGGAATGGAGAGAAACCGGCGAGTAAGTTAGGGTCTGTTTTATGGCAAAGTGGATTTTCTTGAATACGGTGAGACATCCCGGGGGAAAATTTTGGTCTCATGAGACCGAAGATTTAGCCCCTCAAGGGATCATTCTGGTTTCGAAAATTTTTTTCTCTGCGAAAAAGTCTCAAAGTTTCTTTTACTAACTGGCGATGAACGTTGAGACTAATTGAGATTAGGAGCCTTAGGGAGAAGCCGATCGTTATCCTGAAGGCGGATAAGAGTGACAACATCGTGGTACTGGATGAAGCTGACTACAAGAAGCTTATGGATCGATTAATTGTAGCCGACAGAAAAGGTTTCGAAATGGCTGTCGAGAGAGTTCAAGAAACTAAGCCCCCCGAAAGGAAGATCAGTCAAAAACTCACTGGAGTTCACAGAAGCAGTGAAGGTCGTAAGATTGGGGAGGAATGAAGAGATGGGATCCTTTGACGTAGCGGCACTTTATCCGAGTATACCTATAGATATGGCCTTGATTTTCCTGAAGAAATGGCTTGTGGAAAACAAACTGAGCGCACGGAAAGTAGAAATGTATGTGGATCTTACGAAGTTATGCATGGAACAGAACATATTCCTGTACGATGGAAAGTTCTACCGGCAGCAGGATGGCACAGCCATTCGGAATGCATTGTCAGGTTTTGTGACCGAGGTGCACATGTGCACGTTTGAGACAAGTATAGAAAAACACCCCACTTTCCCCCGCGGGTACGTAAGGTACATGGATGATTATTTTACGGTACAAAATGTGAGGAGAGTGAAAGCAGCTCTCGAGCTTTTTAATTTCCAACATGAAAAAGTCCAGTACGAAGCGGAAAATAATGGGATATTGACGTTTTTGGACACGACGGTTAAAAGAGGAAGTAGTGGAGAGTTGACCTTCGAAGTTTATAGGAAACCGTGCGCTACAGAGAGGAAAATTGTGATAGATTCGGACCCGCACATGAAACAAAAAGTGGCAGCTTACCATTCGATGGCACATAGCGAACGCCATGGAGGCATTTGTGAACCATTGCAAGCGATGGCGTCTGATAACAAACAAGACCAAAACAGTCGTCTCGTGCTTCCATTTAAATAATCAAGCCGCTCACCATGAGCTGGACGTGTTGTTCGATGGAGAGATTCTGGACCACGAACACGAAACGTATCTGCGGGTGAAAATGGACCGGACACTCACGTACAAACAGCACTCCGAAAAGGCAACCGGTAAACTAAAGACAAGGAACAATCTTCTACAGAAACTTGCGAACTGTAAGTGGGGTGCTCCCGCGGATTACCTGAGGACAACGGCTCTTGCAGTGGTCTACGCCACGGCGGAATATTGTTGTGTAGTCTGGCTGAATAGTGCACACTGGCAAAGTCGACGTTGAGCTCAATAAAACTATGCGTATCATCAACGGAAATGTCGATTCAACATCTCTGCCATGGCTACCTGCAATCAGCAACATCTTACCACCAGACATACGCCGAAAGAAAGCCCTGCTGAGAGAGTACAGGAAAGTGATGGCGAATGGTGACATTCCGCTACACGAAGACATACAATTAGATCATCCGAAGAGATTGAAATCGAGGAGTCCACCGATCGAAACTGCAAAATCACTGACCATGAATGACTTTGACCCTGAAATGGAATGTACCGAATTCTGGACAAACACAAACTATGCCAGCCCCATCTTTGACATTGGAACCAATCGATCGAAAGAGTTTTCCCTGCCCTGGGCACGGCTGCTGCAAAGAAATGCTCTTCAAATGGGGATATTCTGACACCGCGAGCTGCATTTGTGAGAATGCTCATCAGACGATGGACCACATTTCTTTTCGATTTTTCATTCAATTCGATTACGCGATGATAGAAAATAGTTCATAACTGGTATCGCAGAACACTAAAAATTATTTCCTTTTGAAAGGAATTCCAATTGCCAAAAAAAAACAATTTTTTTTTCACTTTGAGACTCTCAGACATCCTTAACTGGTCTCGCATAATACTTATAGTAATTATAGACTTTTATAACGGTTCAAAATAAGACACACAAATAATAACTCAGATATAGCAGCAAGCGTAGGGTGACTGACAGTCCAATACAGAACAGCGAGGTAAGACTGGGTCTAGCGAATTATAAGGAAAATGAAGAAAGGCGCCATCTCTATACAGCAAGAACAAATAAAATAACAAAGTACAACCACAATCATAAAGTAAAAGTGTCTTGGGATATGAAAAAAAATTGTAATGGAAATTGATCAATTGAAGAAACATTCGAACATACAACAACTAATAACGAAAAGACAATCAGAGACTCTAAGACGAACTCAACTGGTCTCACAGAACATTCAAGAATATTCGCATTGTAAAGAAATCCACTTGATTTTCTTCTTTTGAGGCCCTCAGTGGGTCTCACGAGGTCTCGTTTAGAAAAGGTTTTGAGACTCTCAGGAGGTCTCACGAGGTTTCGAAAATTCATTCACATGAAGAAACCTTAAAAAAGGTTTTGAGACCCTCAGGAGATCTCACGAATACTCGAGAATTCATTCATATGAAGAATCTTTAAAAAAGGTCTTGAGACTCTCAGGAGGTCTCACGAGGTCTCGAGAAATTCAGAGCGGAGATTAAATGAGCCCCTCATGTGGTCTCAGAGGGCTCAATACTACTGTTTGTAATGAGCCTATCATGTAGTCTCAGACGTCTCAATACTTCCGTTTTTAATGAGCCTTTCACTGGTCTACGATGAATTCGGATGAATTTATGGATGAATTAATAGGTCTCCGACGGTCTCAAAGGTGCGAAATGAGCAACTCAGCGTCATACAAACAAAATCGTACTTTTGAGTACCCGGGATAAGATCAACTTCTGATCTACCCTCTAGTTGCACGAAACAATGGTTCTACAGCTACAGGTTCTAAAACCAAATTTTTCAGCTACGTCATCGTTAAGCCTGTTAACATTTTTGTGAAAGTTTACTAAACATAATTTCTTCGGAAGTTTCCGCACCCGAAATCATTAAAAAATCAAAATCATTTTTGGTAGAATTATGCTATAATTAAGTATTTTATAGTTTTTGCAAGTATATAAGTATATATTCTACGTGAAAGCAGAAGACGTCTTGAGGGTAGTATTTTTTACTTGGATGAAGTATATTTTACATGAAATGGTATAAATGTCCGAACAGTTTGTAAAAAATTTAAAACGAATAAATATTGGCAGACATGTGTGCCGATCAATTATGTTCTATCTGAGTTTTTAATTTTTCTAAATTAGTCGAAGGACAACTTCTTTAAGTTGTACCGAAAGGTTTTATTATTACCGACCGCAATTTTGGGCAACTAATCTACTTATTATCAGGGTGACTGTGGTCAACTAAAATCTCATCTGACAAATTGTTCAAGACAATAGACATTTTTTTACTACAAACTTGCATTCTCATTTTAACAACAAAAACATCCGTAAATCTAAACAATAACAGAGAAACATATTGATTGCGAGCATTAAGGTAGGGCAGTAGCGCCGAACACTAACGCCTATCGAAAGAAAGCAATCGAAAATTTTTTAATGCGCTACTCCCACCCAAAGGCCTGAGAGTAAAAAAGGTATTGGATTCGCTGAACAAGTGAACGGTGGAGACTGTAGAGGACGGAAGAGATGGGGTCATATGATGTCACAGCTCTGTACCCTAGCGTTCCCATAAATCCAGCAGTGAAATACTTAAAGGAATGGTAAGAGAAGTGTGAAATTGATAGATCTTTGGTTAGGGCGTTTGTGGAACTGAAAACATTGTATGAGGCAGAATATTTTCAGTTTAGAGGAGAACGGCACCACCATACATAAGGCACAAGCATAGGGAACACTCTTTCAAGCTTTACTGCAGAGATCTTCATGTGTAGGTTAAGGCGAGTGGGAATTTTACGAGAGGCATGGATATGAGTTAGTCCACAGAAACACCGGCACCCTTAGACTACTAGTCGGTTCGATTAAAGACCCTTAACCTGAACTAGACAGGTCGGGAATATATCGCATTCAGTGCAGTTGCAGGAGGTATTATTTCGGAATGACAATCAGGAACATTGTTGCTAGGTTTAATGAACAAGTAAATTCGGCAAGATGGAAGAAAAAGACGGCGGTGCGGAAGCATATTTTTTTTCAAAACATAGAATCCACATTAGCGATCTAAAATTAGTAAAAGAATTTCGGGGCCATTGGAAGATCCAATACTACGAAGCCATCCACTTCTACAGAAACAAACACACAAATTTGATAAATGACAACTGGGGTGAAGTGACCTCGCCACTACTGTCTTCGTCGAGAGGTAAACGACTCCCTGGTACAGGCTTTATGTAAACAAACACGTAGTAGAAGCTCAGTTTTAGGGTTCTGGCTGAGCAGAAACTCCCTTCTAGTGCCCTAGCTAAGTCCAAGGGCAAAATTTCAAAAAAGTTTCTTCTACAAGTTGTTGGGGTTTCACAGATCTGTCGGTTAAAAAAAACAATTATGAAAATTGGAAGATATTTACTCGAGTTATGTACAAAAAACACGTAGGGCCCTATCATAGACTTGTTTTTAGTACCGTAGCTAAGTCCAATGAGTCAAATCCAAAAAAGTTTCTTCCATAAATTGTCGGCCATGCCCAGATCTTTCAAACAAAGAAAAATCGAAAATCGGAAGAGATTTACTCGAGTTATGCACAAAAAACACGTATGGCTCTAGCAGGGACTCGCTTTTGGTGCCCTAGCTAAGACCAAGGGCTCAAAATCAAAAAAGTTTCTTCCATAAATTGTCGGCCATACCCAGATCTTTCAAAGAAACAAAAATTTTTGAAAATCTAAAAAGACCAAAACCCACTTTAACGGCCCTAGCTCGACGGTCCTTAGTCCGACAGTGCCCAGATCCGATTGCATAAAAGATTTTTCAGAGATAAAAAAGTTTTTGAAAATCGGTTGAGTTTTACTCGAGTTATCGTGTTGACGGACGGACGGACAATTTTTTTATTGCTGATTCGTCATCTAAGGACCATGATCGATGGACCCCCGTACTCGCGGGTCGAAATTCGACTGGTTACAAACGTCGTCGTGGCAAACGCAACAGACCCCTTTTTCAATAAAAATTCAGCCAGTTTTCACTCAAAGACTCAAAGACAACTTCAACCTATGGCTAATTCCATCGGTACCGTTACCTGGGTAACGAATTTCATCTCTTTCACTCTTTCAATGTGATTTATATTAACAATAGTCATTCGTTCCCCAGGTGACATGGTAGAGACAATGTATGGGTTACCGATGGAATTAGCCATATATTGTTCTGACTGGGACCACATAGCGAGGCTTACCAAGCAAGGAAGAAACACATCCATGATCTGAGAGACAAAGAATTTTTGGGACTAAAACGCCTCTATCGGCAATTTTGAGACTTTCTTCTTCCCTAAAATATACACAGACCCCCTCCCCTTTAACACTAGAATACTTTTCTGGATGGCTCTAAAAATGCTAAAATAGTAAAGACAAGTCTAAAGAACAGTAAAACAGCAAGACATAATTATTGGAAGGAATTTTTGACCGAAGTTGTCAAGATCTCAGTTACAGAATTCTTTTGAATCGAAATAATTTAAAGAGACAAGTTATGCGTTCTGTTAAAACGATCAATAAATGCATAAAAGTCGTCGCACTTCGAGCGGAAGCTCCGTTTTATATTTTACATAAAAAATAGATTGTGGAGCAAAGTCTTCTGTTAATGCTGTATTCGTACTACACATGAAGTGGAAATAAATAAATTCTGATCAAATTATTGATATTACAGTTTAATGCCATTAAATAACAATAAAAATCTGATTTTTATTTAAAATGTCACAACCAATAAAAAGCCATAAATTATATTTAAATAAAAATGAAAAAACGCTTCTGGACTGATGTAGAAAAAAGAAAAAAATAATAATTTTCATAATAAACATCACAGAAGAGACCCAGAATAACATTAAAAATATAATTTTATTATTTAAATTTTTTAATAAAACTTTTCAGAATCGCTCGTTTATTTATTAAATCCTCTAATTTACAATGACGTCTTGTGCCACCTATGGTTAAAAAAAAATCTTGAATGGTAGCATATTCTTGTACAATAAATAAATATACAAGTATATGCACCTCCGATGCCTATATTTGTTCGTAAAGTGAAGTAAATTGTACCAGTGACACTATACAAGCCTTACGCAGTGAATGCCTTTTATCGCTCTAAAGCATCTTGAATTTTCATCACAAAATCAGTTCAGAAATTGATTTGTCTTGAACATAGATCAATGCAAGATCCCACAGCTTTAAAGTGAAAAATAAAAATGAAGTTTCGTACCAAGCAAAACTGTCGCGCAAAGCTCTAAAAAAAGGTAACAGATTTGTAGAATCATAGCACAAGGGGTGGGACAGGGATAAGACCCCGAATTCGTAAAAAAATCACATATCCACTGAACAAACTTAAAACTTTGAATGTTAAGAAGTGGTTTTGTTTCACAAACTGATTTCTTACTTTATTAAAGTTTTTTTGAACTATAGTTCTTTCATGCAATAGATTGATTCTTCCTCCAATCCATCAGTCCAACAGTCTTATGATGAGCCGTGGTCATGTTCGACTCTGTGTCGTAGTGGGTAGTGGGAAGCAATGATGAGTGTAGATCTGATACCTCAAAATCTTCGCATTAAACGATATATCTACTGTATTCAACAAATTCTAGTTAGGTACAAAATAAAATTTCCTTATAGTGACACAAATGCAAAGTGATTCAAAAAACCTTCTTGCGGTGCCCCCGGTCCTTAGTCCAAACTTGACTGACTACTCAACTACGAAGTCTTTCATGACAAAAACTGTCATTTTGTTGGAATTGTCACTCGACAATAACTTGCGCTCGTGGAAATTTGAACAACATAGTGTGCATAAAAGAATCTAATAATCTAGTTGTTCATGATGTTCGGTTCACAGAACACTTCACTTCTCACTAAACGTTCAAAGTGAAAACATCTCTTTTATTGAGGGTCCGGATCGGAATACATCCGAGATTCCAAGAGGTTATGGGCATCCACACTGAAACTGGTTTAATTCTCTGTGTGCATACGATTGATAGAGGCCTGTGAAGACGATCACAACAATAACAGGGTGAACAGTTTAATTTCACAAAGAGCTGAGTGGTCAGCCGAAACGAAGTCAATGGTTAACGAGTGGACGAATGAGCCAATGGTTAACGGATGGACAATGGACCAATGGTTAACGGATGGACAATGGGCCAATGGTAACGGATGGACAATGGGCCAATGGTTAGCGCATGGACAATGGGCCAATGGTTAACGGATGGACAATGGGCCAATGGTTAACGCATGGACAATGGGCCAATGGATAACGGATGGACAATGGGCCAATGGTTGACGGATGGACAACACGTCGAATCGGGCACGAAATGATCGAATGGGTACAATAATGGTACAAGGTCGAAATGGTGGAAAATCGAAACGGTGAAAAGTAGAAATGGTCGAAAATATTGTCAATGGTGAAATGGTCGTCGATCTCGATGTGTAATGGTCGTCGATCTCGATGTGTAATGGTCGTCAATCAAAGTACACATCCTTCAGGCAAAAGTGTAGTACTGTATGGTCAACAATTGAAGCATATCACTCTGACGACATTTACAAATGCTTTAAAACACACTGATTTTCATCCTGGCACAAGGATGTGTTCCTCAGCTGTATTCGTTTAAATGCAGATGATATACACAATTTTTTGACACCAGGCTGCCTTCTTTTTTATGGTTCAACGGCACATAGTAGGAAGCCTGGTATTGAATTGAAAAATACTGCGCCGTGAAGTACTGGCTATAAAATTCAAATTTTCCATACATATGAAAGGTGTTGTGGCATCACCTTAAGGCATGCTACAAGGACCGCCGCGCCGGACTGGATCTAATGGGCGATCGGACGTTGATTACCACTAAAGAGTACCAACATACTGAAGCTATTAATGCGCTAGATGGCTCCATCCATTGCCTATTTGGTCTTTCTGTCTTAGAAACATAGACGTCGATGTAGCATTTTTTCTCACGACCTTCGTAAAATCTTCGAATAAGGTCACAAACTCGAATAAACCCTTGTTTGACAAAACCCTTACAGCAGCAACACAAGGATATTGGTAAAAATTTCTTTTCCACCGCTTATAAATTGCTCTGGTAATTTAATCACGCTAAGTCTCAAGCAAATGGGTTATTATTTACCTTCCAATAAAAAAATTATGAATGTCCAATAAAAATCATGAATGTCCAATAAAAACATAATTTCTGTCCAATAAAAATATTTAATGACAAATAAAAAAATTCATTTTCCTTTTACAAAATTAATTTAATTTTTTCATTGCACATTTAATATTTTTATTGGAAAAAAAATGTTTATTGGAAAAAAATCATTTTCAAATTATTGAAAGAGCGCAATGAGCGTCGTTCGTAAGCGGCGCTCGGAGCGAATCGGAAGCGCCGTTCGAATTTCAGAGAATGAGCGGAAGCGCGAGCGCCGCACAGTAAATTTTTTTCAAGGGTTTACTGCAAAAGTTGCTCGTCGTAGGTATTTTCTACGCAGCAGTTCCTATTTCTCCCTCTTAGAGAAAATAGCTAGCTACCAACGACATTCTTTTAAAAACTCTGTCAATGTCAAAAATTCCGAAAAATGAGGTTCGTCGCTCGACGAGTTTTTGATCCAAAAGACTCTACCAAGCGACGAACCTCCTGAAAGTAGGTCAACTTTGACCAAGATTTAAAAAAAATGTGTGGAAAAATAGGAACTCCTGCGTACAAAATATCTACGACGAGCATACATTCTTGCAGTAAACCCTTGCAAAAAATCCAATGTGCTTTGCTCAAATTTTTCATGAGCGCTGCCAGCCTTGATTGGCAGACCCAATGGATTTGGAACTCTTCGATAATCAAAAGTGTTTGAAAGACGGTCTGGCCATCAATGATATTAAATGGGTAAGGGAAAACATGTGTCTTACAGTACGATGAGTTCAGGCCGCTTGTCGAGTAACACAAACCAAATTGATTGATTTTGATACGTTTCAATGGTTCGTTCAATGGTTCCAATAGAAAAAATTATTTTGTCCAATAAAAAATAAATAAAATAAAAAAATAAAAAATTTTAAATGTCCAATAAAAACATAAATTCATTTTGTAAAAGGAAAATGAATTTTTGTATTGGTCATTAAATATTTTTATTGGACAAAAATTATTTTTTATTGGACATTCATCATTTTTTATTGGAAGGTAAATAATAACTCATTTGAAAATTTAGTGTTTCTTTCTATTTTCGGATAAAAGAATGATGAGAGCAAAGTTATACGGTCAAGTGCTTTTAAATTTACTTGCTGCCTTTCAGCTGTTTTCAGGATTTTTAGAAAAAGCTAATCTCGTAAGGAACAAACATTTTTTTAGTGCAAAATGGATTTTTTTTTTAATGAAGTGAACACACTCACTATTTCCTTTGTTGCCCATGCTACGTGTACACTCACGTTGACAACAGTGTACACTCAGTGAACACTTGAAAACTGAATTTTTGCCCGCGCTTCATCGTTTAGAAAATACGAAATGCTTGTAACGTCAAGTATGTACCTTAATGTACATTTAGCTACCTTTGAATGGATATAATCGTGAAACTATAAAGATTTTAGGCGTATTTAACTCCAATTATTTACTAAGCGTTTCAAAAAACTATGAAAGTTGTGAGCACAAGCGCTGAATATGAGTGGCGTGACCGTTTCCGCTCACGTCATTGAAAAATGAGCGGCGCTCATGCCATCCTTGTTACCAATTTTACAAGGAAAAAGAAAAAGTATAGACTCTAAGTTTCAGTGGTTTGTTCAAACGCGAGCTGATAGAAACCAGAAGAAAAGTTTTCCTCTTGAATTTAAGTAAATAAATCTCCCGTCCATTACAAGATAAAACGATCATTACACTGATGGAGATTCCTCATAGGCCTTTTCGTACTTTTCAACATTAGAATATTTTTGCAGAAAGTAAATGAAATTCCAATTACATCGCACGTGTTATTCGGTTGTAGAAAATCTGATCACGACAGTATGGTTACAATATACGCACTCATAAGAAACCCCCATGCTAGAACCAGTTTAACGGGTCAGCACGCGTCTTATTTTATTTATTTATTTTTTTTTCGTTTTCCATATGATCGTACAATACTCGACACTCCACAATTTATACGTTTTTTTAAAGCGATTAAGGCAAAGAATATGAGAGCGCTCACAAGCCATCTAAGAACATAGTTTAACACTCACACAAGTGGTCAATAAATTAATTCTATTATATTGTAAGTGAAAATGGTTTTAAAATATTGGTGTAAAAGAAGTTCCATAAAATATCAACTAGGTTTAATACTAGACATAAATGTTGGTCGTGTAAAATGTATGGACGGGTTACATGAGAAATAAAATCGGAAAAAAGACAATCTTTGATACAAGCAATTGTACGTATAAATATATAGAAGTGGAAGACATATACTTAATGATACATCTCGATGCAACAAATTGTATATAGCGAGAGTCTTTGTCAATGAAAGCTACACAAGAAGAAAACATGAATGAATGAAGTGAATGAATAAAAAAAAAGTTATAGGTGTAGCTTATACGTTAAAAACAACCAGACACGGCAGATTCGATGGAATTGATTGAAATAAGTTACGCACTCGATTTACGTTACAAACTTTATGTGCTGTTGCTGTAGTCATCAGTGTGAATGGATGTATCAAGAATTTGCATTCAAACTATTGAATGAAACGAACTCTGCGATTCTGATCTGAGATAAAAGTTTAGGAAGATAATTGTCTGATTCGAAGATTCGGAGTAGAAAAAGTCTTCCTTCAAAACTTCATCTGTTGAAATTGATTTTTGTCACACCTTCATTAATCAATCGCAGTCCGAGTAGCTATTGTAAATATTTTAAATTTTTCGCCATGAATTTTTTTTTTTGTTATTCGAAATAGAGCGCCGAAGATTATGAACTTAATGTTTCTAGTTGTTTTGTTTGACATGTGCCATTTAAAGGTAATCAATACTCATGAGGCAATTATCATAAATCATAGAGTACCGCAGAGTGTGTTGACTGTTCATATACTGTGTACTTGAACTCGATTTAACGTTCCTGCAACTGTAATGATTTCAAACTGCAACAGCACGGTATGCTAACACGGCTATTAAATAATAAGTGGATTGTTCAGCTACAAAGGTTAATCACTACAGGCAGTCTGTATTTATAAAAATAAAATGCATTCTTACTCTGACATTGATGACCATGTAGCATGCAGATATTTCTTTTTTTTATATCCTAACAGTCCATGTTTGTTACTCTAAATGCTTGTCGATTAATACACTTTCTTCTAGTTGTACGACAGTTCAGCATACATTGTTGATCTCGAATGCCAGAGGATATAATTTTATGAAATTCCATTAACTTAAATCTATTTTCTCTCCTTCCATATCTACTTTCCATGTTTCATCCATCCAGAGATATCCTCTAATAATATTCTCGTGGGTGGTTTCAATAGCCTGCGATGGGATTCATTGTTTTCTATTTCTTACTATCTATCAGTTGTTTGGAGATTGAAGGGTTGGATGAATCTGTTCCTTCCATTTCCGGGTATATTTCAAAATCACAGCAAAAACCCCTTTTTAAAAAGGAAATGTGACGCAAGTCCTCGTCGCTTCTTCCAAAACAACTGATATCAATTGGGGTGACGCGACGCTTCAAGCTTTGAAACGCAAATAATTCTTTTGGAATGTTTTCATTTGTGATTAAAAAAATGCGTCACAAATGCCGGATCCCCCAGTGTTATAGTTTTTCTGTTCTTTCAGCATTCATAACGCAAATATTTGACTTTATGGGATGTATGGCATAATTTTGTATAGGAAATCAAATTTTTGCGTATGAAAGCTGAAAGCGTGGAAAAATTATTACATTGGTGTGTCCGGCATTTGTGAGGCATTTTTGGACCCGTACGAAGTACAAGAGGTCCTATACGTTAAATACGTATAAATTTTATTGTAACATGGGGTAGATCGAGGTGGGAGTGGGGGGATGCATCTATTATCGTCTAGAGATGACGAATCAGCAATAACAAAAATGTCCGTCTGTCTGTCTGTCCGTCCATCCGTCCGTCTCCACTTTTTTTTCCAAACGGCTCAACCGATCAGCCTAATCTTTTTTTCCCTGAAAGGTTGCCTCCCATGATTCAAGTTCGAAGATGAGCAAAATCGATCAAGTGGTTCCGGAGATATGGTCGAGGAAGTGACCAAAAACATGGTTTTTCGAGGGTCGGTGAAACTTTTTCGCAAATATCTCAGCAAGTAAAGCACGGAAATTGCTCAATTTGGTGTCAAATGAAAACATTTGATGCCAAAAAACTGGGGAATTTTTTTGTTGGAATCGGGTCAGGGGTCTGGGCACTGGGAGCCATGGAATGGGCGAAAATAAATTTCTCTGCCCAAAATGATAAGAGATAGTTTTTTTTCAGTATTTGCTTAAATACGCAATACAGAGATTTAATTTCAAAGGCAAAGTTGTAGAGAATTAAATTTAAGCGAACACGTGTTTCAGGGTTTTGGGGAAATGTGACACAATCTTGGTATAGGGCCACTTCCATAATTGGGCAGGATGACCCAGATCTTCAGAACTATGAGAGTTAGAAAGTTGGTTCCAAAGGCGAAGTTATAGAGAATTAAATGTAAGCGAACACGTGTTTCGGGGTTTTGGGGAAATATGGCCCAATCCTGGTATATGGCTACTTCCATAATTGGGCAGGATGACCCGGATCACCAGGACTGTGAGAGTTAGAAAGTTAGTTCCAAAGGCGAAGTTGCAGAAAATTAAATTTAAGCGAAAACGTGTTTCAGGGTTTTGGGGAAATATGGCCCAATCCTGGTATATGGCCACTTCAATAATTGGGCAGGATGACCCAGATCTCCAGAACTATGAGAGGTAGAAAGTTGCTTCC
>CM055404.1:121492825-121566363 GCA_029228625.1 Pseudolycoriella hygida
GCTTCCAAGGACAAAGTTGTAGACAATAAAATTTTAGAAAACACGTGTTTTTGGGTTTGAGGGAAAAACGACTTAGTCCTTGGATCTAAGCTTTTCTAGATTTGAATGGTCTGAGACGTACTTCGGTAGGGCCTTTGACATTACCTTGGGTAATTTCTATGGATCTTTGAAATTCTTACAGTTATAAAAGAACAGAAAACGTTGGATTGTTTGCTTATTTGTATATTTAGGTACGTTCGAGTCACTTTGCCACATCTATTCTGTTTGTCACATCTATTCTGATACGTACGGGTCTTTGATTATGTTTATTATTATTATTATTATATGTCGAGCAAGGAAATAAAGGATGATACCCATCAGGGTCATTGACTCTTTTTCCTAATTGCTACCGCGCATCCATGATTATATTTGGCAAAATTATATTTTTGATGTAAGAATAATTAAAATTTTGTGTGTGTTTCATGGGAAATTTATGGAAAATTCATGTAAAATTAATATAAAATTTCGGTAGGTAATGTAAAAAATATGTACAAAATATGAATAATTAATGTAGCAACGACGAATTTTGCTACATTATTTTTACATCATCTTGACATTCCAAATTAGAAAAGCACTTACATAATTTCTTCATTATTTACATAAATTTTTACATTAAAGAAAAGCCTTTGGATAAACAATGTGAAATTTATGCAAATCATGTTAAAATGATGTACAAAAGATGGATGATTAATGTTACAGTAACATTCTAAATTAAAAAATATTGACATAAATTATGGTCGAATAATGTAACAAAAGCCATCACTGTTACATTAATCATACATCTTTTGTTCATCATTTTTACAGGATTTACATAAATTTTACATTATTTCTACATTATTTATGCATGAATTTTCCATGAAACATACGCAACATTTGCATTATTCTTACAGTTATGGCAACACCGCAAAAACCTGCGCAGAAGTAAAAAGTTCATATCTATTTTGCCATGACCGTACATCAAAATTATAATTTTGCTGAATATAATTTTAAAATATACTCCCATTTCCTACCAGACTAAAGTCTATATATTGCTGTACAATTTTCTTTCCAGAGGATCTAATAGATTGTAGCGCATTCAAAAATATTAGCATCCTTGCAGGAGTCCCACAGGGTAGTGTGCTCAGTCCTCTTCTATTCAATGTATACACATCTGACTTGAAAATTTCGACCTGTGAAAAAGGTATGTTGGCCGATGATACTTCAGTTTTTAAGTCTGCTAAGAATCCGAAGGTCATTCTTAAGAGCCTAAATTCCGCTAGTAAACAATAGTCTGATTTCTGCAAAGCATGATAAATCAAAATGAATGACAGCAAAATAACAGCTGTCTTCTTTACTAAAAAAAAGGGCTAGTAAATGGCTTCCTCGAGTCGAGTCGTAGCTGTGGTTGAGTCAACATCGTCAACATTGTAAAGTTATGAACTTGGCTGTTCCACGTCGAATAAAACTGATTCGGCCGAAACATTGGATTTTGTGCATTACCAAAGTGTTAATTTTTGTGTTATTGTCAAAAATGTTGTTTTGTGCTATGAATCCTGCTTTATCGTCGACAATTAAAGTGCAAAATTTTATTGTATCGGATTTTTACGCACGTGGCGAACAATAAGTTTTGATTGTTTGCAGTGAAATTGTGAGACGGGAAATTTTGGACTTTTTGTGCCGGTTGAAGGCAATTTAACTGCCAGTTTCCAATGTTAAACGCGGTCGTCTGGTGTGTTTAATTTGCCGAATTAATATCACAAGTAATAACTCAAAATTATCTTGTAATTATTTCAGATATAACACAATGCTTGATGGATGAGTCTGTTGATTTCATTGGCTCTCCACACAATAGCATTAGTGTGACTGTTGGCGAAAATTCAAGGTTAATCAATCTGTTTTAGCTGTATTTTACGTAGTAAGTCTGTTGAAATTGTATTGATTCCTGAATTCGCTTAGACAGGTTTCTCTTTGTGAAAGGACAACATGGTTTGCAAGTCGGGTTGCCACGCTGTTCATTGGCGTGTTGTTGTTCAGACGCTCCGTCGTTTAATTTGTGTAACGAAAGGCCCCTCCGGGACGGGGCTAGTTTGCCTCCATGACGTCCCACGGAAGTGCGAACGGGACTAATTTGGGAGCGAGGCTTTTTGAGCTGCAGGTTGCCGACGGGTGTCTGTGCGATAGCACGCCATTGAGTGGTGTTTCTGCGTGGCTTGGTTTCTGTGTTGGCTTTTCGCAGAGACAAAAGTAGGTAAGTGTTGAAACCGCATTAATGCACACGTGGCGAACAATGATTTCTTTTGTGTTTGCAATGAAAGTGCAATGCGGGCAAACCTGCATTTTGTACACCATTCAATTAATTGAAGGAAATGCGCTGAAATTATTTATGAAGGAAACATTTCTTTATGTCAATATTTCGGCGAAATGCACAGCTTTGTATATATGAGTTTTGGTCTCATTGTGTGCTCGCTATACAAAACAGTGAAACGTCACACAACTTTCTGCATATGAGTCGATTGGTTTCATTTGTACTCTATATGCAATAGTGGTGGTATTACTGTTAACGAATGTCCAACGTAATTTAGAATTCGTGCAGGTGTTGTCTGTGATGAAACTATGAAACTGTTGGACCGGGCTGCCACCCCGTTTAGCGATGTGTCGAAGTCACGACAAGGCTTTGTCTCTCCGGCCGGTTTCAACTTCGGGTTGTTGAACAGAGGCTTGCATTCAGACAAGGCTGGCTAGTATCCACACCTTTTATCATTTCAGATAGGAGGATGGCTGGCTAGTCGGAAGGGTGAGCTTTGCTGCGGCGTGACAGCTGCGTACCGCTGAGTAGGAGGCGGCCTGGCTCGACCCCTTCATGGTTTCACCGCTGAGGTGTAGTCTTCAGGCTTCATCTACCAAGTTCACCCCTGGTTATGAGCCTGTTATCTTATGTGGTTTGAGTGGTGTGGAGGCCTTAACGAAGGCTTCTAGATTTTAATAATGAATCGGGGAACAAAGGACCGCAAGAGTCTGTGTTCGCGATCAGTGATGATCACCCATCTGAAAAATCTATTCAAATGGCTTCCTCCTGATAAAGTTACTGTCTTGAATTCGCACATTCACTGGAATTCTAAAATTAGGACGCTAGGCGCTGGACGCTCTTACGTTTAAAAAACATATTGAACTGATTGTCGATAAGTCCCTGAAGCTTCTCGCATCCATATACCCTATTCCTAATCTTAAATCAAAGCTTAATATGGAGAACAAGTTGTCGATCTACAAGTCTGTTATTCGCAGTACCTTGTTATATGCCAGCCCTGTCTGGAGCGATTGTACTTCATGGAATTTGAACAAATTGCAAATAATTCAAAACAAATACCTAAAAACCATTTACGGTCTCCCTAAGAGATATCCTGCGAATGAATTGCATTTAATCTGATCGCTAATTTGATTTTTTGCGGCGACTTTCTTTGAAAATCGCCGCTAATTTTCTCTAAGTTTTCTTTCCTTATGACAGCAGGGTATGACGTAGGACAAAATGATAACTTTGATGAATGATGATATTTATGAAGGGTTCCTTATGAACTGTTCATAAATGGCAACGCGTTATTTTAATCCCTTCACCTCTTTCTCCTGAACCAAATTTAGCCCTTATTTCTATGGCACGAAAAACTATTCCAGACCGTTACGTCAGCCCCTTACATACATTTGCACAAGTCTTTGACAGAGATTGAATTAGCTGCAGCTTTTTCCAAGCTCTATAACTATGGGGAGAAGAGTCCAGCTGTTTTCACTTAGAGAATTTTAAAAATGTGCATCGCATGTCAGCTGGTAGCGAAAACAAAAAAAACATATGCCCGTACATATCAGAAGAGATGTAGCAAACAGAGTTGATGTTACGAAAAGACTCGCACTCGAACGTATTTAAGTAAATATTGCCTTAACTCTTATGTGTATGAAATTACGTCCACATTAAATTGCACTGGAAATTACCTAGAGCGCAATATTGAAAAACCCGTCCGAAGAAACGGCGTAAAAAAGGCCTTCCGAAAGTACAAAATTGGCCACCAAATAGACGAAAATGTTCATCTCAACTGTTTCTACAACATAGCAAAAATTTTTCTTGTCTAGGGCAGACCTTAGGACCGACCTAGGGCCATAAGGATATGCCTCCGACACATAGTCCCATAGACAAAAATGTCTCCCTCAATTTGCTCTGCAACATAGCAAAAAAAATTTTTTTGGTTAGGGCCGACCTTAGGACAGACCTGAGGCCCACTTCAGCCCTTAGCACAGGCACCGGGTCCAAATTTGTTTTTGAATATA
This sequence comes from Pseudolycoriella hygida, assembly GCA_029228625.1. Taxonomy (NCBI): domain Eukaryota; kingdom Metazoa; phylum Arthropoda; class Insecta; order Diptera; family Sciaridae; genus Pseudolycoriella; species Pseudolycoriella hygida. Next base: position 121,497,155 of record CM055404.1, read on the forward strand.
ATTCGGTACTCGATTACCTCTCAAATAGAAAAAGAATCAACAAAATCAGTTAGGAGTTATCAAACTTCTGTAAGCAAACACGTTGGGCCATAGTAGAAACTCAGTTTTAGGGCCTTGACTGATCCCAATGGTTTCTAATCAAAACATTTCTTGCCATAAAACGGGAGAGAATCCTAGATCTTTCGATCTAACAAAATTTGAAAATCGGAAGAGATTTACTCGAGTTACGTACAAAAAATATGTAGAGCGCTAGCAGAGACTCGTTTTTAGTGCCCTAGCTATATCCTAGAGCCCAATCTCAAAAAAGTTACTTCTACAAATAGTATGGCTTTCATAGACCTGTCGATTAAAAAACAATTATGAAAATCGGAAAAGTTTTACTCGAGTTACGTACAAAAAGCATGAATGGCTGTAGCATAGAATCGCTTTCAGTGCCCAGATCTTTCAAACAAAAAAAAATTTATGAAAATCGGAAAATATTTACTCGAGTTATGTACAAAAGACGAAAAACCACTTAAACGGACCAAGTTCATTGCCCTCTGACCGACAGTACCCAGATTCAATCCAATAAAAGATATTTCGATTCGATATATCCCTCACCGAATTTATAAAATTATATGAAATTTTGAGAAAATTCTCTTTGTAAAATGCGCGATTACATTAATACAAATGCATTTTTGGTTTGGAGTTTTCGTTAAATAGGGTGGGTTGTGTTTGGCCTAACTCTAAGTTTTGACAATAGAATTTGTCCTTCACTTCCCATATTTTCCCGAAATCGTTCACATTATTTATAAGAAAATTTCCTAAATTTTAGCCTCAAGTATTGTTAATAGCTAGCATACAGCTTTTTTGAGTACTATTTTTATACGAGAAAAATAAAAAGATGTTTCAAAATTCTGGGCCCCCCAAACAAAAGCTGGGCCTGTTTTAATACATCGTCAATAAATATTTTGATAACTCTTCTGTTGAAAGCGCAAAAAACTTAGAAAGCATTTTGCGGATATTTATATGCGTTACAGTGACTGTTGGAGCTAAACTTTTAGTTGCAAAATTGAACGCATCCAGAAAAAAAGTGAACCCATGGTAGGCTCTTGAAATGAGTACTTGAATTAGCGAACATTTTTATAACTATATAATGCTATTGGTATCTATACAACCTTTTGCAGAGGCGCGGCGAGTTTAGTTTCAGTGTGGGGGTGAAATTTATAATTAAAAGTTGCGCCGCAGCTAGTCGTAAAGAGTGTCAAAAGATTTTTCTTGCAATGTAGAACCGAAAATCTATTTCAATAACGAAATGGAGATGGAGAATGCGATTGGAAAAGAATAGAATGATTTCGCCGGAGTCGAAAATTTCAAGTATTTGAAACGATCATGACGTCAAGATTTATATTTTTTATTTTTCCGAAATATTCACAACATTCAAGTTTTGCCATGGGAGTTCTTCCAGGATCAGGGCCTGTACTCATTACGCTCATTGAACTAACTAATCAATCATACATTCCATTACAAAAATCAAACTCACTCATTCCACTCATCCCACATATTCCCCGATTCTACTCAGCAACTCATTCTATATATTTCATAATAAAGACGACCCATCACTCACTGACGTTCTGGATTTATGTCTTGGATGAAATACAAAATTTTCAGGTGAAACTTTGCATTCCAACTGTTTTCACCTCGGTTTTCACTTCTATGTATCATAAACATTGCATTCAACCTGGAAAACCGTGTTTAAAACTTTGAGTCGAATAAGAAACAAGAAAAAATTATTGTCCACCAAACAAATTATCATTGATTCACAATAAAGTGTAAATTTTCTCGTCTTCATTCATTTTATCAACATAGCCAAAATGCATTAGCACATTTATCTATAAAAACCATTCATAAAACTGTGTGTCACTTCAGACTTATTGACTTCTACCATATCGTATTCAACGTCGATGGAAAGAAACGAAAAAAAAAAAATGACGAAGACTCGATAACACTTAACACAACATCGTACAATTGTATTTTGAAGATACTTTAGCCGGTATATGAAATACATACGACGTACTCAATATGATATGGCAATGCGATGATGTCCTACATATTTACATATATTTAATTTAAAATAAACAAATCTTTCAAAGAATATAAAAATGATGGAAGAAGAAAAAAATAAAAAGTCTTGAAACATTTTTCATCTCTTACTCTTACTGAACCTGAAAACGATTCAAAGGAACAAACTGGTTTCTTTTTTCGTGAATAATAAAAATTATTTAAATTTTATTCAAAATAAATTGTTGAGTAAACAGAAATTGATGTAACTCTTTTTTTTGGTTTATTGTTGGAGTAAGTTTTAAGTACTTAAATCAGTTATTAAATTCAATTTAAGTATGTGTTCAGAGTAACTATCCGAGGGTATCGATATCACCAATTCAAACATAGAATTGGTTTCTTCGAATAGCTCTATCTTCGTAACAAGTGCAATACGCTTGGCACATAACACTTCCCGTTACTTAATTACACTATTCAACAAATTGAATGATGTTATGTTGTCCCACGTTTTACTGTGTTCTGTGAACGTAAGTCAGGATCATCCATCATATCAGGCTGAAAGCAACAATTTCGTTTACAAAACTCAAACGCTATTCGTATAAACAAATCCTTTGAATTATAACAAAATTGTCATTTATATACACGTAGTCGCCACATCTAAGTGCATGCAGCGAGGATGTTGCATGTAGGCGTTTTGTATCCGGTAAGCTTCATGTCAATGAGCATTGAATGCTGTATACCTTGTATACGATTGTAAAATGTCAATGCAAAAAAAAGAAGAGAAAAAAATTATACAAAAACATGCAAGGGTCGATTACCTAAATGTATATTTTTAATTCTTCTTTAATTAGCAGCCGTACCATTCTTTGTACACAGCGTATTTGTCAATTGGGAATGGCTAGACTTTTCGAACATTTATGCGACTTCATGCAAAGTGTATTTGCTCAGTGATCGCTGCACGAGAAACATTTTCCTAATTATTAGCAGTAAGTTTGTGTGAATTTTTTATCGTATTATTGTCTGGTGATCCTAAGATGGATTACAAAGGAGGTATTGGGTCCAACAATCAGAGCCGTGAGGCATAACTTGTGCAGAACTCTCGATTTGAAATATATTTTCTCTTCTTTCACGGAGTTTTTCACTCATAACTCTCTTTTCGTAACAAGAGACGACTAATTCACAATGTTTTAGACTTCGAAAACGTAAATTTGAAGTTAAAATCAATTTTCAGGCTTACGCTTATCAACACAAATCGTTTAGCGAGATAAACCGGACGTTAACTAAAGACATGACAGAATTAGTGCGCTTCTGTAAGCGGTGGAGATTGGTACCTAGCATCACAAAGACGGTGGTCGCGTGCTACAGACTCGCGGAGATGAAATTACGAGTGATGTTTGACGGTGTACAGCTACAAAACGTCTCTGAACCAGTGTATCTGGGAGTGACACTCGATCGTTCTTTGACCTACAGTAAGCATATCGGCAAGCTCCAGCTCAAATTAGGAACAAGAAACAATTTCCTCCAGAAACTTGCCGGTGCGACATGGGGCGCATCAGCAGCAGTTCTAAGAACGACGGCTCTGGCCTTATCGTACTCATGCGCGGAATATTGCAGCTCATCCTGGCTCAATAGTGCACATGCAAAGAAAGTTGACACTGAACTCTACAAATCAATGAGGACAATAACGGGCACGGTCCAGTCAACACCGTTACATTGGCTACCTGCGTTGAGTAATATCGCTCCACCCTCAATCAGAAGACAAAACAATTTGCTGACCATATACAAAAAATTCTCGGACAACGAAAATGCACCTCTGAGCAAAGGCCTAGAGCTGCCAAATAATGAGAGACAAAAGTCTCGTAACCCAGCAATCATTAGTCAGAATGCTCGATACTATCGAACTTGATCCGAAATAAATATGGAAGGAAATCTGGGTTAGCAGTGGCGTCGATACTGTTTGAATTCGACTCTCACTCCGCTAAGTATGAAGAATTCACACTTCCTCGTAAGCCCTGGTGCAACCTAAACAGACTAAGGACCGGACATGGACGATGCAATGACATGCTTTACAAGTGGAAATTAGTCAACAACCCCAGTTGTTCATGTGGTAGCCAACGCCAAACAATGATGCACCTATTAACTGACTGTCCGATTTTTAAATACGATGTTGAAACGACCGATTTCCTTAATCTCGACAATGCAGCTCTGCGCTGGCTAGCGAAACTAGATCTGTGATATTTCAAACCAATTTCAATTTAACTTAAGTTCCTTTTTATATTTAGTATTCCTTGTTTTATGTAACTTCCTATTTGACTTCACTCAATATCTGTGCAATAAGAGAATGTACCATACGCTAAATAAATTCAGAGAGAAGATGTAACTGGCGGTTTGCTTAGGGTTAGTTAAACATTGTAATTATAACACTAGGCCTAAGTTAGCTTTTGATTAACCCGGTGATTTAATTTTAGACATATGGTGAAACCGTTGACTAACAGATGGCGTGCAGGAGACATTATATAACTGTCAATGAGATTGTCATTTTGATACTTCATTAGATCAGACAAGTCATCGACTTGTTCTTTTCCATTTTGGTCGTCAAACGGATAAGTTGTTGAGAACTTTTAGTTATTATTAAAACCAAGTACGGTTACGTGAACAATAAGTTTTCGTAGTGATTTTGTTAAAGCCCGATGGAACGGGGTAAGATTTTGTTAACCGTTTTGATTCGCTACCACATTGTAATGGTCTTCGATCACAGCTTTTACGTTCACATTATAATTTGGTTTTTTTGAACGGCGATTTATATTAAAAGTTAATCATTGTGACAACGTGGTTCGTTGTATGGAAATCCATTTCTGAGATAACGAGATTTTTCATGTTTAATTGGATCACTTCGGAACTTTGGATCATATTTTTGGAGTATCATATTTTTGAGAGTCAACGAAGTTTCATTCACCCACCATACAGGTCAGCGCAAAACTTAGTTAAGGATAGTGATTTTATTTTTAAGTTTGTGAAATTAATAAATCATATTCATATGTGAAAAGCATGAAATGAATTCATTATAAAATCATTTATAAAAGTGAGGTTAAAGTTTCGTTACAAGGAGGAGACACTTACATGCCGCAAGTATCTATTACACGTGACATGTATATCATGCTGAAGACATATAACATTGACAATAATTGAGATTCATAGGCTTTTTTCACTGTCTTTTTAATTTTTTGTCCTATTCCAGCCTATCTCTGTCCGTTTCTCGAAAGCATTTATAGAATTCTTTTTTGCATCTTGTAAAAAAAATCTTTGCACACAAATTCAAACTCAAATTTTCTATCCGACACAAAAATATATATTTTTTTGAATCTTTATTGAAAGAAAATTTACAATAATTAATATTGGTTGATCATTATCAAAAAATAGTGGTCAGCTTAACTACTTGTAGTTGTATACCTGCCTTCGGCTCGGGATACAAACTCTACACTCGTCAAAAAACAGTTTTCAAAGCTTTTTGCTTAAAAACACCCTCTTGAGTTTGCCTCATTTCACAAAATTAATCCCTCATGTAATGACTTATTTCCCCCACTGTAATCTACTATTTTTTAAACTTTAAACGAAAGAAGATTTGCACAAACTCCGAATTCCGTCACTGTAAGTTAATTTCCTACCTGTTTACCAAAATTTTGTCATCATGAGAACCTTAATAATAGCCAACAATAATAAGGTGATACGAGCATTTAACTTTGTGGGAAAAGTAAATCTTCGATTGACAAATTCTCATCTTATTAGTACGACATCTGTATGCACAGAAATTAGTAACTCATCTTTATATTTATAAACACCATGCTCTTGGTAGCCCACTTTAAGATAACACCATACTATTAATTATATTTAATATTTGAGAAAATTGTTCAAAGACGAAATAAAATAAATAAACATACAAAGGAGACGAAAAAAATTGTATGTTAAAAACGATGGTTGTTGGCTGGTTAACTCTATGAATATTTGAGACCCGCAATCGAATGGAACGATCAAATACAACGCCTCACTGGATTTTGATTAGTTGACGAAACTTGTTTCATAGAAGATTTGTTGTGCGCTTTGTGTTGCGTGCAAGGTATTAGTAACGTCAGTAAAGGTTGCGTAAGAAAGAGAAAAGCTTAGTAGACTGTCCTCTTACATATGAATGGCACCGTATACTGGGAAGTTGTGCGTTTTTTCTTGAAATGCAGTATATTTTGACAACCTTTCTGTCAGATTCTGTCGGACTTTTACTTGGAGGTCGAAAGTCTAGATATCAAACCTCGGACACTCAAAAATTCCCGAGATTTCCCCATTTTTTCGCATAATTCTGATGCATTTTTAGCTAAAGGCATCGAGTGAAAGTGGTTTCTTCACTATACTCTCGCTGATAACTTCGGGTACCAATAGTTTCTTCATTACACTGAGGCTTTTCATTCAAGGTGCCATTAGCAACAGGATGATGAAGAGACTATTGGTACCCAATAGGTGAAATATTGGTATTCTGAGATAGTTTGTGAAATTTTCTTTCTACTGAACCGTATTTATGAATGAAACAATGATAGCGGTTTTGGATAAAAAGAGCTCAGCTTTTGTATCAAACCGTATGAAAGATGTTAGACAAATTGATAGCGTACTTTGTTACAGCTTTACTGAAAATCTCTAATACATTCAGCGTTCATGCACTATAATAATTCTTCTTCTAGTGCATGAATTTACTGGATCTTGAATCCGAAGTACGCAGCCTTCAGATAGTTTCAATAAGTGGAAAACTGCTTTTTCGGTAAGGAAGCCTGGGATCAAAAAATGATGTTAGACAATGTTAATGTCAATAGCAAGTACTTTATGGAGAAATAATTGTCAATTTGACACCAGGCTGCGTACTTCATCATGGTACGACCACACAGAATAAGGAGACTGGTGCCGAAAATTGGAGGCTAATTCCACGCTACGTTACATTCACAAAAACGAAAAATCTCGGGAAATGAGAAGGCTACAGAGTAAAACAGTACACCGATTCCCACTGTAAGACCCACGATTTCTAAGATTTTTAAGCTTACAGGAGAAAAGTACTTTGGTGATCCACGCTACATTTTTTTTCCTGTCAGCGTGGTATGACCCTCGAGAATGTCACTATGACGGCATTGACGTATGCTTCACAACGCATAAATTTAATGTTCTAATCTTGAGCTATGCGGCAACCCGGTGCCAAGATGAAAATTGGTCCGTTGTGAAGCATTTGTCAATGCTGTCATAGTGATACTCTTCAACTTTCGGCACCAGGCTGTCTTCTTTTTCATTGAGTTATAATTTATAAGTTACTACAAGCTTACTGTACAAGTAAGCCCAGATCAGTATTGTATCTGAAACAGACCCAGATCAGTACTGATCTGTCTTAAAACTGATCCGAATAAGTAATTATCAGTTTCGAAACTGATCCGGATCAGTACTGATCAGTCTGAAAATTGATATGAATCAGTGCTGATCAGTTTTAAAACTGATCCAAATCAGTACTAATCAGCTTCGAGGCTGAACCGGATCGGTACTGATTAGTTTCAAAACTGATCAGTATCAGTACTGATCAGTTTTAAAACTTATCCGTATTAGAACTGATCAGTTTTAAAACTGATCCCTATTAGTACTGATCAGTCTGGCAATTGATATGAGTCAGTACTAATTCGATTTAAAAATGATACGGGTCAGTACTGATCAGTCTGAAAATTGATATTAGTCAGTACTGATCAGTTCGAAAACTAATCCGGATAAGTAATGATCAGTTTTAAAACTGATACGGATAAGTAATGATCAGTTTTAAAACTGATACGGATCAGTACTGATCAGTTTAAAAACTACTAACCCAAATCAGTTTCAAAACTACTAACCCAAATCAGTTTTGAAAATAATAAATTCCGATGCAGATCAACTTTCCAACTGATAAGTATTGGTCTGGATCAGTTACAATACTGATCTGGGCTATAAACTGATAACGTTAACTTATAACGTAAACTTGTAACTTATAACGTAAACATATAACTCAAAACAAATAGCTATATGTATATGTTATAAATTTGGCTATAAGTGGCTCTGCTCAAACTCTCTAATAGGCCCTGCGTGGAACTGATAGGAAATCATGGATGAAATCATTTTTGTTCAAATCCCAATCTACAAAACAAATGTAAAACAAAAACCACGTACCGTCAAAAATCGCACATGTCTGTAAGCAAGTCAAGAAAAAGCCTACAAAATATAAATACAAAAAAAAATCTATCATTCTTCCACTTTGTCAATTGACGCTTAGTGTGGTATCTCATAGTGGTAATTGAAATTTTAAATAGAAAATTTCTGTTTAAATTAAATTCGCTAGGTTCGTTTGTTATGGTCGGTTGGATTTATATGTGAAAATATGATTTTATTGAAATTTATAATCAAATGGAATTGAATAAGAAAAAAGCAGTTAGACACAACGACGAACGAAACAACGGCTATGTTATGATGCTTTGCCACACGGATATATAATGTTTAAATTGCAATCTATGTGGTGATGCATGTTCCTAGGATATGGATTTTGGTTTGAGGGCGTTTTGGGTAGGTGATGCAATTTTGTTTTTACTATAAAAAGATGATTTATTGTCTAGTAAATGGTTGACTTCTTTACAAACGTATATTACAACATAAACGCGTTGCTGTTGTTCAATACGTACGGTAATAGCTTTTAACCATCTTGGAGAATATTATTTTAATTTATGGAAATTAACAATATCCATCATAGTCGTAATGAAATGACATCTCACTGCAAAATTATAGATCCCGACGTATGTGTGCAATATGTCATGAGTCAGAGATGCTCATCATCTCATTAAGATGACTTAATAAAAAAATCATTTCTCAAGTTTCATACTGAGTTGCCAATTCGTGAAAATTGTTAAGCAATATTTGCATAAATGTGACTTCAACAAGTTTGCTGAAGAATGCAATTTCTTTTGTAATGTCACGCATCATTCAAAAGAGAAGTAGCATATCATTTCAAAAAGGTTTTTATTCTCAAGTATGGGCTTAAGTTTATTATATACACGGCATATTGTTGCGGTGTTATATGCCTGGGCAATAAATATTTCTTTACCTTATTATAAATGATATGACACAAAGAAACTTATTTTTTCAACAAAAAAAACTTTTTTTTATAATTTTTTCACTTTTTTCAATTTATGCAATTTTCGTTGTAAAACACTTGACATTTTATAGCGTAATTTATGAGACACTTCCAAGTTACAATAAGAGTTAATAATAATGGAAAGGACATGTGATTCTCGCATTTGTTTACCTTTTGTGTACGTGATTGGACCGTAAAAAATAATAAAAAAATTGCGAATTGTAAATTGCTGGACTTACTTTGTAGTAAAGCAAACATTGACGAATGGGGCAGATAATTTTTTCTCTGGGAATGTCCTTACCAACCGTCTGTGGCCTTCCGTTCGTAGTTTGATTGGAATGTTTTTTGTGCTCGTTCTTGGTTCATGGACTAATGAACTTTATGTCCTAAAATTTTCCATTCCATTTAAGGGCTGATTATACATTTTGCGATTGCGAATATTCGCAGAAAGTTCGGGCGCTTTAAATGGCTTCTCATATAAAATTTGACAATATTTTATTCGCGCGAATAAAATGCATTTTGCTACATATTTTATTGAATTCTTTTCACGTTGATGATGTTTTAATTAAAATTGAAAGACCATAACATTTATCATTGTTTCGATATGATGGGACATACGAAATAATATTTTGTGTCTAATTTTTTGGTTTAATAGAGAGTTTGGGCCAAATAGCCAAATTTGTAACATATACGTATAGCTATTTGTGTTTATAGCCCAGATCAGTATTGTAACTGATCCAGACCAGTACTGATCAGCTGTAAAATTGACCAGACTGATCATTACTTATTCGAATCAGTTTTAAAACTGATCAGTACTGATGCATATCAGTTTTCATACTGATCAGTACTGATACGGATCAGTTTTAAAACGATCAGTATTTATACATATTAGTTTCAAACTGATCGCTATTGATCCGGCTCAGTTTTGAAATTGATCAGTACTGATCCGGATCAGTTTTAAAACTGATCAGTATTGATCTGGATCAGTTACAATACTATAAACTTATAACTTGTATCGTAAACTTGTGACTTGTAACTTATAAATTATAACTCATAGCTCGTAACGTAAACTTATAACTTATAACGTAAAATTGTAACTTATAACGTAAACATATAACTTATTACTTAAAGCTATATGTATATGTTATAAATTTGGCTATAAGTCGCCTTGCCCAAACTCTCTAATATTAGCAAAAAATCACAATCGCAGATTGTATAATTAGCCCTTTACACTTTCTTTGCACTCAATTGCCATAAGTATCACGGTCATTCACTATGGTGACAAAAGTCTTATTCAAAACTCATACAAAAGCTTTGTTACTGTGAGTTGTGTAATATGCACTTCTTGACGAAAATAGATGGCAGCACATTCTGTACTCTTGACATTTGAAGCAGTTTATTCAATTGTGACATTCGGAGTAGACTTTTTTTAGTTCATGATATTGATGATACGATGATAGATGTCTCACTTTTCGTTGAGAATGGTCTAATAGCACTAGGCAATCGGAATCAGGACTACATTTTCTTCTAGGACGTCTAGATTCAGATATATTCCATTTTGAATCTTACGGAAAACGTGTTGGTGCGAGCGAGACCAACAGAGATACACTATACTGTTCTCACTCGCACCTATTCATTTCCCATAAGACTTCAAATTGGAATCTATCTGAATGTAAACGTCCTAGATGAAAATGTAGTCCTCATTCTGATTAAAGGAGAAAAACTGTACTAAGCTTTTCGATTTTACAATAATTGCTACACAACATTTAATATATTTGTTGATTAGTGTAGTTTTCATGGATAAATTTGGGCTTTGAAAAATTCAAAATTGGCGCTTAAGAAAGCTAGAATTTTCGTATCTTTAGCAATTTTCTTCTCCTTGTCATTGAACAAAGTTCTGCGTACCGCCTGAAGATTTGAAAGGGTTGCCGTTGGCATTACTGTACAACCTGAATAATTAATGGATATGGACAAGGTGAATGTAGTAAGTGCTCTATTCCTTGATATACGTAAGGCCATTTTGTTGACCATTCACTGTTGCTGCAAAAATTGGAGTCTGCCGGTATAAGGGGGGTCGCACTTGATTTGGTTAAGGACTATCTTAGTCGCAGAAAACAGTGTGTTAAGATATGAAATGACTCTAGTGAATATAATGAGTTGAACTTGGTGTCCCACAAGGTAGCGTACTGGGACCGTTGTTATTTCTTGTGTTCATTAATGATATGCATGGTCTGCCGCTAAAAGGCACTGTAAGCCTCTTCGCAGACGATTCCGGTGTGTTCTGCTCCAACGTATCATTTTGCACTAATGAACAGGACTTTCTCCATGACCCGAAGATCATAAGCCGAATCTCAGTGTAGCTCCACGCCGATGTGCAAAGTGGAAAGCCTGTACAGCGACTTGAAAGAAAAGCTTCGACTGGGACAAAATTCAATGGTGGCTTGTGACATTCCTTGCGGTTGGGTATTTGGGTGAGACATCGTGGAATCCAGAGGATAGATGTGGACCTCCCGGGGGACACGCCCGAGATCTGAAGAACATCGACAAGAATCCGAGAGCAACGGCTTTGGTGCACTATGTCCACCTGTCGCAACACCAATTTGACTTCAACAGTAAAAGAATTCTGAAAACGGTTCGACACAAAGGCCTGATGAAGATCCACGAAACCAACCAAATTCTGCTTCACGAAGATTATGCAGTTAATAACGCCGGTATTTTACAACCTGCTTAAACAAAGTGAACGCAATCATCAGTCCAACCAAAGATCGAATTGCAAATCCAGAACGACATCATCGCCCACACCAAAATATAAATACTAACAGGTGATTGTCAACAAAAACACAAACAATCCCTAAGAGTAGATAAGACATTGAAAAGTTTTTGTGATATTTATACGTGAGTAAAAAAGTCATTCATTTTCCAAACATTAGCTTTAAGTAATGTAGAAATTTTTCTTAAATTTGTAGCCAATGAAGACGGATGTTAAAGGCATCCGAATGCAAGGCAAGAAATAAAAATTCTACAGAATCTAAGCCAATGTTTACATTGATCGGAGCAAGCAACACAACAAAGTGCAACTGAATTTTTTGACCGATCAGCAAAACAACTACATTACAAAAGCTTCAAAAAGCTTTGACCACAAATAACAAGCTTAATATATCCTAAGAATTGGTGATATTCTCGGAAAGCTCATCGTATTAGAACCACTAGCATTCTGGCTAATTCCATCGGTAACGCATACATTTTCGCTACCATGTCACCTGGGGAACGAATGTGTATTGTTTCATGTTAATCACCACAGGGATGGTCGCCAACGGACTTTGCTTGCATGGTACCGTTGATCCACCGGTGCGTAGCGACATCATGGTTTCCTGAGCCGATCCAGAGGTACCAAGGGGGTTTTTAGCCGCCCCCTACCTAAGTGGATCGGTTAAGAGCCGTCCTGTGAAAGCCCTCACTGAGAGTAAAATCGGTACCACGGGGCTATGCGATATGGCCACATCCGGCCTAGTGGCGCTGCAAAGTGAAGGCTGTGGAAGATAATGAACTGAGTCAAAGCAGTTCACGTATTGAATTTGGGTGACTGCACCCCTAGTCCTTCCTATCCAACCAGATTGGCGAAAATACAGTAGAGGCCTCGGACAAATACTTTCATAGAAAAAATATTTCCCTTAATTTTCTCTACAACATAGAACATAGCAAAAAACCATTTTTTGGTCTGAGGCTGACCTTAGGACCGTCTAAGGGCCATAATAAAATGTCTCGGACACATACTTTCAGGAAACGTCAGTCTCGGCCTCAAATGAAAAATTTCATATGCCGCTTTTCCAGGAAATTTCTGGAAAAGCCGTGGCATGTGGAAAAGTGGTCCATTTTGAGGGTTTTTTAGGCAATGCTCGGAGTTTTCGAATTTTAGCTTCGGAGTGACAATAGCTAGAGAAATCGTTTCTTCGGGAAAGTTATAGAGTTTGGTCAGGAGAATTATTTGGGATCTTAAGAAAATGGCTGCCAGCAGTCAAACCGGTGCCATCTTGAATTTTCCCACGCAATAAATTAGGTTTTTTCGGTTTTCGAATTTCAGATTCGGAATGACAATACTTAGAGAGTTAGTTTCTTCGAGAAAGTTATAGAGTTTGATCAGCTGAATTTTTTGGGATTTTCAGAAATCTGCCAAGTGGATTTTTGTCAATCTTGGATTTTTGTTAGGTATAAATTAGGCTTCTTTGGGTTTTCGAATTTTAGCTCCGGAATGATAACACTTAGAGAGTTGGTTTCTTCTAGAAAGTTATAGAGTTTGGTCAGGAGAATTTTTTGTATCTTAAGAAAATGGCTGCCAGCTGTCATATCGGCGCCATCTTGGATTTTCGTTTATGCTTTTTCGCTTTTCGAATTTTAGTTCCGGAATGACACTACTTAGAGAGTTGGTTTCTTCGGGAAAGTTATAGAGTTTCATCAGGAGAACTTTTCGGTATCATTAGAAATTGGCTGCCAACTGTCAAAATGACGCCATCTTGGATTTTTTGCTAAATTTCGTATAAGAATACCTAGACAGTCGGCTTCTTCAGGAAAGTTATATGAATCAGTGAGAAGAATTGGTGACACGAAGTGTTCCGAAGGTAGCCGAAGGTGACATGAAGAGTTCCGAAGGTAGCCGAAGGTGACACGAAGTGTTCCGAAGGAAGGCGAAGGTGACAAAAAGTATTCCGAAGGTAGCCGAAGGTGATACGAAGTATTCCGATGGTAGCCGAAGGTGTTGGAGAACAATTTTTTTCGGAGAAAAATTTTTTTGGAGAAAAACTTTTTTGTAGAAAATTTTTTTTGGAGAAATTTTTTTTTGGAGAAAAATTTTTTCGGAGAAAAATTTTTTTTGAAGAAAAATTTTTTTCGGAGAAATTTTTTTTGGAGAAAATTTTTTTTTGGAGAAAATTTTTTTTCGGAGAAATTTTTTTTTCTAGGAAAATTTTCTTTTCTGAGAAAATGTTTTTCAAAAAATAGAAATTTTTTCAACGACTGAAAAGTTCCAAAACGACTGATATCATAACAAAAACCTGTTTAAAGGTAGAGTGTGACTTCCAAAAATAATGCCGGACCCAACGACGAAATAATTGTTCTGTACTTTCAGCTTTTGCGCTGCAAAAATTTGTCTTTTGTTTCTTATTGCGTAGGTAAAGGTAAATTAAATTTTTTCGTGTAAAAACTGAAAGTGTTGAAAAATTATTCCGCTTCAGCGATATCATTAATTTTGGAAGTAGATTTACGGACTGCGTCACACTCTACCTTTAAAGAGGTTTTTTTTTGATATCGTATAACACAAGGATTATATCGAGCAATTAGAGTCTCGGTAGGTAAAATTTCACGGGGCTGACGCCTCTCGAAATTTTACCAACCTCGACTATAATTACGCGATTACATTGGGGTGTTATAATATACTATTACACCAAAAATATAATTTAGAAATATACCCTATGCACACACCCTAGAACATCATTGACGAATTAGCGAAAAATCACCATTATCATTGCCAGAACATTTTACACATCTCGGTTTACACATTTGTTATCATGAATAATACAATCCACACCAATCTTTCTTAACAGTCAATAAATTTTTCTTAACAACAAAATAAACTCAAAATTTGTTATCATTACGAGGTTTGTTCTCTTGTCGTTATGAGAAGACCTTGAAACTTTTTTCTTTATCTTTTGTTTGTTTTCTTAGTACGAGTACTGAGGACTTATTGGAAAAACTGAGCCCGCTTCAAGCATCACTTGCTTTTTTAACGTGAGGTTGGACTGAATTGTTTTAAATTTTTCCGACGACATTACTTTGTGGGCTTGTGGGTCGTCTCACTTTATCAAAATCTTATGTAAATCAAACTTTCGCATTTTATCGTAAAGTGAAATTAATTTTTCTTTAAAAAAAATGATAATAACCTGACCCCGAAAGACGCGTATTTTTTTTTACTGAACCAAAATTTGCACAATAAACAAAAAAGAATAAATTTCACAAATGAATATTTAACGTATGTACCGGTTAGGTACACCAAGTACTACACGCTTCTTTTTTTGTATACGCACATTTGTTTCACATTGTATACAAACTCGGCTACTTGAAGTTTTTATGGTCAAAGCATTGAAAGATGAAAAAATAGAAGCAACACCAGATACACGTACGATATAAATGCGTTCTTTACATCTGGTATAAGAAACGCGAAGTAGTCGACTTTCGAATTTTATCAATATTTGTGTTAAAAAATAAATCATAAAAACCGAATGTTTAACATTTTTGACATCAGCATGATTTCGTTTTTATTACATGTCTCATGTGCAGATGATTGATGGACCTGCAGATTTTAATTTGTAGATTTTTTTCCTCTCCTCATTTTTCAAGGTACATTAGGTATGTGTAATTATGCGCGTTTAATTTTGAAGTTCGTGTTGTAAATGTCTTCATATATGTAAGGTGAAAACACAATGGTCCGAAGCCCGATACCATCGCAACTATTTCATACAACGCGCCTGCTCTATTAATAAGCTTTTGGTCATTATTTTGGACCAGACTATCTTTCTCGCATCAGAAAAAAAATATTTGTGCGACATTTTTCAAATACATTTATCGTATGCCTTGATGAGGTCAGTTAACATAAGAACCGGTTTCGAATTTTTAAATTACATTTTTCGTATTCTCAAATTTCATTCATCATTCAATCAGACCTTAACACTACTCACAAAAATATGTTTTTTTACCACCATAGTTTATCTATAGTTGTAAGTATTCGACAACATTGTGCATAAATTCATGAAATAAGAGCAATTAATAATTACGACAAAAAAAGAAAATATTTCAAAATATCGTTAAGTTTGAACCAAAAATGTTTAAAAAAAAAATGAAGAAAAATACCTGTATGTATCCGCTGATGGGCTTTTAGATGCGAACTTTTCGTGTACACTTTACTACAACCTGTAAATCACACAAAAAAATCCAATTATTATTCTCGATTTCTGAAAAAGGTAGAAAAGCGACAGAGGTCGTCAGAAAATTGTTTATGTTGTTGTCACTTTTGTTCAGCGAAATGTAAGCATCTTCATTAAATGTTAACGAGATGTAATCTTTGCAATTATAAGATCGTGTAGAACATAAATATTCACAAATGTAGCGTTTTCTTCATTATTTTTCTGTTCAAACATTTACGGAAATGCAGAAAAGGCATTAGTGAATCATTTGAAAAATGAATTAAAAGAACTTGGCTTGAGGGAAGAATGATACATCATGGTCTCTTCTTTTTGTATTTTGCACATACTCTTAAGAAGTTGGCACACTCATTCTTATTCACTAACCCTCAACCAGTTTACACTTTCTGTCACTTGGCATTCACTTTCATGCAGTTGACATAAACATTGAATTTGACACTCGCATTTCAATTTCACGCACCCCCAGACCCTCCAAGTATATTAGCACACACTTTACAACGCCTTGGACCTATCTAAATTATAAAATACTAATAAAACATATGCAAGGGACCCATACGTACCAGAATAGATGTGGCAAACAGAGTTGATGTTACGAAAAAACTCGAACGTATTTAATATCACAACAAAAATTTTTTTTAAAAGGAAAAGAGTGACGTAAGTCCTCGTCTCTTAATCCAAAACAAATTATATCAATTTGGGTGACGCTCAAAGCTTCGGAACGCAAAAAATTCTTTTGAAATATTTTCATTTTCGATTAAACAAATGTGTTACAAATGCTGGACCCCCCAATGTTATAGTTTTTCTGTTCTTTCAGATTTGACACGAAAAAAAAATTAAGTTTTGCGTGATGTGTGGAGTACGGGCAGTCACATTTTTGCGTCACGTTTCCCTTTTAAAAAGGGTTTTTGTTGTGATATTAGTAGTTTTGGAAGAAAAGAGAAAACAAATTTTGGAGAAAAAATTTCCGGCGAAAAAAAATTCTGGCGAAAAAAATTTTCGGTGAAGAGAATTTCCAGCGAAAAAAAATTCCAGCGAAAAAAATTTCTGTCGAAAAAAAATTTCCGGCGAAAAAAGTTTCCAGCGAAAAAAAATTTTCGGAGAAAAAATTTTTCGGCCACCCTTTTTTTGGTCACCCTGACACACTACACATTCAACCCATCAACTTTTTCTTTGACACCAAACATCTATCTCCATCTTAACACAGTCGAAAAATTTTGCTCATACCCATACTTTGAATACACTCACACACACATACAAAACATTCTTTTATGTGGGCTTTATATGGCGTCTTCCAAGAGCCCTGGCGCCCAAAGAAGGCTGGTACCCACCTACCGCGCGCCCATGATTGCCTTAACTCTTAAGTGTTCGAAATAAAATTGTATTAGAAATTACCGTTAGGGCAATATTGAAAAACCCGTCCGAAGAAACGGTGTAAAAAAATCCTCCCGAAAGCACAAAATTGATCTCCAAATAGACAAAAATGTTCGCCTCAATTTTCTCTACAGCATAGCATTTTTTTTGTTAACGGCCGACCTTAGCACCGACCTAGGGCCATAAGGATTGGGACCGACCTAGGGTCATAAGGAAATGCCTTTGACATATGCTTCCATAGACGAAAATGTTACCCTCAATCTGCTTTTTTTTGGTTAGGACAGACATGAGGCCTACTTGAGACCTAAGCACAGGCCCAAATTTGTTTATGAATATAATTCGGTAGTGTGTTACATCTCAAATAGAAAAAGAATCAACAAAATCGGTTAAGATTTGCCCGATTTATGTAAACAAATACGTTGGGCCTATTTTCAGGGTCCTGGCTGAGTCGAAGGGCCTCTAAACAAAAAATTTTCTTCCATAAAATGTGAGACATTCCTAGACCTTTCGATTAATTTTTTTATTTTTTTTGAAAATCAGAAGAGATTTATACTCGGGTACAAAAAAAATGTAGGGCCCAAGCAGAGACTCGTTTTTAGTGCCCTAGTTGGCTAGTTGGCTAAGTCTAAGAGCTCAAAATCAAAAAAGTTTCTTCTACAAATTGTCGGCCATGTCCAGGCCTTCCAATCAAAATAAGTTCATGAAAATCGGAAAAGATTTACTCCGATTTGGGTACAAAAACCACGTAGGGCCCTTGCAGATACTCGGTTTTAGTGCCCTAGCTAAGTCCAAGGGTTCAAAATCAAAAAAGTTTCTTCCATATATTGTCAGACATGCCTTGCCCTTTCAAACAAAAAAAATTTATGAAAATCAGAAAAGATTTACTCGAGTTGTGTACAAAAGACCAAGAACCACTTAAACGGCCCTAGCTCTGCGGCTGCCCAGATTCAACACAATAAAAGATTTTTCGATTACCTTTCACGAAAAAAAAAGTTCTTGAAAATCGGTTGAGTTTTACTCGAGTTATCGTGTTGACGGACGAACGAACGGACATCCTAACCCTACTCCCGGGCCGGAATTCGACTAGTTACAAACGTCGTGGTAAACGCAATAGACCCCTTTTCGAAGAGCTTCGTTCTTCGTAAGGGTCCAAATATTCCGCACGATCTAAAAGATGTGAGAAGAACAATTTTTTGTTGTGAGTAAATTGCGAGCGAAATTTTTTTTCTACTTGGTCCCTATGGATAGGCGGTACTGCACTTCGCAATTATTTCCGGCTCTCTCACACATCTTAAGTAGAATAAGTAGCTTACAGTAGTGTTTCACAAAATGATGGCGTACTTTTTTACGACTTTTTTGTTAACCTCCAAAACATCCAGCGTTTATAGCTCATTTATGTTTTCGTTTGCGCACGAACATAGTGGATCTTGAATCTGAAGTACGCAGTCACTGCCGCATTAAGTCTACTGAGCGCACCGGACCATTTCAATTGAGCGCCTCAATAACTACAAAGACAGAGGGTGCGCCCCCTCCCCTTAAGTATTATTGGAAAATACGAATTTTATAAACAATCTAAAACGCAAGTTTTATCGCCTGGCAAGGAAGTGATTTATATTGCGAAGGAAATTTTGAATCGCGAGCGAAGAGAGCGAATTTTTTTTTTAATATTTATCATTTTCAATGCATGTCAGGCCTTTAAATTTCTTTTCATTCTCTGTTTGTAAATTCCCGGTGCCGCCGTTTATCAAACTTATCATCTAAACTGAGTAATTTCTCTTTATTCCTCTTAACGTCATGGTTTTAAAATCAAGCCCTAATTTGTAACCATTTTTCTAGAACTGAGTAAAAGATCCCGAAATTATAGTTAGTTCAGGAACTAGATTGGTCTTTCTTCTAGTGGCTGAACTTATTGGATCTTGGATATGAAGTACGCAGCCTTCATAAAATTGTAGCAAGTGGAAGTTTGCATTTCAAGCTGGGCAGCCTGGTGCCAAAACACTCCCCATAACAATGTTGGATGGGTGAACTAGTACGTAGCCATGCATTCGGTTCCAACTCGGCACCAGGCTGCGTACTTGATTTGTACGAGTAGCCTTATAGATGGCAGCCTGGTGCCGAAAATATGTTATTGTCATCGTTACGGCAGTAACAAATACTGTACGTCATACGAATTTCAACTCGGTACCAGGCTGCGTACTCAAGATTTTTTAATGTTTATATAGAGGGCAGCAGCAGCTTGGTGCCAAGTTGAATTTTATGCGACGTATAGTATTCGTATCGGCCGTTTCTATGAAATTTACAGATTTTTGGCACCAGGCTGCCTTCTATCAGGCTATTCATATGTCTCAAGTACACAGCCTGGTGCTTAATCAGAACCGAGTACATAGAAATGTACTCGGACCCCCATACAACATTGTTATAGGAACTTTTTCGGCACCAGACTGCCTTCTGAAATTTGCCGGTGGGACCTGACGTTAAAAAGTTATAAGAAAAGTGATAACGTTGAGTCTAATATTATTCCTTTGCATTAATTTGATACTTTTACAAGAAAAATGATGAGAGTATGAAATGTGCGAGCGAAGCGAGCAAAGACATTTTTTATCACAATTTGTTTAAATGTTTCTCCCTTTTTGTCCTAGAGTTATTCTTTTGCTTGTTCAGTGTTAAATTTTTATTTACTTCGAAATCCCAGGGAGGACGAAGCAAATGGGGGGGGGGGGGGCGATGCCCCACTCGCCGTTCCTAGCTACGGACCAGGTCGTAAAAGGTATATACACCAATTTTTGACACCAGGCTGCCTTCTATTTCATGGTTCAACGGCTAGGTGTCAAGTTGAACAGTATCGGGCCGTAAAACATTGGCCGCTTTCCCGTACTTGGTTGGAGTGATACTACCTTACAGATTTCATTAAGTAGCTCATCTATACTTCGACGATAAACATCACAGCTGGAGTACCACAGGGATGCATATTGGGACCAACGCTGTGGAATGCAATGTATGACTTAGCGCTTGCAATTGCCGAGATGTGCTACGACGAGTGCTCTTGGCGATGACCTCATCCTCCTGACTTAGTGAACGTCAAATTGGGAAGTGGGAGTAATCACGATGCAGGCATTGGAAACTGTCGAAAGCTGGATGACAACGGTAAAACTGGAGCTGGACAAAAAAGTAGCTCAGCTTAATTCAGAAATCTTGAGACTTTATTTAATAAACTTGATAATAAACGTGATAATAAACTTGTGCCTGACTTTTCACATTAGATTATGATCAAGTTCAAGTCTGGTCGGGTCACCTAACTTAAGTTGGAACAACCTGTTGTGACCTGGATTTTCGATCTGTTCCTAGCTTTAGGTTTTCATTGACTTTCCGTTAAAATCCCAGAAAATATTCAAATCAGAGTCTGAACAGCCTCTAAGAAAGACACCCAAATATTCAAATCAGAGTCTGAACAGCCTCTAAGAAAGACCCATCGTTATGAATCTAGTCAAAGTACAAAATAACCCGAATGATCATATCCTAAAGTAAGGTGGAACATTTTTTACTCCCTGTGACTCGCGGGAACCAGTGTGGATTGAAATCTCTCAGTCTAAAACGATAATATCGTTTGGATGGGATTTTGTTTTGTATCAAGTCTTTGCGCAGTGGATAAAGGAACAAGAAACGCAAAGGGATATACTCCATGCATCGAATAGGTATTTGTTCTTAGGATCAACGGTGTTTCCGATTCGGTCAAATTAGAAAAAAGTTTTCTCTGCAACACATTCTTTACATCGCATAAAACACTTAACCGTTTGGAATTCAATTAATTTTTTTCTTCCACCTATCATTCACGATCTATTTGCACCATATCGATTGCAGTGCACTATTCTCTCTGTGAACATTCAATTAAAACTCAAATATACTTTAAAGCCACCTACATGAAATAAATTGTGATGGACAAGATAAGTGATCTACGTTCGTTATTTAACATGTCACCGAACCGTAAATTACGATAACTTCAATTGCGCACGGAAGTTGACAATGTGTAAGAACCAATATTTTTCCGTCTTCGCCTTCTTCCATCGACAACTTATTGGCTTTTGCAGAGCAAATTGCCCTAGAACTGTTATTCCATGGTACACATTTTTCGTTTTAAGACTGGAAACCACTTGAAACAAAACGAACCTGCGAAAAGCCATAATCAACGCAGACAAAAGCCATATATATGGAAGAAAAATTCCGCGTTAGCTATGCCGCGCCGCTTATTAATGCAAAAAGGCATAATAAGGTAATAACAACTAATATAACATGTCAATGTACACCGAGTTTCGTATACTGTTATACATTTAATCATACATTGATACATATGTACAAGCGTGTATATAAAAGTTGTATTGATTTAAAATGTAATTTTATAAACAACTGAATATTTACGACGATTCTTATAGAAAAAAACAGAAATAACTGCCTCGTTTGATATTCGGTGCACGTTCCTCTTAAAGAATTAAAATATTGTTTCATATGCCTTCTCGTGAAGAAATTTCTAGTTATTTTTAGTTTAATGCATTGCAATTTTCAGTATTGATAATTTTAATTGTTTTTAAGAAGAAATATTGGAGAAAAAGTGTGAAATAATAGCTTTGATGGTGATGTGGCGGAATGGTGTGTAGATCCGTATATAATAATGGTAAATGTGTGTCAATACTCAAAACATGAGGAATAATAAATTACTGTATTATTGAGCAAGACACTCTAGTAACTTATCTCGATCTCGGTTTGTCTAGTAATTATTATTGATTGATATTTCATGCAGTTTTTCTTAAGGTAATTGTCTTTCTTTGGGCTATGTTGGTGGAACTAAATATCAAGCTTCAGTCAAAGTTGACATTGTCAATGATCAGGAATTTATTCGGTGGCGAAGCAAATTTTGTGAAAGGATGTGTCAATGGCAGACTCGAAAATGTATACGCTATTCACGCAATGTATATACAGAAAATTAGAACAAACCTCACGACATTGACGTCCATATATTTTTGAACTCCCACCTCTTGCCCGGTAGAGTGACATTCAATACGCAATTTTTGGTTTATTACATCTTATTTTTACAATTGTACATTAAATTCTAATTATTTACAATTATGATAGACCAAGAGGTCTTTTACGACAGGTTTGCTTATTTCATCATGATTTGCATGTTAGAACTTAATGCTTGTGATTGTTCACACATTCCATTCACAGTTGATTTGTTTATTCGGATGCTGTTGCCGGAAGGTTGGGTGACCAGGTGACGACATCTTTGTCTTCTGGGACCGCACGAGCCCATGTGTGATTGAGCTGTCGTCATCGTGTCTATTTTTCTCGTTAAGTAGCGCCATCTTTGGTTCGCTCAGTGGACTTGTGGGTGTGTCAACTATTTCCCACCAGTTTATTGACCGTTTCATGCTTTTGTGAGTGACGTCAATGCATGTATACATGTTTCGTTACTGGCATCGAATCCCGATAACTACCCAATTTAGAAGCTTGGGTGAACTTAGGGACGTTGTACAGTCTATAATTTCTTAGGGGGTAAAAATTTCTCGTTCCTGGGGATCGAACCCGGACCTTCTCGGTGGAGGTCCAGTGCGTTCACCACTGAACCACCCGATGATGTACAAATTGAAAGCTTGTTAGAAAATTGTTATGAAAATGTAAAACTTTGAAAATGTAAAATTGACGGAAAATGTTGATAAACTGAAGGAAACTGTCGATAAATTGAATGAAAATTTTGATAGTCTGAAGGAAAATAGTCAATAAATTAGACCAGTGCGGCGGCTCTTAAAATTTTTCGATATGATGGCGGCGGCTTGCGTCGGCTGAGGATTTTTACAGGCGGCTCGCTTCGGCGTGCGTCAAATTTTTTTATCAGCGGCAGCGCATTTCGGCGTAAAAATCGGCGCATTGAAATCAAAGAAATTTTTTTCTTTGATTTTCCAGATATTAAAACTAATTAGAGGCAACAAATTTTAAGGCAAACTCTGTTCAATTTAATTCGTTGGAGTCATAAGACGGAAATGATTTTCGTGGCCTCTTTGTCTGTCTGTTCCACAAAACCAATATTCACATACCACTACCACTACACGCACAAGTTCATGAGGCGGGCAATCACATAGTGCATAATGATGGCAAATATTTGTCGTTCGGTGAATCGAAATATTTTATTATTTAAACGGATAAGCTTACTGAACGAGAGCTAACGATCGACTGACTATTGTTAGTTCGTATAAACAGAATATCAACTAGCTGGTACTTGGCAATTGGTAGCTTGTCTTTGATGGCAACCAATTGGTAAATGGTAGTTAGAAGTAGTTGGTGATTCTAGTGTTGCTAGGTGGTGGTTACCACTACCAGCCAATGTGCTTACCTTGAAACTGCCATCAACTACCAACACTGCTTACGATCAACTATTTTTGGTAGTTAGTGGTACTTAGTAGTTAAGTTGAACTTACAACCAACTACCAAAAAAAAATTACGTAGAAGTTTACTGAGCAGCATGTAATGATCGAGTGACTTATTTGTTAGTTAGGGATATCTTTATGCAAACTGAAAGTTGGTTGTAACTGTAGTAGGTGGTAGTTGGCAGTTTGTGGTAGTTGGTAGTTTGTGGTAGTTGGTATTTTGCGGTAGTTGGTAGTTTGTGGTAGTTGGTAGTTTGTGGTAGTTGGTAGTTTGTGGTAGTTGGTAGTTTGTGATAGTTGGTAGTTTGTGATAGTTGGTAATTTGTGGTAGTTGGTAATTTGTTATAGTTGGTAATTTGTGGTACTTGGTAATTTGTGGTAGTTGGTAGTCTGTAGTTTGTGGTAGTTGGGTGTTTGTAGTTTGTAGTTTATGGTAGTCGGTAGTTTTTGGTAGTTGGTAGTTTGTGGTAGTTGGTAGTTTGTGGTAGTTGGTAGTTTGAGGTAATTGGTAGTTTGTAGTTTGTGGTAGTTCACAGTTTGTGGTAGTTCGTAGTTTGTGGTAGTTGGCAGTTTGTGGTAGTTGGTATTTTGTGGTAGTTGGTAGTTTGTAGTAGTTGGTAGTTTGTGATAGTTGATAGTTGGTGGTTCGCAATACACAGTGACAGCACTTTTGAAGATTTCAGAACAAAGTCATCCAGAACTGATTTAGGTAGTTATTCCCCAGCCCACAGTACAAACGAATCTCAATTTCCAAAGTTGCTACAGTGCCCAGTTATCGCGCCCACTACTCTGCTAATGGTTTTCCGTTCCATGGAGATTAATAAATTGGACCATTTACCTTCCGGTTCGTGTCCATTCCTCCGCGATAATCTCTACAACGGTTCGCATATTTAGCCTTGGTTCATTCCTTCAGCGCCCTCACCTCGGCCTTTGCGCATAGATTGGGATCTGTGGCTCAGGTCCACATGCTACCATTGAAGATCCGAGCCTAGCCTTTTCGTTACCTTAACCTCCAGAGTGTCCTAATACCCACACATGTCTCCCAATCAATCGGATCCACCAGAATTTAAAAGCCCATACACTCTTTCACCAATTTAGAGGTATTGATGGGCCATGCCATAGCCCCGATTCACTGATTTATCCCTGAGCCACTCCTAGGAGTCCAGCGAAAATTTCTGCCAGAAAGACACTTGAGAGTTTTCCCAAATTGTGGCAGAATCCCGAGTTAGCTTTGGTCTGAAAAGGTTTTACCGACGAAATGTGAAAGCTTGTCTGGCAGCCTGGGGCTGAAATTCCGACAACGCCTATCTTTAAGAAGGAGCGAGGTTATTAGTTAGTAACACGATCGAAGTTGACCCCAGGCTGCGTACTTGGGACCTTAAAGCTGGGAATAAAGAAGGCAGGCTGGTGCTGGAAATCTGTTTTCGCCAGATTGGAAGCAATAGTGAGTTGTATACGTCATATGAGTTTCAATTCGGTGCTGCCCTCTGCATTAGAAATTTTTAACTCGAGGACGCAGCCTAGTGGCGAGTTTAAACTTATATGACGTATAGATATCACTAATATGTTCACTAATATGTCCTATCGAGGTACTTTTTTGAAATTAGCAATTTTTTTTATCAAAAGCATCGCTGGGAAAACATTGTGACGTCACACTAAGAAATTTCAGCCACCCCCCCCCCCCCCCCCCCCGCTACCCTCCAAAGTACTTATTAATTTGCTGTCAATGTAGTGAGCGAAAAAGAGTTTTTTTACGGACATTTGAAATGATCCTTCACACAATGAACATCCATGACATTACGAACCCCCCTCCCCCCCCCCCTAAAATAGTAGATTATTCCCTCGCTTATTTCGGTATCTCCGTATTCCTCCCATTTTCTTCCAAAACCCAAATGAGAGTCATATTTGTAAAGTATTACACTCATCTAATCAAACGAAACACTTCGTTACTCGACCATATTAAACAAACAACACCACGAACAGTACCTAGAGGAACACGAGAGCAATCCCTTGAAACAACTCAGTCACAAAAAAAAAATCAGGGAAAATACGAGCGTTTCTTCAACTTTTGACTCTGTTTTCTGTATTTTCTTTAGCAACAAACTGGCAATTTTGTCGAGCCTACTTTATTTATCGCTTTTTCATCGACATGTATTTCACACGACCGGTGATTTATAAGTCAAAGCACAGAACGAAATCTCATTCATTAAACTTGATGACAGAGCGGCTAGTATGTCTGCATTATTAGTAATGATTTAAAAAAAAATTAAATGAAACATTTCAATGCTGTATTTGGAGAAACCGTTTGTCAGGCATTCACAACGTCAATAATCGTAAAAAAAACCAAACTCGTTAACAGTATCACATCAACATTACGGAAGCATTTTCTATGTTATTTGGATTGACGAAGACTGGTGCACATTTCTGTTAAAAAAACATTGACATTTTGTCACTTATGTAACATTGAGTCAGCCTCATTGAAAAGAATAATTTTTTTTACACTTTTAATTCGATTTTGTGTAACGCAAATACACCAGAGAGTAGCACCATCATTGAGTCATTGTGTAAAATAGCTCAGGGAAAATAATTTCTAATAAATCGAAATGATTGCACATTTTAAAAAGTAAAATTTTCAATCAATTGTTCAGCCACAACACAATAGCGTACTCATCGTAATAAAATTCGTGCAGTGGTCATAGCGAGATGGGTTTTATATAATTTTAAGATTTTAATAAAAATTCACTGTTTCACTTTATTTTCATTCTTTTATGTGCCAGTCGACTTAATTTAATTCCTCTTTCTTTTTGTGTTGTCGTGAATCGATTATTCACTATATTACTTCCTACATAAAATGAGTTGGATTTGCTGACGATTATTATATCACCGTTGCATGCGATAGGATTTAATTAATTCGAGACGATACTCGGTGAGTCTGTTGTGACCATCAAGAGGTGCATGATATTTTCGTGAAATACAAGTCTCAATTTCTATCTACTCAAGGAAAGTTGAGAGCGTTTCCGAGGAGAAAATAATTTCTCTCGAAGAAAAAAGCTTTCTGCCCCTGGTCATTTTCACAGAAAGTTTCGGGTTCAATTTATGCTCATCTCATAGAAACTACGCTCTCGGCTTTTATATGCGAGATATGTGCATGACAGGAAAAAGCTTCTGCAACAATGACGGTACGTTCAATCATGAAGCATACACTTTCATCGGATTGTTAGATCCTTGTTAGTTTATGTTACAAGTAATGAACTATACGCTTTTAACGTTCAAGACTTTATTCCATGAACTTACATCACTTTTATACCTTCACCTTTTATAACTTCAAAGCGTGCTAAAATTCGATATAAATCAAATGGATCACTAGATCGCACAATTTTATGAGTAGAAAAATGTTTATACGCTACACTTCTTCAAGAAGCCAACAGTTTCACTTTTTCGTCATGATAAAAACAAAGCAAAAGATACTTCTTTCGTGAGGAGCTAATAGAGAGTTTGGGCAGAGCCACTTTGTTTTGAGTTAAATGTTTACGTTGTCAGTTACAGGTTTAAGTTATAAGTTAACATTATAAATTAATAACCCAGACCAGTACTGATCAGTTCCAAAACTGAGCCGCATTAGAACTCACCAGTTTCAAAACTGATTTGGATTAGTAGTTTTGAAACTGATCAATACTGATCCGTATCAGTTTTAAAACTGATTGTTACTTATCCTGATCATTTTTTAAACTGATTAGTACTGATCCATATCAGTTTTCAGACTGATCAATACTGATCCAGGTCAGATTTAAAACTGATCAGTACTAATACATATCAATTTTGAAACTGATCAGTACTGATCCGGATCAGTTTCGAAACTGATCAGTACTAATCCAGATCAGTTTTAAAACTGATAAGTACTGATTCAGATCAGTTTTAAAACTTATCAGTACTGATTCAGATCAGTTTTAAAACTTAGCAGTACTGATGCAGATCAGTTTTAAAACTGATCAGTACTGATGCAGACCAGTTTTAAAACTGATCAGTACTGATGCAGATCAGTTCGAAAACTGATCAGTACTGATCTGGGTCAGTTACAATACTTAATAATAAACTTATAACTTGAACCGTAAACTTGTAACTTATAAATTATACTCATAGCTAGTAACGTAAACTCATAACTTATAATGTAAACTTGTAACTTTTAACGTAAATATATAACTTATTACTTATAGCTAGTATATGTCATAAATTTGGCTATAAGTCGCCTTGCCCAAACTCTCTAATGTTTGATTGTTACCTTTAGTTGGGAGAAAAATGGAAGTAACACGCTCTGAATTGCTGATATTACTCAGCAGTTCCAAAGAAGTTCATCATTCCAACTACTGACCATAAGCGTCAGCAAATACATTATCAAAACGATTGAAATGCAATTCAAATTCTTCCCCACCAAACACTTTTGTTCTATTGAACTTGTCCCACTCCAAGCGACTTGATCGTTTTGCAGAAGCTTTATAGGGGCCATCAATAAATGACGCACGCAAAACGTCACGGATGCAAATTTTCAAAATGCAAAAATTTGTAACATTAAGAACAGTAATAGCGTAAATTTTGCGTGAGATTAGGGAACATCCATAAAGGACGTCCACTTTTTAGGGGGAGGGGGGGGGGTCTAGCAAAACCAGACGCTCCATACAATTTTTTCCATACATTTTTGTGGACAGGGTGGTGGGGGTAAAAATTTCGAAAAAAATGCGGACGTCCTTTATGGATGTTCCGTTATTGTAAGAATGATATGAAATTTATGTAAGTTTCATGTGAAAATTATGTTTGCTGATGTAAAATATGGCGAGTGATGTTTATTTTATGTAAAATTGATGGAAAAATTACATATTTTTCCGTAAATTTCAAGTTGAGTGCTTGATGATGTAAAATTGTGGACAAATAATGTAAAAATCATGAAGCACTAACACTTAAATTTTACGTAATAGTAGATTACAGATTAGACCATGTAAATTGGCTATTACAAAGTGCAAAGTTTACGGCATCAAGCCCAATCTGAATCTGTAAAAAGTTATCTGATCTGATCTGATTCTACATCCTTACTCTTCAGATTCACATTACTTTTTTTAGATTATCTTCAGATCAAACTTAATTATTTGGTTTGGTGCCATGAAATACTTAAGTTTTATAAAAGGGAAGTGTGTGGGATGAAGTGAAATGTGTGTAGGATGAAATAGAAAGTGGGCGGGATGAAGTGGGAATTGTGTGGGATGCGTTTCCACTTTATGCCACGCATTTTCCACTTTATTTTACACATTTTCCTCAGGACGAAGTGGGAAGTGTTTGAAATGAAGTATAAAATGTGTGAGATGAAGTGGATAGTGTGTGTGATAAAGTAGAAGGTGTGTGGGATAAAGAAGAAAGTGTGTGGGATAAAGTGGAAAAACATCCCACACAATTCCCACTTTATCTCGCTCACTTTACAATTTATCTTATACAACTTTCATACCACATATTCACTACATCATACCACACACTTCTCACTTCATCAGACAAAACAAAGTCGAAAAAATTCCTGTCTCATCACACAACTCTAAAAATTTTTGTTTTTTCATTCCGATTCATTTTATGGCATAATTTTTTTTGACGAAACAAGAGAGTTTTGGGATCACTCTTTCCCTACCAGTACTATAATTCCGAGCAAAAAAATTTGTTTTAGTTCCATCGAGATAACATTCAGATAACTGCATGATTTCAGAGAATTGAGATCTGTTAAATTCAAATCAAATCAGATCGGATCGAATTCCGATCAAGAATAAAATTTTAAGACCAGATTAAGATTGAAAATTTGTCAGATCATTCTGGAACAAAACAGTTATATCTGATCTGTTCCGAACCCTACCCCTAACTTCTTATTTGCTTTGTTTGACGTTTGAAACGTCACTTTGACAGCTGAAGCTGATTCCAACAATCTCATTTCAACTCTTTCCTTTATAACGTAAATGTCATATAAGGAAAAGAAGTGGTAAAGAACATGGAATGTAAATTTGATTCACGCTCAATTTCAATCCCAAAATAAGAAATGAGAAATCGTTTGTTTGAATGAAATTGTTAGTCCTGAAAACGACCGTTTTGTTTTTTGGCTTTCCGCGTACAGTATGAGTCTTTGCACATTGGCTTACTTCGGTGCTCATTGATACATAACCGTACATCTGTATGTACCCTTTGTATTTTCATATCTACGTTAAGAAAGCGTTTTTTTTCAATTCTGAAAATGAAAATCTTGCCATAGAAGCGCGGGAGGCAGGTTGCTGTATGGCTTGCAAGCAAAAATCCAGGTAGTTTGACTTTTATACAAAAAAAGGTGAAGGAATAAACAAAAACTTCATTTAAAATGTTCGCAAAAATCTTAACAAAAGTGAAAACTTTATGTAGACTGTGTACACTACCTCTATGAACAATTTGAAAGTTACAATAAAATAAAACAAGAACAAACTCACCTAAGAAATCACAATGGTGTATTCTTCGCTTCTCCAACTCTGGATTATTTCTTCGATTATATCGAGCCAACATATTTTTAACCGTCGAAGAATTGGGTAATACCACCGAACTACTATTACTGTTATTGTTGCTATTATTTAAATTGTTATTGTTATTACTTAATGTCGTAATGGAGATATTTTGGTTTGGATGATGACTATTATTACTATTCGAATGGATCGATATCGTCGAGCAAGTTAATGAACTGTGTGGAGGAGGAGGTTGTTGTTGTTGCTGCTGCTGTTGTTGTTGTTGATGATGATATGGTGGCGGCGGTGTTCGTCTTGGTGGTCCCTGGAAAATTATATTACTTTTATTGTTGTGTATGATTACAAGATTGAGTTGATGCATTTTTCTTCAAATTGATAGCAATTTATTGAGGTGAAATGTTTGAACCTTGGCTTGAACTGGTTTTTGTTGTTGAATGGATTGTGTGGTGTATCGAAAGTCAATTTATTTTGACTTTTTCATATTTGACTCGGTTCTGCTAATGCCAAAAGTTTAAACGTTACTGTCACAATTAATTCGAGAAAGGCGATCATGATTTCATCGCGAAAATAAAAATTACGAGCTGAGAAATCGATAGAGAAATCGGTCGGCTCTTCCTTGATAGTCTGCGGTACAAACTCATACTAAAGTGCAAAAATTGAATTTTTTCTAGAAAATTAAAATAACAATTCGATTTTCACAGAATTTTAAAATGTTTATGAACGTTAAAATGATAAGATCAAATTTTGTGGTTAAAAACATTTGAATAACAAGAATACTCTGCCTCAACAACCCATCGATAAGCTTGAAAGTTTAAATCGTTTTGTTTTAATGAATTTTATATTTTGTTGTAGGACAACGATTTGAATCAATAAAAAATCAGGTAATTTCAGGTCAACCTGACAATTTTGTATGGGATTTTGGATAGTAAGCATCGAGGGTTTGGTGTTAGATCGTTGCTTGTAGTTCTAATTTTTGGTATCCGTCCATTGCTGAGATATTTTTATTGCGGCAGTTATAAACTAAGAGAATGGCAACTACCAATAACCCTCAGTGTATTATTGTTGCAAAAACGATAATAACGTCCCGTAAACAATATTATTGTTGCAGCGGACGAGATTATCGTTTCACGGCAATAATATCGTTGTAACGGAAGATACTGTCGCCCCGTAAACGATATTATCGTCCCCGACGATTATATACTGTGGGATTTTAGCCCCCGCCTAAGGGAATTTGTTGAGGTCAAACATCGATGTTCTGATGGTTGAGGGCTCTCCAACCCCGTGGTGGCGATACTAGACCATCGGGTCGGGCTCGAAGTTATAAATGTCTTCTACACTAGGGAGATTGCATCTCCGACACTGCTGCGCCGGCTTGAGTATGGGAATCATAGATGATTCGCATGGGAATCATAGATGATTCACATGGGAATCATAGATGATTCGCATGGGAATCATACATGATTCACATGGGAATCATAGATGATTCACATGGGAATCATAGATGATTCACATGGGAATCATAGATGAATCACATGAGAATCATAGATGATTCACATGGGAATCATAGATGATTCACATGGGAATCATAGATGATTCACATGGGAATCATAGATGATTCACATGGGAATCATAAATGATTCACATGGGAATCATAGATGATTCACCGAAGAATCACAGATGATTCACAGGGAAATTACAGATGATTTATCGGGGAATCACAGATGATTCACTGGGGAATCATAGACGATTCATCGTGGAATCACAGATGATTCACTGGGGAATCACAGATGATTCACTGGGGAATCATAAATGATTCACATGGGAATCATAGATGATTCACCGAAGAATCACAGATGATTCACAGGGAAATTACAGATGATTTATCGGGGAATCACAGATGATTCACTGGGGAATCATAGACGATTCATCGTGGAATCACAGATGATTCACTGGGGAATCACAGATGATTCACTGGGGAATCATAAATGATTCACATGGGAATCATAGATGATTCACCGAAGAATCACAGATGATTCACAGGGAAATTACAGATGATTTATCGGGGAATCACAGATGATTCACTGGGGAATCATAGACGATTCATCGTGGAATCACAGATGATTCACTGGGGAATCACAGATGATTCACTGGGGAATCATAAATGATTCACATGGGAATCATAGATGATTCACCGAAGAATCACAGATGATTCACAGGGAAATTACAGATGATTTATCGGGGAATCACAGATGATTCAAGAAATCATAAATGATTCACCTCAAAATCACAGATGATTCACTTGAAAATCACAGATGATTCACCGGGGAATAACAGATGATTCACAGTGGAATCACAGATGATTCACAGGGGAATCACAGATGATTCACAGAGGAATCACAGATAATTCACAGGGGAATCACAAATGATTCACAGGTGAATCACAAATGATTCACAGTGTAATCTCAGATGATTCACTGGGGAATCACAGACGATTCACCGTGGAATCACAGATGATTCTCTGTGGAATCATACGTCATTCATCGAGGAATCACAGATGATTCACCGGTGAATCACCGATGGTTCACAGGGGAATCACATATCATACACCGTGGAATCAAAGGTGATTCGAGAAATCACAAATGATTCACCTGAAAATCACAGATGATTCACTTGAAAATCACAGATGATTCACTTGAAAATCACAGATGATTCACCGTGGAATAACAGATGATTCACAGTGAACTCCCAGATGATTCACAGTGGAATCACAGATGATTCACAGTGGAATCACAGATGATTCACAGGGGAATCACAGATGATTCACAGGGGAATCACAGATTTTTCGCCGGGGAATCGCCGATGATTTACCAGGGAATCACCGATGATTCACTGTGGAATCACAGATCACACACCGCGGAATCAAAGATGATTCAACGATAAATCACAAATGATTCATCGGAAAATCACAGATGTTTCACCGTGTAAAAACATACGATTCAATCGGGAATCACAGATGATTCACGGTGGAATCACAGATGATTCACAGCGCAATCACAAATGATTCACAGTGGAATCACCAATGATTCACAGTGTAATCACAGATGATTCATAAGGGAATCACCGATGATTCACAGTGTAATCACAGATGACTCACAGGGGAATCTCAGATGATTCACAGGGGAATCACAGATAATTCACAGGGTAATTACACATGATTCACAGGGGAATCACAGATGATTCACAGGGGAATCACAAATGATTCACAGTGTATACACAGATGATTCACCGGGGAATCACAGATAATTCACCGGGGAATCACACATGATTCACCGGAGAATCATAAATGATTTACATAGAAATCATAGATTATTCACCGGGATTTACCAATAAATCACAGATGATACATAAAGGAATGACCGATGATTCATCAATGAATCACCGATGATTCATCAATGAATCACCGATTTTTCATCAATGAATCACCGATGATTCATCAATGAATCACCGATGATTCAACAATGAATCACGATGATTCATCAATGAATCACTGACGATTCATCAATGAATCACTGATGATTCATCAATGAATCACCGATCATTCACAGTGAAATCACACATGATTCGGTCATATGTGATTTGTCATCGGTGATTGGAATTTGAGTGCACTCTATCACTACTTTCCAATACAAATTTTAATGTTTCACTTTGTTATTTATTTCAAAGCCTGCAACGCTCCTTTGCGAATGCAACTGCTTCCTTTTCCCAAAACTATATGCGCAAAATGCTAAAGTAGAAGCTACATAGTTCCGAAGTTTTTAGTTCTAAGAAGATTTTTACCTCTGAATGCGAAATAAGGTGAGAATATTTTTGTGTTAAACCAAACAACAAACCCATGGGAGTAATTAGACATCTGACGATTTGTGCTAGTGAGAAATGTGTAGATACCAGGGAAATATGTAAGGGTTTCGGGCAGGTTTACTTCAGTGCAAATATTTTATCACAAAACGCCCTAATTTTCTTATGTAGAGAAACTGGATTTCGAACAGATTATTCATTATATCAAATTTCTAATACATTTTCTTAAAACTATGCACAAATCCCAATCTCAGAGACGATTTAAAAAGGTTCGTCGCTCAACAAATCTTTGCAACACAAGTATTTGAAATGAAAAGTTTGTTGTTGCATTTTAGCAATGGAAAATTGTGAGAGTTTCCATTCAAAATGCCTTCGGTGTAGAGAGATTCGTTTGGGCTTTTAGAATTAATGTTATAAATAAAATCGTTACCTGCAAAGAATTGCTCGGACTGCCTGGATCGGAACTAGGTGGGGTTAACGGTGGTACGTACATTAATCTAGATGCCATTTGTGGACATAAATTGGAATTTTGTGACTGGAATTTTGAATGGTAACTCTGAAATATTTTTAGAAACAAAATTTCTCAATTTACTAAAATAATATTAAAAACAAATCTTTATTTATGATATAATCGTTGTATGGTGTCGAATAAATTACCGTGTGATCAAACGATTGATAAATTATTATAGAGTAATAAATTCGATAAAACGTTCGCTTGAAAGTAGAAATAAATCAACAAAGATATGAATGTTAAATTTATAAGAATGCAAATTTGTTTTCTTTACAAATTTCCTAAATAAAAATTAGAATTCTTTGCGGTAGATCGTTGTTTTTGAATTTTTTTCAATCAAAATTTATTTTTAGTTTTGTTTAATATCGTCATGATTTAGTAAATCAGCTAAGTTTCGAAATTAATGTTGACATAAAAGAAAAATATATTTTTTGTTGTGTTTCATTGCTTTTAAATATTTAATCAGCCAGTGTATTAATTTATTAATCAAACAACGACGGATGAAAATCTTGGTATTCACAAATTTCATTCATAAAATTATATATAAAGTAATAAATGAAATAAACATAAAATTCAAATATTACGAATACATTGACACACACAAAGTAGAAGTCTTCAAATAAACCACCTGACCATTCGATGATGAAACTTTCGAAAATGTCGCCTCAACAATAAATAACGCTCAATTCTTTTAATGCAAAACAACAATTTGTGGTTCCTTTTACGTACAAAAAACATGCAAGTCCCTGTCTCCACGTAAAAATAAAAAAGTGATAAGCTAAATGCACCGCCATGCCATCAAAAGAATTAATTTTAGCTTTTTAGCAAGAGCATTCAATGATGAAGAGCTTTCTTTGAATTCAACGCCATCAGACGAAATTGTGCACATTTTGAAGGAACGGAAAGCCTACGCATTGCTCATTTGGAACCAGAGCCGCCGACTTCTATTTTGGCATACTGTTGCTTAAAAAACACTCATGGCTGTTCTCCCAAGCTTATTGTGCATTGAATTGGGAGTGAAGCGAGCGGAAAATTTTTTCTGTTGACGTTTCAATCAGAGAGAAGAACATAACCAAAGACAGAATAGATGTTGCAAACAAATCAATGATTTAAGTTCTTTTAGAACTATAAGAATTTAAAAGATCCATAGAAATTATCCAAGGTAATGTCAAAAGCCCTACCGAGGTACGTCTTTTAACACCTGAGACCTTTATTTTCCACCAACTTTCTAACTCCCATAATTCTAGATATATGAGTCATCCCTAAAATTCAAGATGTGACCATATCCCAAGGATTGGGCCATACTTCCCCAAAACCCTGAGACACGTGTTCGCTAAAATTCGATTCTCTACAACTTCGCCTTTGGAAGCAACTTTCTAACTCTCATAGTTCTAGAGATATGGGTCGTCCCTCCCAATTGTAAAAGTGGCCATATCCCAAGAATTGGGCCATATTTCCCCAAAACCCCGAGACAGGTGTTCGCTAAAATTCGATTCTCTACAACTTCGCATTTGGAAGCAGCTTTCTAACTCTCATAGTTCTAGAGATATGGGTCGTCCCTCCCAATTCTAGAAGTGACCATATCACAAGGATTGGGCCATATTTCCTAAAAATCTGAGACACGTGTTCGCTTAAATTTAATTCTTTACAACTTCGTCTTTGGAAGCAACTTTCTTCCTCTCATAGTTCTGGAGATTCGGGTCATTCTGCCCAAGTGGTCATACACCAGGATTGAACCATATTTCCCCAAAACCCTGAAACACGTGTTCGCTTGAATTTAATTCTCTACAACTTTGCTTTTGACATTAGATCTCCATATTGCATAGTTAAGGAAATATAGACGAAAAACTGTTTGCGGATATGGCCAATAATCTCAATTTCGTCCATTCCATTGGTTCCAGTTCCCAGACTCCTGACCCGATTCCCACAAAAATTTTTTCCCAGTTTTGTGTCATCAAATGCTTTCATCATCATTCATCAAAATGAGGAATTTCCGTGCTATACTTGCTGAGATATTTGCGAAAAAGTTTCATCGATCATCGAAAATTTCATGTCCGGGCTCCAATTCTTGGACCATATCTCCGGAACTACTTGGCCGATTTTGCTCATCTTCGAACCTTCGAACGAAGAAAGGTTTAGGCTGATCGGTTCAGCCGCTTGGAAAAAAAGTGGAGACGGACAGGCGGACAGACCTACAGACGGACATTTTTTTTATTGCTGATTCGTCATTTCTAGACGATAATAGATGCATCCCCCCCTCCCCTCCCACCTCGATCAACCCCATGTTACAATAAAATTGCTTGTAGTAAACGTACGGGTCCAACAATAACAAATTCATTCTGGACCACCGGCACATGATTTCCAAATAGAGGTGTGCTTTTTTCCAAATGGAACCAGAACCGAACTCGAAGCAAAGTAAAAATTCCATCCCGAATCGAGCCCGAATAAATTTAAAAAATCAAACCCAAACCGAGTCGAACCCGATCCGAAATGAAAAATTCAAACCCGACCCAAACCGAATCCGAAACCCTGACCCGAACTTTTTTGTTAGTTGGATTTTGTTAGTTGGAGTCAAACCCTACCCAACCCGGAAAAAAACGAAAACGAAAACCTGACCTGACCCGACAAAAAAGTAAATTAAGAAACCCGATCCGATGCGACCCGACAAACTGATTCGGTCGGGTTTTTAGTCGAATTTCGGACGGCTTGCTAACCTCTATACTGAGAGACGTAGGAATTGTGTTTATAATATACGCCGCCGACGTATTATATACGCCGCCGACGTATTATATACGCCGCCGACGTATTATATACGCCGCCGACGTATTATATACGCCGCCGACGTATTATATACGCCGCCGACGTATTATATACGCCGCCGACGTATTATATACGCCGCCGACGTATTATATACGCCGCCGACGTATTATATACGCAGCCGACGTATTATCAACCTTATTTAAGTATTGTGTAGTATGTCATACGTAGCGAATGTGCTTTGAGCTCACGGTGTATAAAATACGTCGGCGGCGTATATTATAAGCACAATTCCTACGTCGATTGTAGATATTTTCCGGGGGGCTACATATATATAATACATATAACCCATCGCAGCTACCCAAATTTTTAAGCTTTAGTGAACTTTAGAAACATTCAATGAAAAATGGTCTGTCACGATGATCGAACTTGGATCGTTTTGGTGGAAGACTAATACGTAACCACCGAGCCATCCCATCCTGGTGGATATGGGAGAGAATCGAACCAATTTGTTCGCATTTTTGGAAGAATCCTTTCCCATAGAAGGGAACTGTCATTTACAGTCTCCTTCTATCTGGACGCAGGCGTACCAACTTATAATTTCTCTGACTTATAAATTTTGTGCGCCCAAAGTTCAGTGAAATTTGCCAATCGTTTCGCGAAGAAGCGTCTAATAATTTCCATGTATAGAGTGGGCCTAACTTGGGCTTTTAGGCCGTACACAATATTTCGTGAATGACATGATTAGTTGAGGCTAGTCGCAAGGGGCAGATAAACGTAGAAAATCCTTTTGCACGCAAAATAAAATCAATTGTTAAGAAAATTCTCCAATTCATTGAAAATTCTCAAAAAAAATACTTTGAATTGCAAAAAAATCCTTGAAAATCAAAGAAATTCCTTGAAAATCAAAGAAAATTCTTAAAAATCAAAATAAAATCCCTAAAAATCGTGTAAAAATGCTAAAAAATCCTTAGAAATTGACAAAAAATCCTAGAAAATGAAACAGACATGAGAGCCGAACGATTTTCGGATTTCGGATCGGCGGCGACTGTACGCGGCGGCTAAAACGTCGGCTCAAGCCGGCTTAGAAGTACGTCGTAAAAATGTGAACTGTCATAATTGCGATGTTTTTTTAGAACAGAAACCTGCGTAAATAACAAATTATTCAAGATTATAGCTCATTTACTGTGAGAGGGTGCCTCTTACGCAAATAATAGATGAATCAGAAGCCAAAAAGTTCAAGTATGAAGGCACAAATTTGCTCTGAAATAACATCGCAAATGAACTTGAAATGCGATGATTTTTCAGAGTAACTTTTGACCTTCATACTCAAACTTTTTGAATTCTGATTCATCTATTATTCGTGTAAGAGTTATCCTCTCACAGTACATGAGCTATAAATTTGAATAATTTGTTATTTACGCAGGTTTCTGTTCTAAAAAAACATCGCAAATTTGACGGTTCACATTTTTGCGGCGTGCTCTTAAATTGGCGGCTGGAAAAACTTATCTTTAAGTTGAAATTCGAAAAAAAATTGTCGAAATTAAAAAATTATTGATTTTTTTCTCTCAAAAATAGCAAAATCTCGAGCCTTTTTCAAGCCGACTTGAGCCGACTTTTAAGAGGCCTAACGGCTGGCGGCCCGGCTGATGGAAAAAGTGTCGGCGGTGGCTTGAACGGCGGCTGCGATTCGGCGGCGCTCATGTCTGATTGGAAATAAAAAAAATCCTTTGAGGATTTTCTTCAAGAAAATCTTTTTGTACTCAGAATACATGATAATATGCCCCTCGGCTAGGTGTGGGGTTGAGAGGAAGGTCAGTAAAGTGAGTAGGTGGTAGGCTGGGGAAGGATTATGAGGGGGATATGGATGAAGGTTGGGAGAAATAATAAGAGGGTGTTACGATGACGAAAAATGACTTCTTTTCAGTTTATCCACTTCATCATGAAATTTAGTATACTTTGACGTAAGCCGGCGTCGCACCAAACGAATGGATTAACTTTTAAGAATGTGCAACGTTTCGTTTTAATTCTTTACACCAAAAAACCGAGTTTTACAACGACAACATTCAAGCGAATTCGTGAAAAGAGAAGTAAAAAAGGTGATTCTTGTTCTTTTACGTTTGTTACTTGATTTTATGGCAGAATATTTCTTTACTCGTTGTCCCACCGAAAACTTGCCATTACATGTATGTGTGCATCCCACGGAAATTATTCATTACATGTCATTCATTACATGCTATTCATTACATGTAGCCCCCACCGGAAACTTCTCATTACATGTATATCTGCATGTTATGACGCGTTTTCAGTTTGGACGCCGAGTAAAACAGCATACAGTGGGGGATGCTTTATAACTCATCCATTCTGGATAATTTCGTGACACTCGCAAACTCATTCGTGTATTTTTAAGCAACTTTAAGCTTTAAAAACTGTTTTTTGACTCTTGTAGTTGTATACCTCGCCTTCGGCTCGGGATACAAACTCTACACTCGTCAAAAAACAGTTTTCAAAGCTTTTCGCTTAAAAACACCCTCTTGAGTTTGGCTCATTTCACAAAATTAATCCCTCATGTAATGACTTATTTCCGCATCCCCCACTGTAATCTACTATTGCCAACTTTATACTCTATGTGGAATTTGTGTGGAAAATGGGCGCAAATTTAATTGTTTTGTGTTAAAATATAAAGTTACGTTCTCTCACCTGTGAGTGATTCTGCCAACTATTATTATAATAGCCAGAATTTCCTCCATTGTTCTGCATTTGGTGTTGACTGTGATGTAGTGTCATTCCTCCACTACCATTCGTTCCACCCAAGTATCCATTTAGACTATTCTGATGCTGGTGCTGGTAATTACCACCAGACAAATGGTACGAATTATTGTTATTATTACTACTACTATTGTTATTATTTTGGTGTAATGCATTCGAGTTATGATGTAACGTTGGATGTGAAGACAGGTGACATTTTTCCGTTTTGATTTCGAGTGGGCTGAGTAACGGCGACGACAACGGTTCGAGTAGATTTTCATCTGAAGCTTCTAGTTTCACCTGCGTCGCTATCGTACCCAACATAATTGCATTCTCCGGATCAATGTTTTGTATTGAGCTCGTGATATC
Organism: Pseudolycoriella hygida; assembly: GCA_029228625.1. Taxonomy (NCBI): domain Eukaryota; kingdom Metazoa; phylum Arthropoda; class Insecta; order Diptera; family Sciaridae; genus Pseudolycoriella; species Pseudolycoriella hygida. The sequence continues at coordinate 121,537,870 of CM055404.1, forward strand.
TTCCCAAAGTGGCGGCCGCATAAATGTGTCATCGACATCTGAGCATAAAAGTTCTTTATGTTTTGAACCTAAAGATAGTAGTTTCAACAAAAAGAAAATTCCAAACTAATTTGCTTCATTTAAATGAAAAATTGCGTTTGTTCAATTACCGAAATAATATTCTTTGCCATAGCCATCGTAGACGTGATTGTTGGTGTAGCTACACCCTAAAATTGATGGAGAATGTGAAGGTTGATGTTGAATGATTTCTAGTTCTACTTCCGTATCCAGTTTATGGAGTCGCCCCATCAGCTCATTTCGATACTCCAATTCTGGTGACTGTAAGCAAAGAGAAGTTCATGTTAGAATCACTTACTTCATACGTTATTATCATCACATTGTTTGTTGCATTGATATATCGAAAGATGAATAAAAATTTCACTCGAAATTGAATTGAATGAGTGAAAAATACATTTTAGTCAGAACTTTCTCACCACACCATTACACCACAATAGAACAGAAAGAGCTTTCGGAGCTTTCAATTTCAGTTGTGTCAGTGTAAAAAAATGTTAAGGTTTCTGAAACATTGAGATGCGATTCACTCTCTGTTAACTTAATTTTGTTCCTTTTTATATACTAATAGGAAATAAACATTTAAAGTTAAGTTATAACGACTTAAGACTGGATGTGTGGGGTAGGGAGAGCAAAATGACTTCATATGGACGATAATATCGTTTCAAGAATGATAGTATCGTGTCACCGGAGGATAATATCGTTCCAGAAATGGTAATATCATACCACCGTGCGATAATATCATCACAGTAACGATATTGTCACACCACCGGACGATAATATCGTTCCAGAAATGATAACATCATACCACTGTGCGATAATATCGTTTCAAGAACTATATTATCATACCACCGGGCGATAATATCGTCACAGAAATGATAATATCATACCACCGAACTATAATATAGTCACAGGAACGATATTATCATACCACCGGACGATAACATCGCTCCATAAATGATAATATCATACCACTGTGCGATAATATCGTCCCCGAAATGATAATATCATACCATCGGAGTATATTACCATTCTAAGAACCATGTTGTCATACCAGAGGACGATAATATCGTTACAGCAACGATGTTATCATACCAGCGGGCGATAATATAGTTCCAAAAACGATATTATCGTACCAGCGGGCGATAATATCGTCACGGGAACGATATTATCATCACAAGAACGATATTATCATTCCGGGCGAAAATAGGGTAGGCGATTTTTCCCTGACCCCTTCGTATTATTGCGTTTCACATAAGTTCTAGTCAAAAAAACATATACAATGCATCACAATACTGCCGTACAACGCACAAAAAACCTAGCGACGATAATTTGTGAGAGAAAATATATGAAAATCTCTCAACTGATAACGTCGCTAAGTTTTTTATGCGCTGTACGCCAGAATAGATCTGCAGATCAAAGGCAGAACCGATGGCGCAGACGTTTCAATCATGAGCTTAGCCAGCTTTATGGAGAGCCGGACATAGTCAGAAACACTAAAATAAACCGACTACGTTGGCTCGGTCATGTACAACGAACGGAAGATCATCGTATTCCGATCCTTTAAACCAGACCGGAGGGCAAGAGAGGTTCAAGGCGTCCAAAATCTAGATGATACGATGCAGCTTTTGTCGACTTAAAACCTGTGGGAGCATCCAGATCGGAGACGTTAGCTGCGGATAGGTCCGGTTGGAGAAGCATGTTGCAGAAGGCCAAGACTCTTAAAGGTTATAGTACCGGCTAAGTAAGTAAGATGGCTTTAGTATAATTAAATAAGAGTACAGTAGTGTACATCACCTTACCCGGTTGTCAGTTGAGTGTCTAAATGTCATACCTTTCGTATTTAACTTCAAACAGTTGAATTCGTCACAATTTACGTTTATAATTAAATGTTTCTTTCATTCTCACGTGTTTAAATGAACACGTGTTTTGACAGCTAATGTGACAGCTAATATTATTTCAGGTGGCTACACGAGATGGCGGTGCTTGATGAAACGACGGGCTATTTTCATTTCCAATTTTCTATTTGGGGCCGTTCCGGGAGGGGGAGGAGTTCGTGCCTAGCGTGAAAATTTGTGAAGGGGGGGGGGGTCTGTTAGGTAACGCAAATAACAGGCTTGCGTGGCAGGGGGAAGGGGGGCCAAAAATGCCAATATTAGCGTTACGTAATTTATGAACGGCAGCAGAATCATAGCAAAATTCTATAACGGCAATGACAACATTGAGGAAATGGAAAATAAAAAACCAAGATACACTACGACACCATACATTCCTGGACTATCGGAACGTATTAACAAAACGGTCAGAGAATATAACATGGTCCTAGGATGCAAAACCGTAAACAACATCGGAAATATGTTCACCAAAACAAAATATCCCGTAACCACCGACCTTAAATCAAAAGTAATTTACGAAATTGACTGTCTTGATTGTCCAGGCAAATATCCAGGCCAATGCAAGCAGAAAGTTGAATGGAGAAAGATAAAACATAAAACTGACATAAAACTGAAAAAGATGACTGAAACTACGGGACTTACGATACATGCGCTGAGAAATAACCACAATTTTGACTTTGACAATATTGAAATACCAAACTATCAACAAAGGCTCATTGCAGCGAAAATGCACATTTGCAGAACGAAGAACATTAACTGCGTTCTCCTAAATGACAGAAATGGATTGCATGAATCGTATGTAAATTTGCTTAAAAATAAGGAAAAATGAACGCAGTCCTTGACCATATGAATTTTTTAAAAACGTACAGGGGCGTGTTTCAATGTTTGCAAGTAATACTCGACATGAAGTTAGCTGCACTTGCGACTGAAGCTAACTTCATTGCAAAAAGATCAGCTGATTTAATTCATAAATTTACCACAATCAGCTGTCTTCATTGAAAAGTTAAAAAATCAGCTGATTTTTTTGCAACTGCAGCTAACTTCACGTTGAGTATTACTAACAAAGATCAAAGCAAAAGACTTTCACACCCCTGCGTACACCACCGAGTCGACAATATGAAAAAGAAGAAAACGGCCTAAAACGTCGGCTCAGCCCGGCTCAAATCGTCGGCTCAGCCCGGCTTAAAACGTCGGCTCAGCTCGGCTTAAATCGTCGGCTCAGCCCGGCTTAAAACGTCGGCTCAGCACGGCTCAAAACGTCGGCAAGGAAAAACGCATCATTGAGTTTGAAATTCGAAAACAAGTTGTCAAATTGAAAAAAAAATTGGTTTTGTTTCAATAATAGCACAATTTCCAGCCGTTTTCAAGCTGGCTTTGAGAGAACTTACGGCTGGCGATCGAAAAAATATCGGCGGCGGTTACGATTCAGCGGCTCTCATGTCTGCTTTGTTTTGAAAGTGTCCACATAGGTCAAAGAATGTTGTACACTTTCATTATGAATGTCCGCTGTATCAAAATATAATTGTTTAAGGATAAGTAATTGTTTAACCTGACCAAAAATGGGAGCGGATCATAATTTATAATAGTTATGGGAAGAATTGATAGTGTAACTGGTCAGGTTGAACGGTCCATCAATTTCTCTAGATATATGCATTTGTGCATGAATGAATCCCACAGAATTCGAGAACATTAATAGTTCACAGGTTGATTTATAAATTATCGTTAAGATTAATAGAAAGAAGCGCTCACTAAAAATAATAATTAGATATCGTTTTTATGATAGGAATTAGTCATTTGCATTATCTTCGTAACATAAACATGCTGTTTCGCTGTGTATTTGAATTATACCCAAAAAAACAATCAACTTAAGAGGCTTTTACAATATAAAAAATGTACAACGACATGTAATTCATCAAAAGGGCTTCATTTATCATCATACAGTCTGGAATATAAAACCGAAATCTTGAAAGCTCTTGGAAAAACATTATACGCTTACATACAATTTTTTTATTGGTGGACAGTAGCGTAAGTGGTCATTAATTTAACAGTTTGCCTGAAATTTGTTTGAAAAATTGTTCAACTCTTTAATATTTGAATGTTTCTTGTCATAAGAAAAAAAAGATACCATAATGCCAGTGCCAGTGCCATACTCTTTACGTACATTAATTTATAATATGCGTGTGATGATGTGAATTATTTATAGCTGCCAAAGATTTCACACTTCTATACCAGTTTTTTTTACTTTATTTTGCTTTTTTTTAGTTTTTTTGGATATTATTTTATTTTGTTGATAATTTAAATTTTAAATGTTTGTTGAAGATTTTTTTTCTTAATTTCGTTTATTTAAATAACATTTTTTTTTATATTAATTTCAAGACGTATCAATATTCGAAATTTATCTTATCTCGTTATGTGTGAAACTTGTGAAAAAAACGAAAATATTTAGCAAGCAATCATCATCAATTATAGACGGATAGTATTGTAAGTATGAGGAAAAGGGTCATCAACTTGCGTGTGTACTTCTGCATATGCTAATTGAAATATTTGTGAATCATTGTGTCGATGTACTTGCATGGAGTTTTCCATTGAATAAACGTAATGTATTCACCTCTTGTACAAACAGGGCCACAGAGGGAAATTTAAAGTACACACGCACTGAGCGAGAAGGTTATGAAGGTTTTTCTTAACTGGTCCCAATATCCCAATCGTAAATATATATTTAATGGCGAAACCCAGCGTCGTGAGTGTGATACTTTTCTTGTTCAAAAATCTATATGTTTTATTTTGATACGTTGTTTCTACAATGTACAACCCTCCTGTGCACTGTACAACTCTCTTGTACAACGTACAACTCTCTTGTACAACGTACAACTCTTTGGTACAACGAATAGCTCTCTTGTACAATGTACAACTCTCTTGTACAATGTACAACTCTCTTGTACAATGTACAACTCTCTTGTACAATGTACAACTCTCTTGAACAATATACAACTCTCTTGTACAATGTACAACTCTCTTTTACAATGTACAACTCTCTTCTACAATGTGCAACTCTCGTCTACGATGTACATCTCTCTTGTACAACGTGCAATTCTCTTGTACAAAGTAAAATTCTCTTCTACAATGTACAACTCTCTTTTACAATGTACAACTCTCTTCTACAATAGACAACTCTCTTGTACAATGTACAACTCTCTTGTACAATGTACAATTCTCTTCTACAATGTACAACTCTCTTGTACAACGAACAACTCTCTTGTACAATGTACAACTCTCTTGTACAATGTGCAACTCTCGTCTACAATGTACAACTTTCTTTACAACTCTCTTGTACAATGTACAACTATCTTGTACAATGCACAACTCTCTTGTACAATGTACAATTCTCTTCTACAATGTACAACTCTCTTTTACAATGTACAACTCTCTTCTACAATAGACAACTCTCTTGTACAATGTACAACTCTCTTGTACAATGTACAATTCTCTTCTACAATGTACAACTCTCTTGTACAACGAACAACTCTCTTGTACAATGTACAACTCTCTTGTACAATGTGCAACTCTCGTCTACAATGTACAACTTTCTTTACAACTCTCTTGTACAATGTACAACTATCTTGTACAATGCACAACTCTCTTGTACAATGTACAATTCTCTTCTACAATGTACAACTCTCTTTTACAATGTACAACTCTCTTCTACAATAGACAACTCTCTTGTACAATGTACAACTCTCTTGTACAATGTACAATTCTCTTCTACAATGTACAACTCTCTTGTACAACGAACAACTCTCTTGTACAATGTACAACTCTCTTGTACAATGTGCAACTCTCGTCTACAATGTACAACTTTCTTTACAACTCTCTTGTACAATGTACAACTATCTTGTACAATGCACAACTCTCTTGTACAATGTACAATTCTCTTCTACAATGTACAACTCTCTTGTACAATGTACAAATCTCTTGTACAATGTACAACTTTCTTGTACAACGTACAACTATCTTGTACAATATACAACTCTCTTCAAAAATGTACAACTCTCTTCTACAATGTACAACTCTCTTTTATAATGTACAACTTCCTTGTACAATGTACAACTTTCTTGTACACTGTGCAACTCTCTTGTTCAACGTATAACTCTCTTCTAAAATGTACAACTCTCTTGTACAATGTACAATTCTCTTGTACAATATATAACTCTCTTCTTAAATTTCCCACCCAATTACCAATTTTATATGAACAATTCAAAATAAATAAAGAGTGAAAGCAAACTCAATGGTTTTTGAATTCGTTTTTTATATAAAATAAATTCACGCCCTAAATTTAGAATTTAATTCAATTGTGCCGTATTCCGTAAACCTTTTATGCCATATTTAATTTACCTTGTTTAAGAATGCGTAAATGTAACGAATTCTAAAATGTACTACTCTCTTCTACAATGTACAACTTTCTTGTAAAATGTACAACTCTCTTGTACAATGTGCAACTCTCTTTTAAAATGTACAACACTCTTGTACAACGTACAATTCTCTCGTACAATGTACAATTTCCTTTTATATTTTGCTTGGCTAACACCTCTTCAAAATGATGTTCATAGTGAAGTGCCATTATCTAAGTTAGGTGGTAAATTTTGTTTTAGGTGTGTTACCTTTGATTTAATATCGTAATAAATAATTTCATTCATTCATTCATAACTCTCTTTTATAATGTACAACTCGTTTCGCGTTCTACGTATCATTATTTGTATAAAATCCGTTGTACATTGTGTATATCATTTCTACATCACGTAAATACATAAGTTGTACATTGTACATACACTTGTTCACAACGTAGATGCCACTTGTACATGGTGTCGCTTAAACCATCAATTTTGCTGGACGTACATTGTACAAGTGAATCGTTAATAAAAAAGTGTAATGAACATTCTGCATGTTGTGTGTACATTATACGTATCAGATGTACATTAAACACGTCGTAGACGTAAAACGGTCATAAAAATATTTTGGAGAGTTATACATGTCCAAGTCCTTTGTTTGGTGTATTCACACTTGGCTAAGGAGATGCCAATCACCAGTGGACCAATAGAGTTCAGGACTAAAGGAACCGTACCTGCAGGATACCATCAATTCTTCATAAAATTTATATAGATCAACTACCACTATTTTTATTCCCAGTCAACATTTAAAAATGGTCACTGACATTTTCAAACAAAAGAAAATACAATAAATTGTAACGTCACTGTCCAATTTTAAATGTTACTGACAGTAACATAAGATTATAGTGCGATGCATTTATGTCATTCACTCACCCTCTCACCCATTCTCTCTCTCTCTGTATTTTGCTCATGCCTTGGATCACTTGATCATTGTGCAATCACAAAAAGTAAAAATTCAATCGATCGGTCGCCTTCGGTGGTTCACATTTTATTTCGATAAAATAAGGGATTTTAAGATAAGATTGTTCTGCGACATATCTTGGAATATTTTTTTTTAAATTCAATTTCAGTTTTATACATTCAAATAATTCGCGAGAATATTCACTTACAGCAGCACAATTGGTGCCAATCTAATACGATAAATTCCATACATTTCCAAAAAGGTAAACTGACAGCATTCCAGACAACAGTCCGCAGATATTATCGGAAAAAATTTGAATTTTTCAAAATGTATAATTTCTGAAGTTTGAGGCCCTCGTGTTATAAAATATCGTATACCACACGGGCTCTTCAACCCCTCCCAGATACTAGATCTCAAATTTCAGCCACTGTGTTATAATATACTATTATAAAACAAGTGCCTCAAACTTCAATGTACGGTATAAGTTTATATCAGTGCTGATCAGTTTTAAAACTGATCCGGATCAGTACTGGTCAGTTTCGAAACTGATCCGAATCAATACTGATTAGACCAATGCGCCAGCCGGCCGATTGGCGGCTGAAGTGAAGCTGACGGTCATCGGCGCGGCGACAGGATGGGATTTTTAAAACTAATAAATTGGTAATCAAAGAAAAACTGACAAAAGAAATTATTGTTTTTGATTGAACCCATAACCGTCGAAGTTCAAAACGTTTGTTTATTTAAGTTACAACAAACAAAAAAAGTTAAATTTAATTGAAAAAATTATATCTCAGAATTCAAATTTTCAAAAGCAATCGGTGTACTGGACATGGGAATAGACAATTTTTTTATTCGCTGTATAATCGATATAACTAACCTAAGGAATGATTTAAAAAAGAAAAAAGTCATGAAAAAATTTTAAAATGAATGAAAATTTGTTAATAAAATTGTATTTCAATTTTCGCATTTGAAATTATTGGCGGCCGCCGATTTTACTATCGGCTATGGCGGCTGAAATGATTGTCGACGGCGGCTTCTGCTGATCCAATTTTTCGGCGGCGGCTTCGGCACGGCCGGCCGGCGTAGAGGTCTAATACTGATCAGTTTCAAAATTGATCTGTATCAGTAATGATCAGTTTTAAAACTGATCCGGATCAGTATTTACCAGATTGAAAACTTATATGTATCAGTTCTGATTAGTTTTAAAACTGAACCGGATCAGTATTTATCAGTCTGAAAACTTATATATATCAGTATCAGTACTGATCAGTTTTAAAACTGATATGGATCAGTACTGATCAGTTTTCAAACTGGTTCGGATCAGTATCGGTCAGTTTGGAACTGATCAATACTGGTCTGGATCAGTTACAATACTGATCTGAACTATAAACTTACAATGTTAACTTATAACGTAAACCTGTAACTTATAACGCAAATATATAACTCAAAAGAAATAGCGATATATATATAAATTTGGCTATAAGTGGCTTTGGAGAGTTTTATTATAGCTCCGAGTGTTATAAAAAACATTAAACCGTAAATATTTTTTTCTAGTTCATATTATCAGTACACAAGTATGGCATATAGATTCATATAAAAATATAAAAAAAATACAACCGAGCGATCAATTAAAACTAAAACAAAACGATTTTTTGACTGAACTCAAAACCAAACTGCCTAGCCATCTATTTTCAACGGAAACACCACAGAACAATTCAATAAATTTAAATAAATCATCGCCTCGAAATGAAAATAAGTCGATGCACACAAAAATTGACCTCCTACACGAATCGATTAGAAATTATTAATTAAAAATTAAATCCTAAATTGCATTGGAACATAATTTCAATTATAAATTGAATAAAATTCCCATAAATAATTAAAATCATTCAATAATATTGTCACTCGATGAACATTAATTATTTGTGCAACTTCGCCAGCCACACTAGATGTCTATAAATGTGGGATTTTTAAATTTATTATTTTAGCGTTAAAAATCTTGATACAAAGTGAAAACTCGTTGAAAATGCATAACTACATTATTTTCATGTGTATCCAACTAATTTAACGTGCCATACTGTTAATAATAACACATTCGTAGTACGTTCTGTTTGTGCGTTTGCTTTTTATGATTAATAATAATCTCATTTATTATTTATTGACAATTTGTAGGCGAATAATAAGCGCTTTGGAAAAATGTGTGAATTGCACATGCACACCGTACTCAAACATTTGATATTCCAATTGATAAATGTAATATCCTAGTGCCAATACCAGCGTATCGCAAGCGATAATATTTTGTTTGAATTTTCGAAACAACCCAATGCAATGTGCAATATTGCAGCTCAGTGCAATAATAAAAGCTTATTTACTGTATTGCTTACATCAGATAAACAAAACTATTTTTAGACGCAAATTATTGTGTCTGCAAACAATCCGTATTTATTATCTCCGAGGTATTTAATTTCTAAAAAAAAGAAGTACAAAAAATCTTCTGTGGTAAGTCATAGGCCTCTTGAGATATGGATCAAGAAAGTTTTTCCGTGAAATGGTTTTGAAAATAAAGAAATGATAATTTCTTGCTGCTGCACCGGGGTGGAGTACGTATATCACTTATGTTCAAAGAATCTACAAGATCTTGGCGTTCGTCTTCGAAGACTGTTAAGTTTCTTTCGTTGACTTTCTGTTGTGATTCGTTTCCATGCCATTCTACTTCCCGCAAAAGATGCCGAGGACTTTCCGCGTATTAATCCGATACAACTGAATCGATAAATCTTCTTCTTGGCCTTTGGAGAGGTTCCCGTCTGAGACTTCCGGGACAGAGCGTTGAACGGGAGAAAGGAACGTCTGAAAGAATTAATTAGATGATCCAGGTAACTAATGAAAAACAAAAGACAACAAAAAGGTATCAATTGAACCATCGGGTCTACTGAATTGTCAACTCGCATTCTTTTTCTGAACGAAATTATGAGAAACGGATTTTTCTTCCTTTTAGTTCAGTTCGCGCCAATTAATTTTTCTTCTGCATAAAACAAAACAATCCGCAAGATTAGTTGACGTTCTCTAGTCATAACACACGCGATTGGAAAAAAAGGGATGGACGGGGTTCGATCACACCGTATCAACAAGTAGAACAGCAGTGAAGAAGGCTTGAAAATCCGTCGATTTTTGGGCGAAGGTCATTTGAAGAGTAAAAAATTCGAACAGTCATGAGAGTAACGTCAATCAGGAAAAATGGAACTGGAACAGATCTATGGCAGAAAAATATCATTAGTGTCATGAGTAGGTCACGTGACCGAAATGAAGGGTGATAAAAAGTTCTACTGAATAGAGTCGAAGGAAAAATATCTAGAGGAAGGCCGAGAAAGAGATGGGTTGACTGTGTGGAAAGTGACCTACGGTGGGTGTCAGTAGTAAAGATTTGTTTCGTAAAGTTTGTGTTTCACGTAAGTAGATTTATAAGGTCGTATTCATAATGAAAATCTAACTAGGAGTTTGTCTACGACTAGTGGTCCTAGTTTTGACAGTTCCATCCAGTAAGTAAGTAAGGTTAGTGTCATAATTGGGGGTTTGGCAACACATTAATTGACATTTGTGAACTTAATTAATTTTTCGCATCCAATAATAGCACTTCTGTCATGGTCAGATATCCAACTGAAGTTTGAGGTTATGTTTGGGTAACTGTTCTACAGGCTCTAACTGTTATAATCAATAGCTCAGCGGGTTACATCAGTGGTAAAGTACTGGCTTTCCACCAAGCATATTCGGGCTCAATCCTGGTGAGCGAAATTCTGTAATGGATTTTTCTTTAATTCGTAGCACGAAATTATCGTTCCTACTCATACCCTAGGTTCAAATTCTAGGTAGTTGTGGTGTGGTGTTCACAACGAACCGTATACAGCAAGACGAATTCTGTGTACACATTCTGTGCCTATCTTAAGGCGTAGATGTAATGAACACCAGATAAAAATCCTATATGTGGGTACAATATAGGCGTTACACATATAAATGCCCTAGAAAAAATGTATCGAGCTCGTATAGAATAAGCATAAGTTGTGGCTTGACTGATTGATTGATTTTATTTGAGGTCACAATGCCAATGCATTACATTATTCATATAAAAAACATTACACAACAAAAGACACTTAGGCCAGCTTTGTTGGGCCGATTGTGTAAGATTCCTCACATAGAGAGCTACTCAAGCTAATTGCTTCCTAGGAAGCTATGTTAGCCATGGGTATGTTCCGAAATTCTTCAAGCGTAAGGTAGAAGTCTCTCAGACACTTCACCCTTAAGCCTGCCAGAGCTGGACAGTGTAACAGGAAGTGCTTAGCTATTTCTACAGTTCGGGTCGCTGCTCAGTCCCATCTTGCTCAGATGGTATTTCAGCGTGTTATGTCCCGTCAGCATTCCTACTGTCCACCTCAAGCTCCTCCTGCAAAGGCTCAGAAGTTCTTTGGTAGTCTGCGGATTGCATCCATCCAAGAACTCCTAAGCTTGTCTGCAGTTGCTCAGCTACTCCAAAACCTTTGCGAGTATACCTTTTTAGGAGTCCCATTACCAGCCCGGCCTGAATTCCTGGGGCTGGTTGAGGTCCTGCCAAAGCAGCCTTGCTGCCTCGCCTAGCCAGCTCATCAGCCGCCTCGTTGCCCGGAATACCTGAGTGTCTCGAAACTCATACCAGAGATACTTCGTTATTCTCTGAAAGGGCATCGAGTGCCACTCGGCTCTTCAGGATTGATTTGGATGCATACTTAGAAGACGAAAGTGCCCTTATCCCAGATTCGCTATCCGAGCAGATAACAATCCTCTTATCAATGACCTGACTTGCCGTCAGGAAGTCACAGCTTCTCCCAACTGCCAGAGCCTCCGCTTGGAACACTGCCGGATATACTCCCAGAGGTATTGAGACACTAAGACCAAATTTCTCGGAAGAGATATACCATCTCCTGTCTATCCCACCATTTTTGAACCGTCCGTAAAGACAGTGATGTCTCCCACTACAGGGGTGTCTCTCCCTTCCACGCCTCACGACTCTGGAAGATCGTCTCAAAATTTCTCTCGAAACGAAATTCCGCCTCCATCACGTCTGAAGGCATTGACAATAAGTTGTGGCTAGTAGGGTGGAAGATGTATCGTAGTGTGTGCACATACGACGAGGTTCATTTGGCTAACGGGTCTAATAACTGTGTAATCTGAATGGGAACTTGCAAATGTGGTAATCTAGCTAAAAATCGAATACATGAGTAGGTGGAAAGGGTCAAAAAGATCTGTGTTCCAAGGCCAGTAGGCCGCCTCAAAACCAGAAATCTATAATCAATAGTGCTACTTCTAGTATTCATTCAATTCACATCTGAAGAGCACTTTGCAAAAACGTGAGCTGTCAAATTTGCGATGTTTTTTAGAACAGAATTCTGCGTAAATAACAAATTAGTTAAAATTACAGCTCATGTACTATGAGAGGATGTCTTATGCAAATAATTCAAAAAGTTTAAGAGCACGCTGCAAAAAAATGAACTATCAAATTTGCGATGTTTTTTTTAGAGCAGAATCCTTCATAAATAACAAATTATTCAAAATTATAACTCATGTACTGTGAGAGGATGACTCTTAGAAAAAAAAAATAGATGAATCAGAATTCAAAAAGTTTGACTAAGAAGGTCGAAAGTTGTTCTGAAAAATCATCGCATTTTAAGTGGATTTGCGATGTTATTTCAGAGCAAATTTATACCTTTATACCTAAGAGCAAGCCACAAATGAAGTGCTAAAGTTGCTATGTTTTTTCAGAACAGAATTTCACGTTCATAGTAAATTATTCAAAATTATAGCTCATGTTCTGTGAGAGTATGACTCTTTAACAAACAATAGATGAATCAGAATTCAAACAGTTTAAGTGTGAAGGACCAAATTTGCTTTGATATAACATCGCAAACGAACTTGGAATGCGATGTTTTTTCATAGCAACTTTCGACGTTCATACTAAAACTTTTTGATTTCTGATTCATTTATTATTTGCTAAAGAGTCTTCCTCTCACAGTACATGAGCTATAATTTTGAATAATTTGTTATTAACGCAGGATTATGTTCTGAAAAAACATCGCAATTTTAGCACCTCAATTTTTTGTGACTTGCTCTTAAAGCTTTTGAATTCTGGTTCATCTATTACGTGGGTAAGAGTCATCCTCTCACAGTACATTAGCCTCGACATTAGCTATAATTTTGAATAATTTGAACGCAGGATTCTGTTATGAAAAAACATCGTAAATTTGACAGTTCATATTTTTGCGACGTGCTCTTAAGTATGAAGGTACAAAGTTGTTTTGAAATAACATCGCAAACGAACTTGAAATGCGATGATTATTCAGAGCAACTTTCGAACTTCATACTCAAACTTTTCGCATTCTAATTCATCTATTATTCATGTAAGAGTCATTCTTTCACAGTACATGAGCTACAATTTTGAATAAGTCTGTTATTTACGCAGGATTCTGTGCTAAAAAAACATCGCAAATTTGACAGTTCACATTTTTGCAACGTGCTCTGAACAATACGCGACAGGTAGTGTAGTGTAGTATCTTCAAGGTCCCGATTATATTCGTGAAAAGAGTTCTGAGAGACCAACTTGTAGACTGGGAAACAATCCGTTGGTCACAATTTTATAGAACTTCATATTCAACTAACGAAAGTAGCCTCGCTACCAAGAAATATATTAACTTAATGGACTTAAACGATGCCATGCGCTCGCTCTTCGATGAAATTGACTTAATATGCAATACGAAAAGACATAAATCACTTGGATTTAATAACTTCACTTCGATGCAATCAACTAACTTTATTCATCCACCTTTTTCACGTAATTTAATTCTATAAAATAAACGTTTTAAGAACGGTTGCATGTAATACGGTCACGTGTGTTGATTCATCTTCGATTTCTTTACTCATATATCGCATTTATAACTCAAATTGATGGACGGTTAAATTGTTTGAAATATTTTTTTTTCATTTAAAAAAAATACGGTAGGTATAAGCACACGCGTTTAAGGAAAAAAAATTAAACAAACATATTATTAAAACATAAACAATTTTGTGGAAAAATATGTGTGTGATATAAAAGTAGTGTATGAATAATGGAACCATAAAGTGATGAGAAAATATTTGCTATTCATTGGTTTTTAGCTTACTTTTTAGGTGCCTCCGTTTAACTTTTGTTGGTGAAAATAGTCAAAGCATTTTCAAATAAATAAACTTTAACGAATTCAATTTGAAAATATTTGATACTGTGGTCTGTTCATGGCGCTCAACGTTTTATGCAAATATTGGAAGAAATCATGGGCGAAAATCGGCAATCCCATCGTGAAGGAATTCCACCCATTCCACCGTATGATATGGTAATTGAAAGGGTAGTTGGCGTAAATATATCTCCATATCTAGAAAATTAAAATTCGTTGGATGGCAATCGAAACCTGTCCCTTATCTAGTACAAATGTTCACAAAGTTGAAAATCATATTTCAAGCATTTTAATGTCATGATGAAATTTCTCCATTTTTGCCTTCCGTGAACCTTTAGGTTATCTGACTTAAAGAACGTCATAACTCAGCGTTTCTGTTTTATTTTTGTATGCAAACGTATTTAAAGTAAACGATTATTTATGATGGAAAAAAGAAAAAGTTAAAAATATTCATAAAGTAAAATTTCATTTGAAGATCTTTATTATTTCACTTTGAATTACACAAGATCGCCGATTGTTATTTCGATAAATGTTATGGGTTAAGTTGCTTGACTTCCGGTGACTTCGGAAAATGAAATCTTAACTTAAATTCAATATGAAAGAATGAATGATGTGATATTATAATTCTGTGCCTGCGTAGCACACCATCAGTGTCTTATCTTCACATGGACCAAAAGAACCATGGTCCAGGACGCTTAAACAAATGGGGTGATGAAAAATGATACAAATGCTACTGCACCATAAAATTCACTTTACGTTATAAGTCTATAATATAAAATGCAAAATGTCACTGCACCTGGCTACACCTCACTGCACCTTGGTGCACCTCACTACACTACACCTCAGTGCACCTCACTACACCTCACTTCACCTCAGTGCACCTCACTACACCTCACTGCATTTCACTGTACCTTACTGCGCTTTGGTGCACCTTATTGCACCTTGATGCATCAAGGTGAAGTCAGGTCCACCAAGGCATATCATCAAGGTGCATCAAGGTGCAGTGAAAGGCAGTGAAGTGTAATGAGGTGCAATGAGGTAGTGTAGTTAGTAGGTTGGGTCGAGAAATGCAAAATGTTTTTTTTTTCAACTCTGGACCTATTTTTATCGACGTATCCATTATAGCATCTTGGGTCAAAAGAAAAATTATAAAAAGTCCGGCTATTCCTTGCCCAAAGCGGTTTTTTGAAAATTTTCCAGTTTTCGTGCGTCATACTGCTCTGAAGGTTCGCCATAACTAATATAAGATGTGAATTTTTCCACTCTTTGCTGTTATGAGTTCCTTAGGGTTAAAGGAAAACACATAGCAAAAGAAAGTGAGAAATTTGTTGGGAGACTCAGGTCCAGGCCATTCCAAATATATATGTAATGTCAAGAATAAAAATTTCTCCTGAGTCGTCTAAGAGTCCAAATTTTTTGTCCTATGAAAAATGTGTTCATAACTGTAACATCTAATTTTCTGCCGAACGTATGATTTAGCTATTTCCTACGGTTTAGGCAGTATTTCCGTTCCTTACATTACAGGCGTCACCAGAGCCTATTATTTGAGAATAAATTCCCAACATTCACTAAACTCCCAAAAATACCCAAAATTTCCAAAAATTCCCAAAAACTCCCAAAATTTCCCAATAATAATGTAATAGTAAACTTTATGATGAAGGGCATCTCTTTCCAGACAAGTTGAAAATTCGAAATTTTGGATTGTCTGCTCAGCAAAATTTTTATTTTTAAATTTCAATCTATTGGGCTTCAATACCTTGATTTTGGTACTAATTTGTATTTTCTGCAAAAAGTGATGGCTGAGATATGCACTAGGGCTACCCTCGTTAAGGCCCTCCTAGAAGAAAGGTGTAGAACAAATGTTTCTCGTATCGGATAATGTAACACAGTAGCATTGTTTTCAACCGGTTATGAGCGTTGTAAGGGACTGAAATCAAAATTTCCCAAAAAATTATAAAAAAATTCCCAAATAATAGGCTCCGGGCGTCATTGTTTGCATAGAATGGTATACACTTTTTACTTAAATTATGATTTGTCGTATAGTTAAAAACATAATCAAAGATCCGTACGTAACAATATAGATGTGGCAAAGAGGCTCGAACGTATCTAAATATATAAATAAGCAAACAATCCAATGTTTTCTGTTCTTTTCATCCATAAAAATTACCCAAGGTAATGTCAAAGGCCCTACCGAAGTATGAAATTTAATTCTCTACAACTTTGCCTTTGGAACCAACTTTCTTACTCTCATAGTTCTGGAGATTTGGGTCATCCTGCCCAATTATGGAAGTGGCCATATAGCAGAATTGGGCCATATTTCCCCAAAACCCTGAAACACGTGTTCGCTTTGTACTTTTGATTGATCAATTTCTGGCCAACTATGATTTTTAAAAAGGCGGTTTTATGTTGATTCCAACGTGGCCATTTTGACAATAGTACCAAAATTTCATTAGAGGACATAATTCCACACGAAATCGGTGTACTATTGTAGAAATGGCTATTTTGGAGTCACGACCTAAGGGTGCTTTGAAAATCCAGAAATCCTTACCTTGTACTAACTATTACTCTACAACTTTGCCTTTGACAGTAAATCTCCATATTGCATAGTTAAGGAAATATAGACGAAAGACTGTCTTCGTATATGGCCAAGAAACTCAATTTCGTCCATTCCATTGGTCCCAGTGTCCAGACCCCTGACCCGATTCCCCCAAAAAAATTTTCCCAGTTTTGTGACATCAAATGCTTTCATTCAATATGAGGAATTTCCGTGCTATACTTGCTGAGATATTTGAGAAAAAATTTCATCGACCCTTGAAAATTTCATGTCCAACCTCCACTTCTTCGACCATATCTCCGGAACTACTTGGCCGATTTTGCTCATCTTCGAACTTGAATCATGGGAGGCATGTACCTTTCAGGGAAGAAAAAGGGTGATCGGTTGAGCCGTTTGGAAAAAAAGTGGAGACGGACATTTTTTTATTGCTGATTCGTCTTCTCTATCGTCTATCGTCCCCAACTCCCACCTCGATCTACCCCATGTTACAATAAAATTGTTTGTAGTAAACGTATAGGACCTTTGCGGCTGAACCTCTGCTGTTATCCGATAACAGTGAAATTCCGAACATTAAGCCTGACGAAAAAATAAAGTACTTGGGTTGCTCATTCAATTCAGTGCTAGTTTTCGATGACACTTGTATTGGGGATCTAAACAAAAACCTGGACAAATTAACTCCATCACCTTTACTAAAACCAGACCAAAAACTGAATGTCATTTATCAATACCTTTTCCCGACCCTGGTGTATCTTTTACAATTATACAGATCCCTAAATACGTAACCAGCGGACTAGACATTATGATACGAAGAATAGTCAAATCAATTATTGGCCTCCCTCAGCGAACTAACGATTTCATGTTCTACGCGCCAAGGAAACTTCGCGGTCTTGGTTTGCTTCAAGCTTCATGGGAAGTACTCTTACAACACTTCTCTATATCACTCAGACTGTCTAAGGTTGACGTCGGGCTATTTCAGGAAGTGTCAGAATGTAAGCATGAAATGGAGGTTTCCATCAAAGAGAATTGGGAGTGGCCGGTAAAAACGCAAAAATATTGCGAGGGGCTCTGCGTGAAAACGCCTTCCAAAGCTGGTGCAACTACCAGGGGGCCGGAGTTATTCATTTCAAAACACATTTGGCGAGCAATGACTTCACATACAATAAAAACACGCCGTCTTCTTCGGAATGGGTATCAGCAATCAAATTATGCACTAACTACGCTAACATAAATGGAATTCAAGGAGTTAGTAGCACTTCCAACCTCTGTCGTAGATGCAACATAGAGACTGAAACTATACCTCATGTGACTGGAAGTTGCTCATTCAATAACTCTTTGATCACCGCTCGTCATCATAGTGTGAAGAACTATATAAGTGAACTCTTAAGAGATAAAGGATACACGTGTTTCGAAGAAGTCTATGCAGTCGATACAGATGGTAGGTCACGCTACAGTGATATCATTGCATTTGACACGAAATTACTGAAAGCTTATGTCATTGACCCAACCATAAGATATGAAACAAGCAACGAAAAACAAGACAAGCCGATCCGCGCGGAAAAGGCATGTATCTACAGCAAATGTATCCCATTCTACGAAGAAAAATACGGTGAATCATTTGGAACTAGAAACTGGTAAGTTCACGGTTTATTGTTCGGCGGAAGAGGAAGCTATGGTGAAAGTGTAATGGACTTTTTTAACGAATTTAAACTCGATAAAGCTAAACTGAGAGAATTATCCGAGCTAATTTTAACTACACTTACGGAAATATATTTTTGCATCAAATAGAATTTTGTACTTCTGCGCAGCTTTTTAACACTGCAAAAACTTGCGCAGGAGTACAAAATTCTATTTGATGCAAAAATATATTTCCGTAAGTGTAAGACTATACATATAATCAACCAACATATTTACAATTGACAAAGCCAATGGCGAAAAACTTAAAAAAAAATCAACCTAAAGTTAGTATGACGAATGTCTCAATTGATTGATGGATATACTGTGTTATTGTTAGCAACCTTTGTTACGAGGGCAGTTCATTTATTTGTAAAATAAATGTTTTCTTCGTACGGGTCCAATAAACCATAGATATGGATATAGTAAAGTTAGTCTATCGCTAGAATGAAGTCAAAGAAGTTGATTTCCTAGGTGCAGTGAGGTACAGCTAGTGGCAGTGAGGAGCAGTGCACAGACGAACGGACAGGAAGCGTGAAAACATAAAGAAGCTATCGCTACTAAATAAAGAACTTTTCAAAGCTGCATGATATAGCATGGCGTTTACCCTGAAAAGATTTGCAAAGGTTAAAGAAATATCGGGGTCCTTCAATGGGAGCCCTAACGCCCATTAGGGCAAGTTAGTCTCTGACTAGGATTAGCATAAACTAAGGACGAGAAGATCAGAAAAACGATAATTTCGCATTACTCTGTTATTTAGTGCTTTCGCAATAGGGCGAGTGTAAAATATACATTTATAAATGCTGTTTGAAGGACTCACAAAGCCCATATACTGTGTTGTGACCTTTTTCCATATAAAATCAGCACTACAATGAATTTTCGCAACCTCATTCAAGAGTCTTACAGTCACATCAATGCATTGTAAAAGTTAAACCCAAAAAAAGTCTATTTCGAACCGAAAAATTGCATCCAATTGAGCATAAAATTACAATTTTGTTCGGTTTAATCTAATAAATATAACAATAAATTAAAAACCAATATTAGATGTGATAGGCAATAAAAGTAACGTGGTAGACATAACAATGAATTAACCTTCCTTAGAGACAAATTGTTACGCTTACGCTATTAGCCATAAGAATAACTGGAGTACATACGTCTCTCTGTACATAATAGGTATACATCAGATCTAAGCTACATAACGCTAATATATAATTAAGATATTTATGTTTTTATTTATTTATACCTGCCATGCGTCAATTAATTTTTTATGTTGTGATAAATTGACTTGCTTCTTTTTTAAATTAAAAAATAATTAATGTAAGAGTTTGTTAATAATATAATTAAGAATGTAGCATTGACTTCGTATGAATTAAAGCGAAGAAAGTCATTTTTTCTTTATTGGTTTTCGTAGAGTCTCTAAAAATTTATTCGACCGATTTGATAAATTGTCTTATAAATCGTGTGTT
This sequence comes from Pseudolycoriella hygida, assembly GCA_029228625.1. Classification (NCBI taxonomy): domain Eukaryota; kingdom Metazoa; phylum Arthropoda; class Insecta; order Diptera; family Sciaridae; genus Pseudolycoriella; species Pseudolycoriella hygida. Next base: position 121,558,082 of record CM055404.1, read on the forward strand.
ATTAATCATCATAATTTGAAAGACGGAAAATAATCTTTAAATAAAATTAGGCCGACGGACTGCACTCGATATTGGCGTCGAATAGTATCGATGAAAAACCAAATATCTAAAGTACATTGGTCTGGTCAAGTGTAGTTCGTTGCGAGGACAGAGTAGCATTTGTTACTACTGAATAGTACAGTACCCAAGTTGCCTAGATAATTAGATTATCATGCAACGACACACCAATTAAACAATTAGAGCAATAGAAAAATGATATTCGCTTCAGAATCGGCTCAAAGTAACGTATTTGAACAAAATTTAGGGTTTAACTTGCTGTTGGTGTCGTCGATTGTGTATTCTAGCTGAATCAGTTAACTTCGAGTGTTTCTCTTACCTAAGCGTTTGTAAAGAGGTTGTATCGTCAGGCGCGCTAAGAGTAAATTCATTGGTAAATTATTAATAATTATAAAAGTCACCAGTTTGTCTGTTTGCCACTTTATCACTTTGTCAGTTTGTCGGTCACAAATTTTCGGCGTGAGCAATGTACGTCCCACCCGCTTGAAGAGTTCCGAGGTACTAAAGTGAAGCGCCCTTTTGCATTTTCTTTTATAACCCAAAAGGCAATACGAACCTTAATTCGAATGCGAAGAGAAAATCACAAGGGAAACCTAGAGACACAGGAAACCCCTCCCTTTGTTAAGTTCTGGGAGCGCAATGAAGCATAACCCCCTTCAAAAATATTTTTGTTCTTCTCACGGGAGCGTTTTCACCTTTCGGTGATAGTTACGTACCGTCTAATGTTTTGAAAGCCCCCGTTTGGCGAAGTATAAAATTATGCGATTTTTCGTTACACCACAAGCTTCTATGGAAATGTTAAGTCATTGACTAGGGTGATTCCGCAGTAGGGTGATTCATTTTCTTTGTAAAATTCCTTTGTAACTTTTTTTAGGTAAGAGATAGATGTTTGGTGTCAAAGGGAAATGTTAAATGAGTTTTTTGTTCATCAGAGTAACTAAATAAAGTGATGGGTATGCATCAGCAGTTGTCAAATGGGAAAACATTAACGACCAACGGAGTTTCTGGGTTAACCAATGGAAATCTTCCTTTTACAAATATTTTAGGGCCCTTTACCGTTATTTAACTCAATTCTGACCAATATGTACCAATATCCGGGAAAATATAAGGCTAAAAAATATTATAATATTGGTATAATATTACCATCCGTTGTCAAATTGTTCAATTTTTTGTTTTTAAAAATATCTGCGAAGATATGAGAGATGGACAATCGGTTTCTTGGGCAAAATCTCAGAGTTTTGAAAGTAGAAGTGACCAGTATTGGTGAAAATGTCGGAAAGCTCGGGGGAAACAGTAGTAAGAGGGAAACGGTAGTAAGGGGGAAACGGTAGTAAGGGGGAAACGATAGTAAGGGAGAAACGGTAGTAAGGGGGAAACGGTAGTAAGGGGAAACGGTAGTAAGGGGAAACGGTAGTAAGGGGAAACGGTACTAAGGGGGAAACGGTAGTAAGGGTGAAACGGTAGTAAGGGGGAAACGGTAGTAAGGGGGAAATGGTAATAGAGAGAAAACGGTAATACAGGTGAAACTGTGGTAGCTGGAAACGGTAGTACGGGGGAAACGGTAGTACGGGAGTACGGGGGAAACGGTTGTACGGGGGAAACGGTAGTACGGGTGAAAACCAGATCTGATACATTACATACGAAGATTAAACGCTTCATAGCACACACGTTTTTCAATTTATCTTCTCACGTCCACGTCTTTTTTAACATTTATGTGCGTATGTCTTGCAATAGACTAACAAATTTGAATTGATTTGAAATAAAATTTGAGTATTGATTGCCTTTTCAAGTCTTTTTAAGCAGTATTTAGGGGCCAATTCCACTTCTCGTCAAAAGTTTCATAAATTTAAAGAAATTACACTTGGAATCACTGAGCATAAAAAAAGCCCGCAATATATTGAGTTATATAGAGAAATTTCTTCGTATAAATTTGGTAAAGTCGATGTTTAGGCTGTAAATTTACACGAAAATTGATATTTCCAAAAATTTGTAACAAATGAATGTAATGAAAAAATAAAATAAAAAAAAAGTTTGAATAACCTTATGAGTATAAATACTACCGACGCGACGTATGATCCTTCTCAGAGCATACATGAGAAACTTTTTCTGTACCGATTCAATACGATACATACGATATCTCATGGGGATCCCAAACAACAAAACCGTATTCCAAGTTAGATCGGACATAAGCAAAATATACATTTTTCAGAGCTCGAATGTCCGTGAACTGCCTGCATATTCGCTTTACGAATCCCAGCATGGAGTATGCCTTGGATGTAATAAAGCCTATGTGCCGGTTAAATGTCAACATCTCATCCAACCATACCCCGACCCGAGATTCTGGATTTCGGTAACTCGAGACAAAGACACCCCATCAACCTCATATTGAAAATAAATCGGGTCACGGATATTGTAAAAAGGCATCACTTTGCATTTCCCCAGGTTAAGAACCAACTGATTCCGCCTACACCGACGCACTAGAGCATCAATATCAGATTGAAGACGGATAGCATCAGAGATCGATTTCTAATGCGATAGGTCCTAGTTCAGCCACTCTCGAAGGGTGGACGACAAAGTCGCCGAGTGTCCTGTGTCTCAGCTGAAGGAACTTGGGGCATTCGCATATAAGGTGAAAACCCGTTTCCTCTTGCAAGCCACAAGAGCACTCTGGGTCACCTAGAATCTTCATTTTTGTTAGATGCTTGTTGAGTCCGCAATGGCCGGTCACCGCTCCCACGATCCTCCTCACTCGGCCCGGCTCATCGTCAGGAGTTCTTTTGTCCATCACTTGTTCGGAGTGGGGAGGAAGCACTTGGTGTGCACTCCTGCTTCATACGCTGTCCAGCTCTTACCGTGTTCCGCCTTCACCCAATCTTTTATCACTTTCGTATAAAGTGAGTTCAGGACAGGGATGTGTGGTTCCGGTCCGAATGTGATAGCCATCGAGACTTTTCTGGCCAGCTCGTCAGCTTTCTCAATGCCATCCACTCCCGAATGTCCGGGCACCCAAACCAGTTTGACCCGATTCTCCAGCCCTATCTGATTTATGTGTTCCTTGCATTCTTTCACCAACTTGGAAGTCACAATGGGTGATATCAGCGACTTTATCGCTGCCTCTCTATCCGTGCATATTACTATATCTTTGTCTCCCAGTCCTTTTGGTAGAAGTTCACGAGCACTTAGGAGTGCCGCTGACGTTCCCACCTGAAAGATACTAGAGAGTTTCCCTAGATGAATCCAGGTTCCGGTATCCGTTCGTGGGTGGTATATACCAGCTCCAGTTCATTCTCTCATCTTCGACCCATCCGTAAATCCAACCCATTCGCTACTAGGTAACGAATTTGGCCACCCATTTTCTAATTCATTCCTATCTGTGAAGATCGCTTCAAAGTTCCTTTCGAAACTTAATTCTCACTTCATGTAATCCCGTGGCATGTCAAAAATGCGATCAAAAATCATACTTTTGATCTTCCCATGCCCGTTGCAGAATCCTGAAGTCCACAATCCGTTTTGCGTCAACCTGTCCGCTATAGCGAAACCTTTCGCCTTCATTACTATATCTAAACTTCTTTCAGCCTCCTCCTCCTGAAGATCTTAGTGACATCATCCACAAAAAGAACAAAGAGCAGTGGGGCCAAGTGACTGCCCTGAGGCACACCAGATTTGACCTCAAAGGAAGGTCGGAGACACATGACCCACGACCTTCACATATTTTCTTATTGAATTTACTTCTATTTTTGTTATTTGAGGAGGTCTTTTTATTTTATTTTTTGGTCTGAACCATTTTGTCCTTTTTTAATATGATGTAGTCAGGAAGCTCGGGTTCGAGCGGTTGACATAATAATAAATGAAGGATCGTATTAAACCTTCCAATAGAAAAAATGATTTTGTCCAATAAAAATAATAAATGTCCAAGTTTTCCGGATTTTTTTTCGTCGATACTTCACTTTGATCAGAATTTACTTTAATAAACTTTCATGGAAAAGGCACGAGAGCTAATACTGCCTTCCTTTAACCTCGCATTTAAAGTATCTATTCAAAGCTCAATGAAAGAAACCCAAACCGAAAGTGAAATACATTAAAATAAAATTTCACTACCCCTCCCCCTCTACTCTTTCGGAATTTAAAGTTGATGCAAATAAATTTTATTAAATGCAATTGACGTATGCATCGAAATGTAAAAATATAAAAAATAAAAATAAAAAAAAGACATTTAACGATATTTTAAAATTACCAGCATTTGCATAATACAACAATGCACATTTTGTAGGCGTTTAAATTTTCTTCAATGAATATTATATGGTAAATATTTTTTATATTTTGACTTTGTTTAAAATAAATATTAGTAAAGTTGATTGTAGCGAAAAGAAAAATATTTCTTTTTTGAAAAACCTGAAGAAAGGCCATTGTACATTGTTGTAAATTACATTCTTCATGTAAATGGTTAGCGAATGCCTATACGAATATAATTTCACTGCTAAAAAGAATATTAGCATCGAATTATGTGTTATTATTGCCGTATATTATTATTATTATTCCTTATTTTAATTTAAATGATTCAAAGCCATTTCTACATTCACTATTCCACAAATAAATTACCAGCAAAACGAAATGAATTGATTTAATTTTACGAAAAAAAACAGGTAATCGATTCGTGTTTTATGCACAAAAAATGCATTTCCAACCATCGACATGGATAATGAATCACTAAGTCTTATTTTCCTCTATACAATAATAATCTAATAAAATGATCAAAACGCTCAATACGATCTTAATCATGCAATAGGTAAGGTAATTTACATTTTATATTGATGTTATGTGGTGCGAAAATATGGCATGATCACTTCAAGATTACGAATAAATAATACGAATCTATTGCCTATTCAGAGCCGAAGACTATTTTAAACTTTTAACCAGATCTAGAGTCGCACGTGTGCTATAATGTATTTATTTTGAAAATGAACTTTTTTTTCGTATAGGTACATGTTTGTCTTGTCCATGAGTCAAATGGTGTATTTTGTGTATCAGCAAAGTAAACTTTGTTTCATCAGCTAACCTAAGCACAAAAAGCAATTACTTTAGTTGATTTATGCAAATGAGTCACAAAAACAATTACTTTGGATCCTTCCAGTGTTAAGCAACGTAAAAATTTATTATGTAACGTATAGATTGGGGTTACAGGTCGTGTGTCATTCGTGTGTCTTTCTCACGAAAAAACAAACATTGCATAATACACAGCGACATCTGCCTGTTGACAATGACAACATGCTCCTTAAACCCCTCTCTTGACGATACTTCCGTATATGTTCGGAACGATCGGATTTCATGCATTACTTAATTTCAGTCCTTCATCGGTGTTCATTAATGGTTTAGTACTTTGCTGGATCACTAGTACTTCTTTTATTAAGTAGCGACAGCTATTTTATGTTTTCACCCTTCCTGTCCGTCCGTCGTTCCGTCTTATTATTAAATTAAAATTATTAAATTTAACTTCTTTAACTACACTCTATCGCTACTTTCCTATACCCTTGACAGTGGTTCATCTTCCTAAGACCAAAATTCTATTTGTTCAAAATTATTTTTGCTTGGTTCCAATTGATATCGTGTTTCTAATGGTGTGTCTGGTAATTGTCTTGGTGATCCTCTATTCTCTGATATTCTATTCTTTCATGTCGCATGCTTTCACCAATGTATATTGTTGCAAGTGTTGCAGGGTATGGAGTAAACTCCCGATTGGTTTTTGTTTTCTTTGTCCTTCAGATTTCTGAGGTTATTAAAATTCTTTTTCCCTGGTGTGAAAGTTGAGTTTTCAACAACCCTTATGCGATATGTTTCCCATATAAATAAGAGGAACCCAGTATTCTTCACCGTCATTTGGCAGTCATAGATGTTCTTGAGTAGCCGAATATTGTTGTTCCGGTGATTCTGTAAATTTTGATCGCATTCTTTCGATTTGTTGGTTTATGAATGCCATTGTCTTGAAGTACTTTTCTGTTGTGGTTTAATTCATGTGTGAGATATTTCTTGTTAATTTATTAGATGTGATCAGATTCCATCACATCACATCATGGGAAGTGTTTTATTCGGGATAAAAGACATGAGAGCAAACGTGAAAGCCATTTTTGGCCTATCAAGTGGAATAAAAATATCTTTTTTTTTCTCTGGTTATTTAAAACGGCGTGTTTTAAGGATAACACAGCGAAATATTCGAAGAAATAATGAATTTCAGCCATCTAAATCACGCTTCATTTTATATTCAAAGAAATGGAAAATCTGAATGTTCAGATCAGTTAAGATTACTGTAAATAATTATCTGATCTGATCTGAACATCTTTACTTTTAAGATTTAGATCAGATTGACTTCATAGCAAACGTAATTATTTGGTTTGGTGGCATCAAATACTTACGGTTTGTTAGAGGGAAGTGGGTGAGAAAAAGTGGAAAGTGTGTGGGAAGAAGTGAAAAGTATGTGGGATGAAGTGGGAAGTGTGTGGGATGAAGTGGAAATTGTGTACGCTGTGTTTTCACTTTATCGCATACACTTTTCTTTTTATACCACACAATCTTCACACCATCCCACTTCAGCCCACACACATTTTACACCTTCCACTCGATCCCAAACACTTTCCACTTCATCCCATACCCTACGGTTTCCACTTATGTGTCTTAATGCAATCTTAATACCGTATTGAGACGCATTAAAACTCATAAGACCCAGAACTGAGTGCCCGTGATCTCACACACTTCCAGCATCATCCCACACGCTTTCCACTTCATTCCACACGCTTTCCACGTCATCCCAAACTTTTGCTACATCATCCCACACACTTCTCGCTTCATCAGACAAAATTTCCGTACCTGTCTTACAATTCTGAACACAAAAAATTGTTTTAGTTCTATCGAGATAGCATTGAGATATCTGTCAGATTTCAGGTCAAATTGAGATCTGTTGAATTCAGATCAAATCAGATCAGATCGAATTCACATGAAGAATAAAAATTTCAGATCAGATTGAAAACTTTTCAGATTACTCTGGAACAAAACAGATATATCTGATCGGTTTTGAACCCTAATTCAGGTCGAGTTTGATCTAAATCACGATATTTCTCATTTTTGTTAGCTTGAAAATCCCAAATTTTTTGCCCTCTCTCAGGATTCGAATTAGGACTTAGGAATTAGACCCTCACTTGAAAACTACGCCAACTCGGCCACAGTATACATTGAATTCAATCTGTACACTTTTTTCAAAAGTACATGTTCCAAATCAAAAATCCACGGCAGGATTATTCTATGAATTTTTTTCATTTGGGTAAATATTGATGCCCGGAAAAGTCTCACAATTTATGAATAGTGTGTTACAATCACCTCACGCAATTGAGGTTTTCAATATTCACCTCACAAGATTGTTACACTGAACACAAACAAATTGTACATATAACTATTTGCACAACAAATTTAAAAGACTTATGAATCATGATAATGCTTGCTTTCAGATCAGAATTTTCGCTGTGCCTGATGAATTAAAATTGAACTTCTTAATCAATTGATGAGACTGAAATTTGAGGATATAAATTCAAATTCAAATTTATTATCATCTTTTCAAAATATCAGTAATAACATTTGTAAATGTATAGAAAAAAAACATAACGTACGTATCAGAATAGATGTGACAAACAGAATAGATGTGGCAAAGTGACTCGAACTTACCTAAATATACAAATAAGCAAACAATCCAACGTTTTCTGTTCTATTATAACTGTAAGAATTTCAAAGATACATAGAAATTACCCAAGGTAATGTCAAAGGCCCTACCGAAGTACGTCTCAGACCATTCAAATCTAGAAAAGCTTATATCCAAGGACTAAGTCGTTTTTCCCTAAAGCCCAGAAAAACGTGTTCGCTTAAATTTAATTCTCTATAACCTCGCCTTTGGAACCAACTTTCTAACTCTCATAGTTCTGGAGATCTGGGTCATCCTGCCCAATTATGGAAGTGACCATATATCAGTATTGGACCATATTTCCTCATAACCCTGAAACACGTGTTCGCTTAAATGCCATTCTCAACAACTTTGCCTTTGGAACCAACTTTCTAACTCTCACAGTTCTGGAGATCTGGGTCGTCTTGCCCAATTATCGAAGTGGCCATATACCAGGATTGGACCATATCTCCCGAAAACCCTGAAACACGTGTTCGCTTAAATTTAATTCTCTATAACTTTGCCT
>CM055404.1:121566402-121581516 GCA_029228625.1 Pseudolycoriella hygida
TAGTTAAGGAAATATAGACGAACGAAAAACTGTTTTCGTACATGGCCAAGAATCTCAATTTCGTCCATTCCATTGGTCCCAGTGCCCAGACCGCTGTACCGATTCCCACAAAAAATTTTTCCCAGTTTTGTGACATCAAATTCTTTCATTTGACACCAAAATGAGGAATGTCCGTGCTATACTTGCTGAGATATTTGCGAAAAAGCTTCACCGACCTTCGAAAAACCATGTTTTTGGTCACTTCATCGACCATATCTCCAACCACTTCATCGATTTTGCTCATCTTCGAACTTGAATCATGGGAGGCATGTACCTTTCAGGGAAAAAAAAGTTTACGCTGATCGGTTGAGCCGTTTGGAAAAAAAAGTGGAGACGGACGGACAGACAGACGGACAGACGGACATTTTTTTTTATTGCTGATTCGTCATATTTAGACGATAATAGATGCATCCCCCCACTCCCACCTCGATCTACCCTATGTTACAATAAAATTGTTTGTAGTAAACGTACAGGACCTCTTGTACTTCGTACGGGTCCAATAAACAAATCAATCAAGGAAATATACAATACAACAATAAAATATAGGAATAGATGTAAAAATCAAAAGAGTTCTAATTCAACATTTGTTAACAAACGACAAAAACCAGAAAAAGTGTGTGATTCACGAGTACGCACACGAGGAAGACTGAACAATCTGTGTGGTGGCTAATGTCACTGATTAAAGAGAAAATGAACTTGCAGACTGAGTACTTATACAAACCAAGTGGGTACATTCACCTTGATACACTCAGAAGATGTGAATATACATGTATTGTCAGCAAACAAACTAGGTCCTGACTTCAATAGTAAATTATAAAAGTCATTAATAAAGATAAGGAATAACAAGGGTCCCAACACACTCACTTGTGGAACCCCAATCTACATAAGTCACCTTGGACTATCATATTCATTAGAAGTCACATATTGGTACATGTTGGAAAGATTCTAAATAAATCAAGAGCCACACCTCTTATCCTATCTCGGTACAATTTCCTCAACAGAAGTCCGTGATTAACCGTGCCAAATGCTTTGGCCAAGTCAAGGAAAGGGCCCGAAACTATTTCCTTTTTACCAACCTCAAGGGAAATTTCGTTGACTGTTTCAAAGAGGTCAATGTGAGTATCGCTTTTCACTCTAAAACCATACTGCTTACTAGAGAATTTGGGCAAAGCGACTTGTAGCCAAATTTATAGCATGTACATATAGCTATAAGTAATAAGCTATACGTTTACGTTAAAAGTTACAAGTTCACGTTATAAGTTATAAGTTCACGTTACGAGCTATGAGTTATAAGTTATAAGTTTACGTTAAGAGCTATGAGTTATAATTTATAAGTAACAAGTTACAAGTTTAGGCTTATAAAGCTTATAGCCCAGATCAGTATTGTTACTGACGCAGATCAGTACTGCTCAGTTTTAAAACTGATCCGAATCAGTACTGACCAGTTTCGAAACTGATGCGGTTCAATACTGATCAGCTTCAAAACTGATCAGTATCGGTATTGATCCGGGTTAGTAGTGATCAGTATGAAAATTGATATGAATCAGTACTGATCTGTTTTAAAACTGATCTGTATAAGTAATGATCAATTTCTGATACGGATAAGTACTGATCAGTTTAAAAACTACTAATCCCAATCAGTTTTAAAACTGATCAGTTCTAATTCGGATCAGTTTTGGAACTGATCAGTACTGGTCTGGATCAGTTGCATTATTGATCTGGGCTGTAAACTTATAACGTAAACTTGTAACTTATAACGTAAACATATAACTCAAAACAAATAGCCATATGTATATGTTATAAACTTGGCTATAAGTGGTTTTGCCCAAACTCTCTACTGTAAAAATAAACCCCAGAAAACAAGAAAATCATATACGGTACCATATATCAATTTCTAAAAAATCTTGTACACTGCAGGCAGAATCGAGATAAGTCTATAGTTCTCAACTTTCGTGGATCACCAGACTTAAAAACTGGTGTGATTCTTGCGATTTTCAAGGAATGTGGGTAAGAGCCCGTGTCAATTGAAGTGTTTAAATGTCAGTAAGAAAAGGAGAAATATTCAGCATAAAGCACTTTAGCTAGGTGACCGAGATGTCATCATAGCCACAGGCTTTACTGACATTCATAGATAAAATAACTGGTACATACTTCCTCAAACTAATACTTTGTCATGCTACTTTTACTTTGTACTTAAGAAATTGGAATAACGTTCCGTGCATGAAGTAAGTAGAAATTTAGTTTTTCTTCTACAAGATTGAGTTAACCTTCGGTCCATTGGAAAATTAGCTGATTGCATAAGTTTTAAGGAATATTATTCTCTTAATACTAAACTGCGGTTTAAGAAGAGAAAAAAATGTTCATTTATTTTATATTTTCAAACAAAATATCAAATTCGTGACCAATTCAACATACACATTAAAAATATATTCTGAACATGAACGACTTTACGGTGGTTAATTGAATACGAATAGAACAACGTCATCTTGTTATGTGAATCATTTAAATTTAATTATATTACAAAATGTACTCTTTTTTATTTATAAAATAAATCGAAAATAATTGGGTAATTATTAGTGTGGTGTTCAACAGAGATATTAATTGTTGTTTGACTGTTTTTTTAAAAATCATTTTTTTTTATTTTAACATTTATTTGTAGACTCATAAATAATATGATTATTTTTATCGTTTATAGTCATGAAATCGCGTTGTTTTTTTTGTTATTAGATATTATAGCTCACGGGTGCAAATCGATTTAATGGTTTTAATATAATATTAGGAATTAAAAGTCAGCATTGAAAATTGATAGAAATTGTTATATGAATTCCATGGTAAGGTAATCGAATAAGTGGCGTATCTCTATATACGTATAACAATTTTTATAGTATTTCACTTTTTGCATTCGGAATATCGTGACAAATGTGACCTAATGATCCTCCATTGTATCTCGATAGGTTACACGAAGAGTGTAAAAAATGAAACACTTACACAATAACGTCTATAGCCTAGTTAAAACTTTTAGATTCAGATTAAGGAAAAGACAATTTATGTTCTGTTGACAATGTTCATTTGTAACAGAACTACCATTCGAAAACGTATGTTTGAAGCAAAAAATAAATAAAAAAAAAAACGAAAAAATAATTGAAAAGTAAAATTACTATTTCACAAATAATAATAGAATTGTTGTGCAATGGATTGGCGATAATCAAAATGTTTTATGAAAGTTTACGTCGTGGACAGTACACGCTTCAATGTAATAAGTATGAAATTCAATCAATATCATCATCATCATCGTCACTAAGTCATGCTACACATTGCACAACTATACAGTCTACCTTTTGGTTTTTCTTTATCCAATTCCATTCAAATTTACTGAACAGATTCCGTTAGCACTATGAGAATCCGAGTTTTCAGCTTGACAGCTATTCACATCACTACGGCAGATTTGTTATGTTCATAACAAGAGGAGAAAAAGGACATTTCGTTGAGTTGTTCATGAAATTTGTGCCAAGAGCAGACAATTAATGATGAATTTGTATACGAAGTTAGTCTTGGTTGAGGAACAGTAATTGCTGGCAAGACTCGATTGCGGGTCACGCTAACACCTTGCTGGAGAAATCAAAGGAAATTCCAGAGATCTTGATGGACACAGATCAATGTATTCAACAATATTTCTTCGATAAGAACTTTCAAGTGATGATCCCAATCAGAGAAGAGTGGGAAAATGGAACAAAAACTTTAGATCCGAATGACGTGAATATATTCACGGACGGATAAAAGATAAACAATGGGACGGGCGCAGGATTTTTTTCCAGCAATCCCTTAGTACGGGAGTCGTACTCGCTTGGTAAGTATGCATCGATAACCCAAGCTGAGACCTTCGGGAACATTAAAGCTTGTGTTGAGCTAAATGAGACGGAATATGAGGCAAGGAACGTCAACATATACACGGATAGCCAAGCATGTCTGAAGTCATTAAGCTCTAACTGCTTAACTTTTAAACTCGTGATAGAGTGCGCACAAACGAAGTGGCTAGATCGCACAAAGTTAACTTAGTTTGGATACCTGGTCACAGCGGAGAGGACGGGAATGAAGAAGCTGATGCTCTAGCTCGAGAGGGTAGCACAACAGCTTTCTTCGGACCGGAGCCAGCCTTTGGACTGCCATACAGGGTGCAGAGGACCATAATCTGAGAGTGTTATTCTAGAAAGTATGATGAGCTATGGACAAATTTCCGAAGCTGTAGGCAGTCGAAGGTTTTCTTAAATGGCACTGAGGAAGCTGATTGGAACCATTACCGGACACTGCAAGTTACAGAAACACATGCACAACATGAAATTAGAGAATTCAGCGATCTGTAGGAGATGTGAGTTAGAAGAGGAAACGCCCGAACACCAATTCACAATGTGCCCATCCTTGGCGTGGCAAAGACAAGAGAGATTTGGAGCTGCCTTTCCAAACCAAGAGCAAATTAGGATAACAAACATAAGAGAACTGCACGAATTCTCCAAAAAATTTATTGAGAATATATGAGGAGACATTTTGAAGGTCACCTCAAACTTAGAAGTGCTTTAGCAACAGTAAAGTAAATAAAAAATGTTTTGGTTGTAAAAGGGGCCCACCCATGCGGCCTAATTATGCTTAATTTTTTATTATACAAATGTATTGTGAACTTAGAAATAATAAACAAATCTAATCTAATAGTTTTGGCACGCGCATGACATTAGCCAGTCCGAATTTATTTATTTTTTGTGTGCAACATCGGCTCTAGGACCAATTATCACCACTCAAAATATCCCCGGACAAAATATCCCCGGACAAAATGTCCCCAGACAAAATATCCCACAAAAAACGGACAAAATATCCCCAGATGTAAGGTCTACTCAGAAATGGAGAATATAGGTAGGTATTATCAATTAGATATTATATTGTGTGTTGGGGGCTCTGCCCCCTCAACCGTGTGCCAACGGCGGACTTTTGTAAGCCTTGCAGGCGGTCTAACGTAAATAGGGCGCTCCCCTAAACTCCGCTAGGGGCTCCGCCTCTTAGACCCCGCAAGGGGGATATTCCCCCCTTGACCCCCATTTTCGGGTGCTGCCGCCCCTCGACCCCGCTTTTTTGTTTTTGGTTGTTTATTTCAGGCCTGTGGCGCTAAGTTCACTTCACACTGAATATTCTTAATTTTTTGGGTGTGGATATTTTGTTCGGTGATATTTTGTTCTTTTTTTAATGAAAAAGTTGTGGTTATTATGTCCGGTTATTTTGTCTGGGGATATTTCGGTTGGGGATATTTTTTTTGGCCATTCGGTCCTAACCCCGTGAAACATCATATGACACAAAAATTGTTCTTCACTATGGCAAAATTTTGACGTTTTGTATTTTTAATTTCTTTTATTCTCATTTCAAAAAATTTACCAAACTCGAAAATGACTATACTTGCTGATATACATATGGTCTTAAGACAAGGTGTACTGATGAGTCGTAAACGACGAAATCAGCACTTTAAGTTTTTCGATTTTTGTTAAAGTTGGAAGTAGGATGAAGAATTGTGAGTGGCTTTTAAATGTTGACTATACTTGTCATTCGGATGCAATATTTAGCGATTATTTCATAAAATAGTACAATACATCGGACCCTGCGAAAGTAATTCATTACATAAAGACACAATTTGGTGATGTGAGCCAAGCTCATGATCGTTTTATTTAGCAACAAACTTTGAAAACGTTATTTTGTCGAGTGTAGAGCTTGCATATTCCAGCTGAAGGCGAAGTATGCAATTCCACGAGTCGAAATAACAGTTTCCAAAGCGTAAGTAACACGAGTGAGTTTGTGAGTTCTTAAAATTGTGTCCGAAGTAATGAATTATGTAGCATGGTCCAATGTATAATGTTATATTGCCTATCCATACGACAGTTGAGCATTACAAAAGTTTTACCTACCACTAGTGAAAACAAAAGTTTTACCTCACTAGTGAGAACATACGTTTTTGCTTTACTAGTGAGAATATAAGTTTTTACTTCACTAGTGACTATGAAGAGGTCTTTGCACGGATTCTCTCCACCCAAATTCTCCGGCAAATTAATGGAATTGTCGAGCTGCCTAGGGGTTCTTTTGGACTCAAAGAGCTATATTTGGATTGCAATTGACTCTTACACTGCAAAAGGCGACCCTAACGCAATGGCACTGCAGGAGAGCGTTCGGTATAGTCTGCGGGCTGAACCCCAAAATATTGCTTTGGATTTACACAGCCATAGTTCTTCCAAGGCATATGTGGCTATTATATGGTGGCCGCGCTGTAGGCTTTCAACGATTATGACTCAGCTCTCCAAATTCCACCGAATCGCTCTAGCAGGAGTAACTGGAGCCATGCGCACAGCTCCCATTGCCGCTTTGGAGGCAATCTCGAGTATCCCGCCGCTCCACATTCATATTCATGGTACGATCTACCGCACTGAGGTTTAAAGCTAGCGGGTCCTTGTTAACATAAAACTTTGGCCACTCGAAGTTATGGAAGACTATGACGTTGGAAACAGCGGAGCTGGAAATGCCCTGAGAGGCAATAGCTCTAGTCTATAGATTTGAAAAGTCTTTCAAAATTAATATCTGGTCTAGGGATGTTTGGCTCACCGATCTCCCGGTGCAATCCAACAATGGCTGTCTTGATTGGTATACCGACGGTTCACAACCAAGAATGTAGCTCTAGAGCAGGATATTGTTCCCCTGAAATTGGAAAGAAAATCTCTCTTCCACTCGGTTACATGACCACTGCATACCTCACGGAAATCTTGGCAATAAAGTACTACTGTCAATACATCCAAGAAAACGGATTCTCATATAATGAGATACGTATTTTCTCGGACAGTCAATCCGCTACATAATTACAAATTTACGTCCTACTTAACATTGGAATGATGGGGCGCACTCCAGTCACTAGCATCTCGGTACCGAGATACTCTGTCGTGGATCCCTGGTCACAGTAAGTTCGGCGGCAATGAATTAGCAAATAAACTAGCCAGACTGGCCTCGAACTCTACTCGTGTAGACCCCGAACCTGAAGCGTGCGTGTCTCTTTCCGTTCTTTAGAGTAAGGTCAATCAGTGGAAGTGTGATCAGTTCGCTAAGTACTGGAAATCACTAACCTATGCTCGACAAGCTAAGAATAGTATACTGATAAGTAAATCTCGCTCCAAATCAATACTTTCGTTCAGTAGGAGCGATCTAAAAAGGTTGGTATCTTCAGACCATAGGTGTAGTCGATAGCCCCAGTTGTAACTAGTGTGGTGATCTCACCTAACTTCATGACGGACAGGCACAACAGGCCCATTGGAGGCCTAGGTGCTTAGATCGCGACGATTTCACCCGCTTATGTATCTATTACTAGTGATGGCAAAATTTTTACTTCAATAGTGAAGACAAAAGTTTTGCTTCACAAAAACATACCAAGAAATAGCCAAGGTGATACATGGTTTTCGTAATGTAATGTTACATGTAATGCTTAACTTTCGGATGGGTGGGCAATAATACTAGATTACAGTGGGTGATGCGGAAGTAAGTCATTACATGAGTGATCAATGAGTTAAACTGAAGAGGGTGTTTTTAAGCAAAAAGCTTTGAAAACTGTTTTTTGACGAGTGTAGAGTTTGTATTCCGAGCCGAAGGCAAGAGTCAAAAAACAGTTTTTAAAGCGAGTTGCTTAAATATACACGAATGAGTTTGCGAGTGTCACGAAATTATCCAGAATGGATGATTTACTAAGCAACCCCCACTGTATACTGTTTTACTTAGTATCCCATACGAAAACGCGTCATTACATGTAGATATACATGTAATGAGAAGTTTCCGGTGATGGCCCTAATGTAATGAACAGCATGTAATGAATAACATGTAATGAATTTTTTCCGGGGGGTGCACATATGCATGTAATGACAAGTTTTCGATGGGACAACGAGTAAAAGACTTTTCTGCTATACAAAGTTCGAAAACACACTTTAGAAACTAAAATATAAAGTCAACCTTAAATTTTCAAAAAGTGTCGTAGAACAACTTTTCACATCATTTAAAAATATCTTTAATCGATAGCCATACTGTATTGGAGCAACGAAAGGTATCAGAAAAATGTTCATATGTGACGTTAGTGCATACTGCATACACACAAGGCAGACAATGCATTTCAACGGCGACTTGACATTTATAGTCAGGCACAACTTGACATTTATAGTCGGGCACACAAATTGGTGAAAAAAAAGCGTTGGCACATCCCCAATTAGCACCCATAGATGGCGATGTACTGGACATACAACACATTCTGGACATAGAACATTGTGTGTGAACGATGATGCCCATTAGACTTAAATGGATTGCACAAAATGCACAACATCATCACTACGGTTGTTGGACCTGTCAATATGTTGACCTCCCAACATACCAGCAGATCAGTAACAATGAAATACACTTGGGCTATGACACAAGTGTGCCAATAGCATACTCCAGCGAGGATTTTCTAATGGCACGCGCGATAAATTTAGGGATGACAGTGTAATTATCGCTTAACATGACAGAACTTTGACAAGGTTTCGTATTTTGTATGGAGACAAAGCTTTCAAAAGCTCTTCAAAGTTAGTGTCTACACTGGGTCGAAATACATCTTTCAAGGTCACTAGATTATAAGTCTGTAGACAATTCGTAGACTTCCGCGTGTTCAAGTTCATCGTTCTTTATAAAAAAAATTGTTTGCTCGAAGAAAGTCACCTGTACAAACAACTTAATGAATTCAATCTTCTAAGGTTGTTCAAAAATGAAGTCAAGCTCTAAGGAGCAGGAGGAATCCAGGAAAACAGAGGGAAGCGATTTAAATGGAAACTTCCTAGATTTGCGCCATATTTACGCAACGACTCCACCGGAGTAGAAAATTTCATACGAAAGCGTAAGGTCATTAATTTGTACATTTCTCTCTTATTTTCCTTTATCGTTTATTTTGGTAAAATTATCTGTAAAATACTGAGAATTCGAGAAACATTGAAAACCAATTCGTTTTTGATGTGTAAAAGTTATAATTGAAAAATTATACAAATGTTTCCCATCGACCAGTGACCATTAAGCAGATATGTGCAAAAAAAACGTCCAGTCTCAACTCATTAAAGTCAACAAATGAAATAATTTATTAATATATTCAATTCATACTCTTAATGCTCATTCAATTGTTATATCGCATATTAATGGTCAGTGAACCTTTTAATTTTATTTTGTTATTATATTGTCCCTTATAAGCTTCCAGTTTACATAAAATTTATTGCTTTGTAAAAGTGTTCCACATATAATTTCATTGAAAATGTAAAACATCTAATAGTGTTATGGGGAATCGTCGAGAGAAAAATTTCAATGCGAACATTTGTATTTTACTTTTATGGCAGATAAAATGTTTAGTTTACACAGAAAAATAATAATTTAATGCACAGGAATCGCGCACAATTGCACAATGAGCCAAGTTTTTTTTTTAAATTCATTTTTAATTTTCTGACTTTGTATAATAGTGACCCCGCTATGTCTTGGTTCATTTTACATAAACAATACACAAAAATTACAAATTTGATATTGACTTTGACCTGACGACATTGACACTAACATTAAGGTCAACATTTACTTAACATAACCTCACATTCTACTGCCTCCATAAAAGGTGTGAAACCTTTCATCCCCTTTTCATCAACGAGATTATAGGAAAATAAAAAAAAGGATCAAAGTCTCGAAGCTGTGCCCGCTAAAATAACACTGGAATCAGATTTCGTCTTAAAGAATATTTTATTCAAATTAAATTTATTTAGTTTAATTAATTAAAACTATTTCTTGTGAGGTTATGTAAAATAAATGTCAGTCTCAATGACATTTAAGAAATATTATACCTGCTCTTGTTATCAAACAAAAGTTCGTTAATTAGCATAAAAGTCTGTAGTTTATTAGATCGAAATTAAATTAAATGTGACACGATATCTCATATAATTGTACTAGTTTCTGAATGTTTTCCTATTAGTCTGTATCATTGGACAAGAAACTTTATTTTCAAGTTCATTTTAATCGAACCGAGGTATCATTCAGGGAAATAAAGCATTCCACATTCTAAATATCTATATATTCTAGTGATGATGTACTCCCTTCCCTTGACCGTTTTTCTCCTATTTTACTAACCCAATTAAATGGAACGTTGTAACACCCCAACATATTTTTTTTATTAACGACACCAACATGATGGAAGATATCAAAATATATGAAACATCGTAGCCCTAAAATATGAACGACATAAGAACTGCATATAACGTCAGTCAGCCATGATGAATTTTGTCGTATAAATAGAAGCCGTATTGCATAGGAGAAATCACTTTGGTTTGAACTCTTGAACTGGTAACATCGATAGCAACTGTCTATTATCAGTTTCAAAGGGAACACACCAGCAATGTTAGAGGAACCGTGGCGCGACCTTACTTTCTGACTAGCATATCGTCCCGTTAAGAGCGTGTCAGATATTTTGACAGCTCTATGTTTTGCGATGTTTTTTCATTGCATATTTCTAAGACAATGATCATTAATTTTAAATTCCAAAACATCTACACACATCCCTTTATAGATTCTATGAATCAGAATATATAATTATTGAGTCTTAGTGTTAAAATTTGATCTGAAAAAACATCGCATTTTATTATGCAGCCGAGTACTTTGCCTTAGAAATATGCGATGAAAAACACAGCAAAACATAGAACTGTCAAAATATCTGACACGCTCTTAAATTGATATTGGACTAGTACATCGTCCCGTCATTTCAGTCTTTGGATTCTTGTTCGTATCGTCTCGTCATCAAGAAGAGACATTACATATATTTCCGTAAGACAAAGATGAAGGACTAGCACATCGTCCTGTCAAAGTATTCGTCGTACGTGTACGTCGTTCATAAATCAAGTAACGTCTCCGTCCATCCATCGATGGATCGGATCCATTTAGTCACCGAATATCTGGAATGGAACGTGTCAACCGACACCAACGTAAATAGAAATACATACGTTTATGTATATTACTGTAAATAAACCTAAATTCTACCTACGTCTTTTACAACGTCCGTTTTCCATGAATTTTTCTAAAAGAATGAACAAACTCATCTGGAAAGTGAGAACCTGTTTATAAATGACCTCCCAAATGTTATGATGATGTTAAGCCCTCTCATTTTCAGCTGCTTTTCTCCGATTTTACAAACCACCCTAAAACAGATTGTAGGTTTCCCTATTAATTTTTACTCTGCTACAAAATAAAATGTTAAAATTTCGTAAAAGATGTGAAAATGATTTATTAGTGTTGTATAAGAGATGTGTTAGTACGGTACAAATTATGTAAAAGTGATGTATTTTTGAAGTATTATTGATGTATTAGTGATGTATGTACGTGTGATAAACGAACAAATTTGCATTTCATACCAGAAGAAATCGTGATATGTTAATTCTAACCTGTTTTTACTTTTTTTTATTAAAAATAGGTGGAACACCTTAGTTGGAACTCGCACTGCTCACTATTATTGTTTTCTCTACTCGTTTACCATGCTACAGCATCTACCTGAACTAGTTATGTAGTTCAGGATGTTTTGTGGGTGTCACTCAAGAAAAAAAAAGTTTTGTAAAAGGGAGGGACTCCGTACGAGTTCAAAACCTTTAGTCATACCCTCAGGTCAGATCCCTACCTATAGTCGACCCTTCATGTCAGTACCGTATCTAGACTGCTTCTTTATTTTGGGGCGGGTGCGGGTTAGGTGGTAAAGAAAAGTTTTTGTGCGATTTTTTTAAAGTTGTTGTTGTTAAATTTGAAGTAAAGTTTTCATTCAAAGCGCAACGGCGGCGCAGGCAAAAATTTTGGTCTACCTTTACTTGTTCTTTAGGTAAGTCAAAGAAGTGCTTAGTTGCCGCATCGAGAAAGGCGACGCAGGCAGGACTGATTTTCCTCGTCCTTTAGATAATTCGAAGAATTGCTCAATAGCCACATCGGGTAAAGCGCCGCCGCCGTAGGCGAAAATTTATGATAACTCTCTTTTGTTCTTTTTTAACTAAATCCAGGTGTTTTTGAGCGCCTCAGGCGAATATTTTGAAAATTTTGGTCCGTTTTTCTTTTATCGAAGTTACGATCGAAAAAGTCGTCGAAAACGTATTTTTTCGGTCGCAAAAACGTTTTTGCTTATGTCTCCGCGATTTACAAACAGGGATTGCTGAAATCTCAAAAAACTAACTAAAAAAAGTTGATGAAAATTGATGAAATTGATTCACTGATTTGTATGGTAAATTCGTATGATAAATTACTTTTCCGTTCCTGTACCTCTAAATCTACGGTGTCACCAATACCGAAAGTCCCAGGAACAATAAAATGCGAGGAATTTAGGCCAGTGAACACGCTACCGACGTATGAAAAGGTGTTAGAAGAAGCAATTAGAGAATCGTTAGACCTCCATATCAGCGCCAACCAAATAATCATCGACGAACAATCCGGTTTCAGAAAACGCCATTCATGTGAATCGACGCTGAACTTAGTCATGATGAATTCGAGAGAAGAAATCGAAAGTGGAAAGATTGTAGTCGCGATCTTCCTAGACCTATAAAGCAAGCATTTGAGACCATAAACCGAGAAAGACTGTTAAATAAACTGGACGTTTTAGGAGTGAAAGGGAGAGAATTGGAATGGTACAAAAGCTACCTGTCTCAGCGATCACAAGCAACAAAATTTGGTGGGTGGGGCAATGTCAACGGAATCGGAAGTGGACATTGGGTTCCCACAAGGGTCAAAGTTGGCAGCGATATTGTTCCTGCTATATATCAATGGTGTAAAAGGATGCCTGATGAACGTACTGGTAATACTGTTTGCCGACGACACGCTTGTTTATTACAGTGGAGTTGACGTGAAAGAGATAGAAACAAAAGTGAATGATGACCTTGAAAGACTCAATAAATGGCTAAATGTGAATAAACTTAAATTGAATTTTCCAAAAACGAAGTACATGGTGGTATCTAAAAGTGAACAAGAAGACTTCAATATTGACATTAGAATGAACGGGGAATCAATTGAAAGAACGAGATCGATGAAATACCTAGGAATGATTATGAACTGGAATATGAAAACGAATAATCGCAGTGAATATGTATGCAAGAAGATAGCCAAAAAAAATAAGTTTTTTCGCACGCATAAGCAGGAAACTATCGATCCCGCATAGAGTGAAAGTATAGAAAGCAATTATAGCCCCACACTTCGAATACTGCGCATCAATTCTATCACAGTTCAACAACGGCGAAATGGAGAAACTACAAAAACTACAGAACCGAGCGATGTGGATTATTCTAAGATGCAAACAAGATACGAGGGTGGAAACTATGCTAAATAGATTGAAATAGATGAACGTTAAACAAAGGATAAGGTACAGATCGCTAGTTGTAGTGTTGCAGATGAAACATAAAATGCTACCAAAGTACCTGATCGTCAAAATAAGTTGTGTAAAAGATGCACACAATTACGATCTACGGCACACGATGGATTTCAGACCCAGAAATGACGTTCAGAATTCAATTTTCAGCGATGGACTGAAAAGATTCAACAAATTGCCGTTTGAAATTAAAATGTAAGGTAATATTAATAGATTTAAGAAGATGCTGAGTGAGCATGTGAAGACGAAATACAAAATTGAGTGAGAAAGTGGTGTTAAATGACGCGTATAGTTACGACGTATTTTTTATGACAAGTTTCTGAAAAAAAAAAAATATTTAAAAACACATTTGTAGCGAGATGTAGTAAGGTGTAGTGAGATGTAGTGAGGTGTAGTGAAGTGCAGTGAGGTGTAGTGAGATGTAGGTTGTGTAGTGTAGTGAGGTGCAGTGAGGTGTAGTGAGATGTAGTGAGGCGTAGAGAGGTGTAGTGAGATGTAGTGAGGTGTAGTGTAGTGAGATGTACTGAGGTGTAGTGAGATGTAGTGAGATGTACGAAGGTGTAATAAGATGTAGGATGTGTAGTGTAGTGAGATGTACTGAGGTGCAGTGAGGTGCAGTGAGGTGTAGTGAGATGTAGTGAGGCGTAGAGAGATGTAGTGAGGTATAGTGTAGTGAGATGTACTGAGGTGTAGTGAGATGTACTAAGGTGTAGTAAGATGCAGGCTTCCGAACCTTTGGAAAAGCGGTTCGGATTACGGTTCATGGTTTTTGAAAATTAATAAAACGGTTCGGGTTCGGGTTCAGGGTTTTCAAAAATAAAAATAGCGGTTCGGGTTCAAAATAATAACTAAGGTTCAGGTTCGGCTCCGCAATAAAAACAAGGTTTTGGACTCAATTCAAAACTTTAATTTTAAAATGTCCCTTAAGTTAAGTTGAGTTTTTAGTATTAAAGTAGTAGTTTTAAACAAAAATATTACAAAGAAGATGTAAACGAAAGAGAATTAAAAGAAAATCATCCATCAAGAAATTTTCTGTTTAAACAAACTATTAGTTGTTTCTCTAAAATTCCACTTTTTAGTAAATACGAGGGGTTGAAAACGCCCTTTCTACTGTTACTTGAGTAGCAGGGACGGCATATATTATTTCCGATAGCTGAAACAATTGCGGTTGCAATAGCTCCTGTGATTTCCAGTATGAATTTGACTCTTGGAGTCCCATCAAACTGCTTTATGTGGAACAAAGTGAAGTGCATAGCACAGCAAAATGTAATGTGACGCAAGTGATCGAAATAGTCGTATAAAATTTTTAGAATTTCAAGACCGGTCTATAAACCTTCAGAAAAACGGTCCGTGTTCGGGTTTAGGCAGATACATGATGTGGGGACTGAATTCCTCAGATTGACTAAAAATCCGTCACCATATAAAATACAATGAAAAAATTATCCATATGACATTTTGTTTCACTCAGATTTTTAGTATATCTGGGGAACCCAGCCGCCATATTATGTCTCTGGGTCAGGGTTTTTGCCATTGAAAAAAAACGGTTCGGGTTCGGGTTCAGGCTTTTCGCAAATGAAAAAAACGGTTCGGGTTCGGGTTCAGGGTTTTCAAAAATAAAAACGGTTCGGTTTTGGGTT
>CM055404.1:121582016-121598603 GCA_029228625.1 Pseudolycoriella hygida
AAAGTTACAAGTTTTCGTTATAAGTTATAAGCTTACGTTACGAGCTATGAGTTATAATTTAGAAGTTACAAGTTTACGGTACAAGTTATAAGTTTATAGCCCAGATCAGTATTGTAACTGACCTAAATCAGTACTGATCAGTTTTAAAACTGATCTGCATCGTTTCTGATCAGTTTCGAAACTGATCCGTATCAATACTGATCAGTTTCAAAATTTATATATATCAGTACTGATCAGTTTCAAATCTGACCCGGATCAGTATTAATCAGTCTGAAAACTGATATGGGTCAGTACTGATCAGTTTTAAAACTGATCCGGATAAGTAATGATCAGTTTTAAAACTGATACGGATTAGTATTGATCAGTTTTAAAACTGATACGGATCAGTATTGATCAGTTTCAAAACTACTAACCCAAATCAGTTTTGAAACTGATCAGTGCTGATGCGGCTCAGTTTTGGAACTGATCAGTACTGGTCTGGGCTATTACCTTATAATGTTAACTTATAACGTAAACTTGTAACTTACAACGTAAACATATAACTCAAAACAAATAGCTATACGTATGTAAATGTTATAAATTTGTCTATAAGTGGCTTTGCCCAAACTCTCTATTGTCGGATTTTATCCGACTAAATAGCGATAAGCCTTAAGGTAAAAGAAAAAAGGGCTGTTTATTATGTTATTCAAGTCGAAATAAAACAAGTGATGCTACATTTTTGTTGCGGAAAATTTGAATTCAAACTTGAGAAATTAGGGTAAATTTAAAAATTATATTCGACAAAATTATATTTTTGCTGTAAAGAAAAGTAAATTTTGTGTATCTTTCATGGAAAATTCATGGATAATTAATGTACAAATGGACAATTAATGTAAAAAAGATGTACAAAAGATGTATAATTAATGTAACAACGATGGATTCTTCTACATTATTTTTCCATAATTTTTACATTCCAAATTGGAAAAGGATTTCCATCATTTAAACACCATCTTTGCGTTATTTACATTATTTTTACATTAATGGACAATTTCTGGACAAATGATGTAAAATTTATGTAAATCATGTTTAAAAATGATGTACAATAGTGAATGAAATGAATGAAACAATACTGTCAAGTGTATTTGTAGTGAAATAGTATAGTGAAAATCAACGGGACCAAACGGTGCCTTAGGAACTTTAGGGTAAACACAACGTCGCTTGGAGTGTTTTTGTTTTTCGTTACGATTTTTAATTCGACTATCAAGATATTTAGTTTGATTGCTTATTGGTTCTTTAACTGTACTTTTCAGCATACCAATGAGAGAATGCTTTGACAACACCATAATGATCCTTAAGAAAATATAAGCGACTGTTTCTTCACATATTTATCATTACATTCAATACACTGTTTTTCCATCTTTTGTACATCGTTGGTCATTCTCCAGTAACCAAGTCCGGGGAGGCAGGCTGATGTCAAAAAATGATGTATGGGCAAATTGAATCTAGTAGCCGGTACTTTAGGGCGCAATTCTTTAAAGTTTGACACCAGACTGCCCTCTATGTGACCTTGAACCATGAAAAAGAAGGCAGCCTGGTGTCAAAAATTGAAGCATACCACCGTGACGGCAATGACGAATAATGCTTTACGACCAGGCTGACGCGCTGCCATCATACCTCAAGAACGCAGCCTGGTGTCAAGATGAAAATTGGTGCTTTGTAAAGCATTCGTAAATGCCGTCATAGTGATATGCTTCAATTTTTGCCACCATGACAAAAGATGCAGCCTCGTGTCAAATTGAAAAGGATGTTACCATAAAGTACTGTGTCGAATAACGCTTCGGAGATGTCAATTCGACACTGTTTCACAAAGAAGAAATACCATAACCTGAAATATATATCGGATCATGAAGAATTTTTAGGTTATGGTCATACTACTTTGTGAAATTTGACAGCTCAAATGACATTGACACAGATCTACTGGCTTCGACATTGCCTAACATCATTTTTTGCTCTCTGTCCCGAAAATGCACTGGTTCCAACTTTCTGAAGGCTGCGTACTTCGGATTCTAGATCCAGTAGTTTTATGCACTAGAGGAAGGATCAAACTAGTGCATGAAAGAACTATAATTGCTGGATGTTAAGTAGATTTTCAGAAAAACTGTAACAAACTACGCCATCAATTTGTGAGACATTACCTTACATGATTTACGTAAATTTTACATTATTTGTCCATAAATTCCAAAAAATGATTTAAATGCTTTTCCAATTTAGAATTTAAATATGATAGAAATTATCCACCGTTAATACATCTGTTGTACATCTTTTTTACATGATCCACATAAACTTTTCATTTCTTGGACGGTTTTCTGAACCCTCGGAATGCAAAATATTGTACGAAACTCGGAAAAATATATGTTTTTGACTAGTGTGATTGCAGCCCTTGGCTTCGCCGCGGGCTGCAAGCGTCACACTCGTCAAAAACATTATATTTTTCCTAGTTACGTAAATAACTATTACATAATTATGAATGAATAATCCATCATTTTTCAAAGAACAAAATTTCTACCATTCTGTTGTCACTTTGTGGGGTTGTTAGGTATGTTTGATTGATACTATACAAATGATACAAATCCATTACTGATGTTGAGCTTTCAAAGAAGAGTATCCTGGCTTTAACCATTGTAGTCCACGCTACCGTTTCGATCTTGCATACTTCTCACTCACACACAACAATCATAATGAAATGAGACAAAAACTATTACAGCTCTGCTCAAGCTCCAATACTATCAGCAGGTAAAATGCATGGGTGTGAGTGTTACGACAATATGTTACACAATAAGTATAAGAGTGAAAGAGTGAAAGAGAAAGAAAATTCTCTGTTGCTGTGTTTCGAGATCTCTTCTTACCTACTTTTCATCTCTCACTAACTAAATAACACTTGAAAAAAAAACGTCGAAGAAAGTCAAAATAGTAAGGCATCAGCTAAAGGATATGTAGGTGGAAGGTGCAGATACGTTATGATTAAACATATCTCGATTGTTATAAACTGTTCGAAAAGTGTATAACAGTTGAAAGGGTGTCTTTCCCGAATAATTTCTTTACTTTTTACCGTCAAATGGTTTCTTTAAACATATAACAGAGGCCTCATTATAAAAATGGATTCAATTATCTTCTAAAAGCTGGAAGGAGAAGTTAATTCTTTCGGACGTCGAAAATTCGACATGGGAAGGAAACATGATAACAAAAACAGCACATTTTTAGTGGAAAGAATGTGTCAAAATTGTTAATCGGGACATTGATCTTAATGTAGAAGTCTTCAAAGGTAAAACTATTTTTTTTCGATAAAATTAAAACATTTACACTTTTAAATCTGCAGTTTTGATTTTTTGGTTACGAAATCTAATAACAGATTCGCGTGGTTTGAAATCAAAATCGTTAAAAGGATGATGTATGCGCTAATTATTGTAATTGTTTATAATAGATTTATGGCATTTTATTCATTAAAATAATAAATTTATTGTAATTTATGGAATTGAATAATTTGTTGCATTGGAAGGAACGATTTGAATTGAAGTGAACACATAACATTTGAAAAGATGACATATAAGAAGAATGGATTTTTTTAGTGGAGATATATATAAATGAAAACGAAATGAATAAAATATAAAATAAAATAATTGTAAATGGTTTGCACATTGCTTCGTTTCATTGCTTATCCTATAGGTTACATCTCATGAGTAGAAAATGTATGAGAATTTTATAATCATATTGAAAAAGGGGGCATTTAATAATATACGAAATCATTCAAGTTGCAAGTTATTGCCTAAGACTAAAAATATATTTTAAATAAATAAACGTATCCGTGACACTTGAACCATGAAATATAAATTTTATAGCAGAAAACGGATTCACACTTTATTAGAATTGAATTTGATATCAACGATGGGGAATTATTGACTTGACTTGCTATGAATTGTAACATGTTCAAGCATAAAACATAACATTTTGATTATTTGGGAAGATTTTTATTGCACGAGCATGTAGGTTAATTTCAACGATTTCTACAGCAGAAACAAAAAAAAATATATTTTTTTTAATAATTATTGCCCTTTGAATTTGAAAGAATAAAGGAAATTACAATTTAAAAGATTCGCTTGAAATCATTCAAATTTAAATTTGATTATGTTTTTTGACAACATAATTTTTAATATCCGAAAATAATTGCTTTTCAAATCTTCAAATATTTTCATTAATAATTGGCATGTTGGGTACCTCAATAAGTCACTCACACACACACACATAAAGTTTCTTGTGCAAAGAAGAAATTTTTTAGTAGATTTTGTTAGCATGTAACGGGCTGTTTCATTCCAGGAAAACAGGGCTGTAATTAGCAGACAAAAATCTCAAAGGTTTCTTCAGCGATGTTTGGACTTTCGAGACTCCAACTAACCTAATGGTGTAATTACTTCCGAATGTCTCCTATTTCTTCTCTCTGCTTACTTAACCGGCACATCAACCCATTAAGGGTCTTGGCCTTCTCCAACCGGACTTATCTGCAGCTAACGTTTCCCAGCTGGTTACTCCCACAGTTTTCAGGTCGGCAAAAGCTGCATCCCACCACCTGGGTTTCGGTAGCCCTGCACTTCTTTTACCTTCCGGATTTGTTTCGAGAAGTTTCTTCGGAAAACGGTTATCATAGATACGCTGTACATGACCCAGCCATCGTAGTCTGTATATTTGTGTTGTTTTAACTACTTACGGCTCTCGATAAAGTTGCATAAGCTCATGGTTAAATCGTCTGCGCCATCTGTTCGGTTTTTCCTCATATGCTGGTCCAGAACCTTTCTTTCGAACGTGAGTGGCATGCATCACGACTCCGATCAATTCGGTGTTTGTGTCATTAACTTTCGAATTCAACCTGAGGTCTAAAGCTGTAAACTTTTCTTTAACAGCTTGCATGTTTTATTATATCAACACAATGGACGGCGTTAGATCTGGACCCAGCCCAGGTTATGTTGCAACAGCTAAATGAAGAATCGACGTCAGCCCTCCTCAGGGTGACCACGGACATACGGTCTAACATGAGCAAAAACGTTGCCACAATCCTACTCGACTTTTCAAAATCAGTTCGACTCGGTCGATCAAGACCTGCTTCTCAACAAGCTGTCGCTGTATTTTGGTTTCTCAGGCAGTGCTATCCAACTTATGAGAAGCTATCTATCAGACCGATACCAATCTGTATTCGTGAACGGATCTCGATCTCGAATGTAAGGCGTCAGTTGCGGTGTACCACAAGGATCTGTATTAGGACCGGTACTCTTCTCTGCCTTTATAAATGACTTACCCGAAAACATTAAACACTCTACGCGAAGATGCTGTGCTCTTTGACTTACACTTCCTAAAGGTAGACGTTTCTGTCGTGAGCAGATGCGAACGGTATACTGTTGAACACGAGTAAGACGAAAGCGTGTGTGTTCTCAGAAAACAGTTGGTCTAAGTACATCCCGGAGCTAGTGGTAGATGGCCATACGATTACGTATGAAAAAACTGAAAAACGGAAAGTGTTCGATTCGTGTGTCCTCCCAATGCGGAGCGGAAACGTTGACGTTAACGAAAGCTTCCGAGAATAAACTTAGAGTAGCCCAGCGAGCTTGGAATTTCGCTCAGAGATAAAAAGACAAATCAGTGGATTCGTCAACAAACGAAAGTTTGTTGTTGAAACGATTGAGAAGCGATTGAGATAGAAGGAGTTAGCGGAGGCCTACGTTCAGCGGTATTCCACACGAATTAGGAAAACAAAAATTAGGAAAAACAAAAATTAGGAAAAACAAAAATTAGTAAGAAAAACTAGGAAACCGAAAATTATTTGCCAAAAATGAGGAAAAACAAAAATCAGGAAAAACTAAAATTAGGAAAAACAAAAGTTAGGAACGAGTTAAATTAGGAAAAACCAAAATTAGGAATCAGGCAGTCAGAAAAAACCAAAAGCAGGAAATTAATTTTTGAGAGAATGCGACGCAGACCGTGATAAATCCAAAAAAAGCGGGGTCGAGGAGTGGTAGAAGGGGGGTCTAAGGGGCTCGAAAAATAAGATTGCGACCTCCTTACGAATTAAAAACTTTGATGTTTTTCCTGATTTATTTCCTTACTGATTTTCGTTTTTCCTAATTTTGGTTTTTCCTATATTTGGTATTTCCTGATTTTTGTTTTTCCTGATTTTTGGTTCCTGATTTCTTGATTCCTGATTTTTGCTTTCCTAATTCAGGTGGAATGGAATTTCAGCAGAGGATAACATAAAGGCTGTAAAAGAAGAAGAAGAAAAAGAAGATGTTTTGATGCATGATGCATAAGTCATCTGCGAAGCCAAGCAATTGACTGGATTTGGTGAAAATGGTGCTGCTGGTGTCGATGTCCATAGTTCTCACTGCTCCTTCTAGGATCAAATTAAAAAGCAGCATCGCGAGCGGATCTCTTTGTCTTAGTCCTTCCTCAATGTCGAAAGCGTCAGACAATTTGCTTCGAATTCTTACTCGGCTGTTAACTCCATCCAATGCCAACTTTGTTAGAGAGATTAGTTTTTTGGGAACCCCAAATTCCTTCATCCCTCTCAATAACTTCCTCCTGTTGACACTGTCGTATGCTGCCTTGAAGTCAACGAATAATTGGTGTATTTCAACGTTGTACTATTTACACTTTTCCAAGATCTGTCTAATACTTAAATTCGGTCCATTGTCGAACGACCTGCACGAAAACCACCTTGATATTCGCCAACAGTGGATTACATGTATGGCTATAGGCGTTTGTATAGAATATTCTTGTAAGCGATTTTCAAAAGAGAAATTCCTCGATAGTTGCCACGCTCCAATTTGTCACCTTTCTTGTATAAGGGGCAGATGAAGCTAGTCTTCCAATCTTCCGGCAATTCCTCTGCCTTCCATATTCGTTTGATGAGCTTGAGAAGTCTTTCACGTATGTTGTCGGTTCCCGGGGCTTTGAAATTTTTGAACTTCACAATTTCATGCTCCACTCCGCCCATCGTCTGATGCATCTTTCCTCATCTGCTAAGACTAACCCAATCCTTGCACAATAAAGGTTGTTGACTGTAACTTTTTTCGATTCGTTTTATCTTCTTAAGATACTGTTAAAAATATGCGGTTTCGATGTGAGCATCATAAGAATAAGACAATAATTTACACTAAGCAAAGTTTATTAAATGATTGCTGCAAACATGATATGTTTGCTGCATTAATATTGAACTCAAACATATGCACAACTAGCTGCAGAGATTACCGGTACTTCCTAAACTTTCATTTTCTTATAACTCAATAAATATTACCATTGTATTGACGTTTATATTTGTTGAATGTGCTAAAATTTAGCGAATTATAAGAAAAAGAAAACTCCCTGCATTTATTCAACAAAAATTATTGAAAACATGCTTTGAAAGAGATAAATCTTTTGAAGTTTTGTCAAACGATTTCAACGACCTTTGAATACAC
Organism: Pseudolycoriella hygida; assembly: GCA_029228625.1. NCBI lineage: Eukaryota > Metazoa > Arthropoda > Insecta > Diptera > Sciaridae > Pseudolycoriella > Pseudolycoriella hygida. The sequence continues at coordinate 121,589,495 of CM055404.1, forward strand.
TTGCAACTGACTGAACCAAGTACAAGTGATTCAATTAAAGAGCGACTTGATTCAAATTGATGGGAAATTTTGCGAATGAAAATTATGTCCTCCAGTATATTAAATGATAAAAGTAATTGGCTTAAGCCAATAAAAAGACACTCCGTTTTGGTAATTCATTATTTATTGTTATTTCATTGGCATGGCAGAAGTTTACTTCAGATAACACCATAAGTTTAAATGCATACAATTTATAATATTTTCCGCTATTATGTAAAATTGCAGACGTTAAATGTTAACCATAGGTCTTGATTTCACATGTTAACATTATTATAATAAATGTATGTTATTCTGGAATTTTTAATGTCGCTTAAATGTTACATTGTATTTAATATTATTTTTTACATCATTAATGCTGATATGGGATGTTGTGCCATTTCGTTCATAAAGATTAAACAATCTGAATGTGAGGTAATAAATAATTGCAAACTATTCCGACTTTGCGGTTAATTTGGAAATCATTTTAGTTTTCGAATTGAAATAAATTATTATATCGATATGGAAAGAAGAAAAGTGTACACAATTAATGGATTACATTTATATAGGGGAACCTAGGGCTATTCGTTACGCTCGAAATGACTCCCAATTTCAATTCAACTTTGCATACTTCACTAACGACAAAATCAAGCTCAGTTGAGCTAGATCCCTATAAGTGGAATGAGCTGAATGTTAATTTCCACATTTTTGAAATGTTAAGAAACTTAAACTCACTCGCATGCAGTGAGTGTACTAACTCTTCAATAATATTACTTTTATGTCATCTCACCATTACAAATGCAATAAGTGGAATCTAGTGGACACACATTTGTAATTTTATGGATTGTGGAAATTCATTACTTTATTTTGGAACAAATTAGCCTTGTATTAAGGGGTCATTCAAGTAGTATTCACGCGAAGCCTTACAACGATAATATAATGTAAATCCCATGTACTTTGTATAAGATTACTGACACATTGTGGAAAGCGAGTAATAACCGTTCAAGACAATTTCAAATCTCGAATCGTGAACATGCATGCATGCATAAGCGACGTATACAACAGGCGACTACTCTCGAAAACTGCCTGAGGTGCCTCTGGGGTGAAGTTTTCTCTTGTGTTATCTTTTGTTCTTATGTAATGTTACTTCCCGTAACGTACTGTAACTTACATCGGTAATTAAGCTAGAGCCTGAAAATATTTTTTATGCATTAAATGATGAGAGATGGCTTATTTATCCGTAATTTGAGTTCAAAAAACTATTTTAGCTATTTGATTTCATTTTATAAAAGAAAAATTGTGGTTTGAGGAATCGCTGTAACAGTGTAATCGCACATGATCGCACCTTGTCAACTTATTGTCTGGAGAAATGTATGGAATTTATCGAATTTGGTTGGTACCAATGGTCATGCTGTAAGTGAATATTCGCGCGAATTATTTGAATGCATAAAGCTGAAATTGAATTTAGAAACAAAATATACATTTTCAAGGTGTGTCGTAGAATCTTAAATTACTCATTTTATCGAAATAAAATGAAAACTACCGAAATATTTTCATGCTCTAGGTTAATTGGGTAACTTTGACTAAATATTGTAACGTCTCTTCGTACATCCAAGCCCTCTCCCTTCCATATTTGTCGACGTTAGCTCAATCCCAATGAACGTCATTTATGGAGAGCCACTGTGTTCAGTGATAATTGAACTCATCATGATCACCTTAAACGTTTGTACTCTTTGACTCGGTTTCTAACACATTTATTTCCTCATTACTTTGCGATCTCAATTAAATTTGTTGACAAACATTTGAGTATTCAATCAACGTGGACATTATAAAGCATAACATTCATATGTGTATCATGCTTGTTAGTACGCAAGCTCTTCGTTATGGTGCAATTAATATTCGAATCACAATTGAATTTGTTTTTGGTGTCTCATTTTAAATAAAAAATTATTGTAGATTCTGATGTTGGAATCATATTCTATGGTAGAAAAATTACGGTTACTTTTTTGCAGTTATCTTGGTGATTTACAGTTTTAGTTTTTTTTTTTAAATAAATAAAATAACATTGTAACATTGAAGATGATTTGCTTAAGGTAAATTACAAAATTCAATTTGAGGTTATGAAATCTGAATGTCTGCCTTAAAGATCCTACTAATTCGATTCATTCGTTAAGACCTTCACATCACCTTAACCAATCCTGATAGAACATTCATATATTGGAGTAGACAATCAAATTACATAACCTGTCGTTTACTTGCAGTGCAAACTAACAGCACAGAAATGAAACTATTATCAAGATTCTTGGCAGTGCGGTAGAAAAAGAGCCAAAAACACCGCAGCTGTGAAAGATAAGAAGACCTTCCCCCTGTATTTTCGAAAACGCTAACGTAACTTGTGTTAATATATCAATTTGATGTTCTACAATCTAGTGTTCAACATTTGTATTCATGAACTCATTCTAAATTATATCGTCCTTTTGTAAATCGTTCGGCACTTTGGAAGTTGCACTCATGTTTAAATACAGGTCGTTCTTGTTTTTACTCGTTTGCCTCCTCATTCGTCCATATAAAACTTTTTCGATCCCTTACTAGCTCGCTTACTAGAGTTTTGAGAGTTTGTCCAATGCACGTAAGGCCGCTTGTAGGACGTGAGAAAAGCCCGCCCGCCGCGTCGTCGTAGGCGCGTGAAGGAGCAGAGCCTTTTAGCATAATTAAATTGGTTTTTTATCCGTTATTTTATTATTCAGGATAAGGATAAGGATTCAGATAAAATGATTTTGCCCAATAAAAATAATAAATGTCCAATAAATTTTTTTTTCCAATAATCATATTAAATGTCCAATAAAAAAATAATTTCATTTTGTAAAAGGAAAACGTATTTTTTTATTGGTCATTAAATATTTTTGTTGAACAAAAAAATTTTTTTATTTGACGCTTATTATTTTTATTGGACATTCATCGTTTTTTTATTGGAAGGTAAATCATAACCCAAAAAAGTGAAGTTGAGGAATTCAAAATTATATTTTTGCGCTTGATGATCATAATTCGATGGATTTCGATAGTCACTTTAGTGTCGAAAAGTGTTACTTTTCTGGACTAAAAATTTGAGCTTGAAGTTAGAGCCACTTGATGTTGTATTGACACTGGGTGTAACGGTTGAAAGATTCGAGTCATTCGATGCAACATTAACATTTGATGCAACAGTCAGCGATTGCACACATGTGACTGTACGAACAGAATTCACCGTATGAATTATCGGATTTGATGGAGCTGAAACTTACTCGATGATGTAATCGAAACTGCATCGACGACCGAGTTAGTTTTTAGATTTCACCGTTCTCGTTTGAGAACTTGAGGTTATTGTCGATGTTGCTTTCATACCCAAGATGTGGCCAGCAGATTTTCGTTTACTGTTCTGTGATAACTCAATGTATTCCTAAGCCATACCTTCGTTCAACCAGCCGCAATGTCTTCGTATGTCGGACTTAGTCGCACCAAACTCTACCATTAAGCTGACTCCTGAACGTCTGTAGCAATGTCCCGTGTACGTGCCTGGATTTGGCAATTTTAAGAATGTAGCGATTCGGGTTATTTTGTTTTCTGAATCATAAAAAAGTAAGTTCAACTTAAATGTGGTCACATCTCGTCTATAGAGAGCCAGGGGAGGCCAAAACATGCTAAAAATACGCAAAAACACGGTAATTTACATAAAAGTCGTTACAATGCGTCCACAATATAGCACGGCACAATGTGCCGTTTGAAAGTAGCCAGATTTCACATTTGACATAAGTTCCATCAATTATTCATCAAATGTGAGAAAAAACGTTTTTCATTTCCACAGTTCTTTTTTAATTTCGTATTTTAGGTTATCCAACAACTACTTTAATTGAAACTTAGATCGCTACTGGGGTATAGTGGGCCGATGGAAGTCAAACGATAATAACTATACACAAGAAAATTGGTAATTTGCATGAAAGTTGCTTTCTTTAACATTTTCATGGAAATCTTCACATTTCATAATATTCAGTTTTGTTATTTTAACAACGAAAAACAAATTCAACTATAAATATGACCACACCTTAGATACCAGCAGCCGAATGTAGGCCGAATATCATTTTAGGCATAGAAAACGACAATATATTTTTAAAAAATCCTTCGAATTCAGAGACTTTTAATAAAGATGTTTAGAAAATTAAACTTTCACAACATAACACGGGTTACATTTACAACTTGCTCATATGTGCTTTCGTCGCAGATTGATAATATTAACAAAAAATGAAAATTATTAACGATTCCCGCATCCCCCAGTACAAAAAAAGTACATTTAATGTACTTTCTATGACACTTTATACAAATTTAACACAATAACACATAAATATCCGGTGGCACAATTGGTAAAGCAGTCGACTTATAATCCCGAGCGTCTTGGGTTCAAGCCCCGCAAATAGCAGAAATTTTTCTAATAAAAAAATAAGAGCTTGGCATAAAAAAATGTAGATGGAGGACGTAGCGATCATCAGAATAAGAAAAACCGAAATAGAAAAGTCGGAAAACTAAATTAAATTTTCCTTTCTTTTCTTACATAACATTATATGTACATGAAATGTGCTAGCAATTCACCCTAAAAAGTACATTAAAGGTACATTAGTTGTGTATTCAAAGTATTTTAAATGTACATTAGATGTACATGTAATTCATATTTAATGTACATTAAATGTACTTGATGTTCCAAAGAAAAGATGTAACGGAAAGGGCGCTTTTTAATATACATTAAATGTCCTGGAACTGGAGCACATTAAATGGGATCAACACATTTTCCGATGGCACTTTATGTACATTTCGTGGGGTCAATTGTTATCTGAACGTCGTAAGCTTTTTCTATTCAGCTTCGCCTCGTTATGACAAGCTTACGACTAGTACCGAAAAATTTAACTTTTCATCACTTGTGACAAAATACACTATTCTGATGTAAAAATAATGTATGTGTCTGTTTCATGGACAAATGATGAAAAGTTTATGGAGGCTTAGGGCGTTGATGTAAAATAAATAATTATGTAGATCATGTAAAAAGGATGTACAAAAGATGGATAATCATAATCATTGTAACAACAATGGATTTTGTTACATTTTTCCATTATTTTCACATTCCAAATGCTTTTCTAATTTGGAATGTAAAAATGATGTAGCAAAATCCATCTTTGTTACATTAATTATTCATCTTTTGTACATCTTTTTTACATTATCTACATAAATTTTACATAATTATGCATGAAGTTTCCATAATTTTTCTATGAAACATACAAAAAGTTTACATTATTTTTACATCAAAAATATAATTTTGTCGAATATAATTTTGAAATATACCCGAGGGATGTTTCATGTCTAATTATTCATACGAGGGCTATTTTGCCCGTCGATATTTCCTCCGATTTATTTTGTTCGGAGATATTTCTCACCGATTTCCAACTATGCCAGGTTTGGTACACCTCTCTTTTCCGCTAACATCTAACTCTTCATGAATGGTTCATGGATAGCAGTAGGTTGAAAAAGGGATGGGTAATATATGAATGGCTAGATGATTGATTGATTGATTTATTTCTCAGGTATAAAAGCGACAATTGATCACAATTATTAGCACTGAGGCCATCTTTGTTAGGCTCATTGTGCTGCTCCCAATTTTTGTGTGTGTGTGCGATGTAGTGTGATGGGGTGAGTTTTATGGTTCCTGACTATTGTTCGTGTATGATGATTGTAGTGATTATGTGGCGCTGACCTCCAACCAATTGTTCCCTGTGATAAAAGAGAGGACTTTTGGGAGTGATACTTTCGGGAATTCTTCTATTGTTAGATAAAAGTCCCCCAGACATTGCGCCCTGAGTCCCGCTAAAGCGGAACAGCGACATAGGTAGTGCATTGCTGTTCGCGGCACGTCTCCGCACCTCCTGCAGTTCGGTTCATCACTGAGTCCCATCTTGTTTCGATGGTATCTCAGATTATTGTGACCCGTCAGCACTCCTACTATCCTTCTTAAGGATCTCTCGTCCAGGCTCAAAAGATATTTGGTAGTTACAACCTCGTTACAACCTGCCAAAAATTCCTTTGCCTGTCTGCACGTATTTAGGTTTTCCCAAACACGCTGGTGCCTTTCTTTTGTTTTACGCCTTATCAGCGTCGATATTAGTTCCTCGTGTATTCCGATTACCGGTTCCGGGCCTATGAGCTCTTTCTCACTGCCTCTTCCCGCTAGTTCGTCTGCAATTTCGTTACCCGGGACATCTGAGTGGCCTTCGTTGTTCTCTGCTAGGGATTACAGAGCTACTCTACCCCGAGTACCGATCTCGCTGACAGCTTGCAACTTGAGAGCGCTCCGATGGCCGACTTACTGTCAGAGCATGGCTAGATGACTAAATATGGCTAGGTCAGAGATGGATGGAGATGGAGTAATGATGAATAGAGATGCAATGAATACTCTTGTTTGATTTTCTAATCTCATCTCAGCAGATGTATGGAAAACGGTAGAGATATCTATCTAATTAGAGACACGGCCAAGAAAAATATGTTGTTATACACAGTGTGTTAAATTTAACAGTCGTTAGCACATTCTCATTCTCATTGTAAAACTAACTAATTAATTTGAAGTACTGCCATATTTAACCGTATTTTACAAACCTTTAATGTTCGTAAGTTATATTTTTTCTTCAAATTACAGATTAGAATGTAAATAACATCAATACTCATGTGATAATCATCAAATATTCTCGATAACAGCTCTTTAATAACGAATACTTATAGTGCTATAAGGCACTAATATTGTTAATTTACTATTTTTAAGTTCATAAAAAGAAACGATTTGAAGCGGTCAATCGTATTTAATTTTACCCGCAACAACGAATATGACGACTGTCGTTGTAAGGTAAGGTTTCCTTCTTTGTGTGGGCGAAGAAAGGTAGTTTACAATAAAATAAATTCACATTTAAAATATGCAATAAAAGATAGCGTAATGTTGGTAATGCGGTAATGTTTAATAAAATTGAAATTATATTATTTGTAATGTGGTTGTGCATTTGCGGTGGAAAATGTTCATTAAATGTTCGAACATTATGACGTGCTATAAAATTTTCAACAGAACAAATTAGCCATTGAAAGTTTTTCTCATAAATGCATATATGCGACGTGGATGCGAGATGTTTTTTTCTTTATTATTTGAAAATTACGAGTGATAAATTCAGATGAGCATAAATTCTAAAATATTAAAATAACTAAAAATTCCGATGTAATTTAATGATGATCGATTTCAATATTTTCTCAAACATAATGTCGCTGATCGAGACAGAAATTAAATGTTTTTTCTAAGACAATTAATTAAAAATGTTAATCATTTTATTAAAACTCACTAAATTTCTGACTTCTTGTTTTTTTCGTTAGCACAAACACCAATAGACAGACACAAGTCAAACTCTCTAATAAAATTAATATTTTTAATTTGGAAATTAATGTTGTCTTCGATGGAAAGACAAAGTTTTTTTTTTGTTGTGCTTAACATAAAAAGCTCCTAACTAATATAAATGATCTATCGAATTTGTCATACAACATTACTAAATACAATCACCAACTCATTTCTCTCATCATTTTTTTCTTGTTATTTTCTTATTTTTGGTTTTTACGATTTCCAAACATGTCTAACTAGAGGTGTGCGCCGAATGTGAAAAAAGAACGAGGCGTCCTTCGTTGAATCTCGGTTTCAATTACAAATAGTAGTTTTTTTGTGCTGTTCTACGCGCGCTGAAGACAAGTCTCTTGATATGTTTCTGTTGGAATCATTTAATGTTCAACTGGTCATATGGTCTTTTATAGTATGGACCCGACTCTAATGTTATATGAAATAAATGTTACTGTAGTTTCAAGCGTTGAATAGAAGAGTTGTGTTTGGTGTATACTCTGAAGAATATTATCAATTTCCAACAGGTTATGGGCGTTTATCACGTTAAATAAATATTGTAAAGTGATTATCAAAGATCAATATTTTTTCCGGTTCGTTTCTTCTACACTGATGGTTCAATTTCATTGTGCATTTTTCTGATATTTTGCACGTTCATCATGTCAATGGAGCTTTCTCAACGCATAATAAAATTAAAAGGACATGAAAACTATAATACCTGGAAGATCGTCTGCAAATCATACCTTGTTATCAAAGAATTGTGGTCATGCATTGAACAAGCACCAGCTGAGGACCATCCGAAAGAATTGGAAAGGGACTTGAAAGCGTGGTCCGAGTTAAACCTTTTAATTCACGAAAATATTTGTTCGTACATTGCCAACACTAAAACAGCAAAAGAAGTTTGGTCGATGCTTCAACAGTTATTCGAGGATAGTTGCTTATGCCGAAAAGTTGAGCTTCTGAAGAAATTAGTACAAATGAATTGGGACACATGGCAAAGAATTGCAAGAAGGTTGAATCGCAATCCACAACGCAGAATGAAGAGAAATGCAAATCGAATTATATGAATAGTCTTTTTCGTACTGGATTACGAATAAGAACAGTGAATAAGTTGTTCTACGTCAAATTTATAGTGAAATTGAAAGTGAATTAGTTGTTCAATTGAGAAAAGGTTAAATTGAAAATTTCAATTTAAAAGGGGGGGGGGGGTGTTCTTTCTAGACTAATTTGAAATTTTGTATTTTGAAGTGAAATTGAAATCTGAACTAAGTTGTTAGTTTAAGGAACTGAATTCTGTTTAGGAAATTTTAGAAGAACTTTTTCGTTGAAAATTAATTTTGATTAGATGACCAGATTTCTCATTATGTGGGTGTGTTGGAATCATTTAATGTTCAACTGGTCATATGGTCTTTTATAGTACGGACCCGACTCTAATGTTATATGAAATAAATGTTACTGTAGTTTCAAGCGTTGAATAGAAGAGTTGTGTTTGGTGTATACTCTGAAGAATATTATCAATTTCCTACAGTTTCTAGATACTATACATTTCCTACATAAGACACTTTTTACGATGGGGATAGATTTCAAAATTATATTTTTAACGTAAAAATAATGTTCACTTTGCGTATGTTTCATGGAAAATTCATGCATAATTAT
>CM055404.1:121606685-121620994 GCA_029228625.1 Pseudolycoriella hygida
TGCGTTACAACATGGGGATGAGTGTTCTAATTTAGGAACCATCCACAAAGTACGTACTTCTTCAGGAAAGAGGATGGTGGGTCAACAAAGCCATACCAGAGGGGAAATGGGTATAATTTGGAAAAGTACACTAATCGAAATTCAAACCTTCGCCTTCGGCAGGTATAATTGTCGTATCTCACCTAACTGTTCTCTGTTCTATCAACCTCACAAAATTTACTTCTGTCAGCAAATCTTTCTCTGGAAAAAAGTCTGCAAATTCTAACAATTATTCCAGCCGGTAAAACTTTCACATTCGTTGATATTCTGGATGTTCTTTATTGAAAAATTGTAAGTTCTCTACCAGCTAGTGTAATTTTCTGCTAAAGAGGAATTTTGGACCCTGTCGCGGTTTTTATACTTTCTTAACTTCCGGAAAAAGTCGAAACTTTCCTTTGTAAGCTTTCCATCGGCTACTACGGCCGATTAGACATAGTTCACTTTAGTTCACAATCGTTGATGCAACTCGAGACTATTCTTCATTAGATTTAGACGACACAGTGTACCCTCCACATTTAACTTTATTTATAAATTTATTATTTTCATTAAGAGAAGGTGAGTACATAATTCAGGGGTGGCGGCAGAAGGCCCTCTCGCCTAGAGCCAGTAAATGGTCTACAAGATCCGCTCATGATGCTGATTTTTTTTTTCCAAATTATTTATTCAATCTAGTCTTACAGTTTTTTTACAATTTGTTTCTGCTTAAAATAAATTTACAGTCATCTAGACTTTATCAAATTTATATATGAAATTTCTTTATAACAGTTTCAGTTAAACTTGAAAATTCGATCAAAGATATACTTTAGGGAAATTTTGTTTTAGTTAAATGGAATTTCAGTAGGCTTACCACCTTGCTGATCGAAAAAGACGTGAAAAACAATCAATATTCTAGTTTTTTAATTAAATTGCACTTAACCTAGGGACTCCCTTAAGGGAGACAACATAAGCCGTTGTGATCAAGTCAAACATAAATCAAATCATTTAGAATAGAATTCTTGTGTTCTTGTAATCGGATTGGTTTTCTGTTTTAATTTTCATCGTTATCGTGAGGAAATACATCAGAATGTGCGTGAGTCTAGGATGACAGTAACTTGGATTCGGCGCCCCTCATCAACGAATGAGGGGGTTTGTAAATGCAATTAGCAATTCGATCATCTGAAAAGTCCCCAAATTTACAGATAACAGAGTTTTCGTGTAAATAGGTCTTACTAAGCATGTTTTTAGCCAAGCCATAAAGGTGTTCGTTAAGCCTCGGGACCTTTGTAACTTTGTGTAATTTTTCAACAGAAATAAATCGGAAATTCTTCCTCGTCCTTCGAAAATTAATTACCATACGGAGACATTTATTCTCAAATAGCTTCAACCTCCTAATCAAGTACTTCGGCAGACTGTGCCCGGCGTGTACCTTGAGCAACATCCTATTTACATGCTCATTGTGTTTCAGATTCGGTTGAACGTAGTAACCCAAAAAGCGTACGTTTTTCTTGTAGGGAATCTTCGAGTCATTCATTTCAAGAGAGTATAAACTATCATCAATGGCACTAGCGCGACTCGACCTATGTATGAACAGAGCTTCCGATTTTTCAACATTCACTTTAATTTTCCACTTCTGATAATAGCTCTGTAGCTTATAGGGGTGGCTCTGCACGTTAGACTTTGCTCTACCCTGAGATAATCTCGTATCATCTGCGAAGACAGTCAAAGTCGTATTCAGATGCGTTGGAAGGTCTATCATGAAAATAACAAAGAGCAAAGGACCAAGTATCGAACCTTGTGGGACCCCATCATTCACTAATATCGGGTCAGACAGTTGGTTTTCCATCTTAACTCTGAAGCAACGATCTTTGAGGTAAGAAAGGATAATTTCTATAAGGTAACGAGGAAACTTCACCTTTATCAGCTTATAAATAAGACCTTCAACCCACATCGTGTCAAATGCCTTTTCTATGTCCACAAATGCAGCTATCGTGATTTTACGATCATTGAAGCCCATAATCGCCTCCTCAAATAGCCTTATGAGAGCATGTACTGTAGAATGTTTGCTCCTGAACCCAAATTGACTGCTAGGCAGCAAAAAATTCTCATCACAGTATTCAAGTATCCTAATGTGGAGAACATTTTCGAGAATCTTGCCCAGGCCGTTTAGGAGACTAATAGGCCTAAAGTTCTTTGCCTCATTTGCTGGCTTACCCGGCTTGGGTATCGGTATGACATGGGCTGCCTTCCATGATGTGGGGTAGTATCCTATGCTCAGTATACAATTAATCAACTTCGCCAAGAATTCATGAGCCGACCTAGGAAGCTTCTTTAGGACAACGTTTGGGATAGCATCCGGTCCATTTGACTTTCTATTCTTGAAACGTTTAAGAATACGTTGAATCTCATCAGCGTCCGTCAAACGCGGTTCTAGCTGTACTGTCGTAGTCGCCTGGCTGAACGAACATATTTCAGACCTCACAATCTCATCAAACTCAGCATCACCCATACCTCTATTTTGCCTGTGGATCTCATCATACACTTTTGCCAGAACGTTTGCTTTATCTATAGAATTGCTAACCAGAGAGCCATCGCTCGATTTCAGTACTGGTGCGACCCTTCTACCATCACCCAAGAGCTTGCCAATATTTTTGTACATTTTAGTGTCCGGCCTGATCTGTTTCAGTCTTCTCATAAGAATCTCGGATTCCCTAGCATCTATGTTTTTTCTAATGATCGCGTTCAAACCACTTATTTCGTCCCTCAGCCTGTGATCCCTGAGCTTACTACGAAAGTATGCCCTTCTCAATCTCTTCTTCCTAGCAATGCAGTCCTTCAAGTATAGTGGGAAATGATTCTTGCCAGTGAAGCTCTTCTTGGGAATGGATTCATCCATCGCATAACTAATAACTTTAGTCAAGTGTTCTACACAAGAATCTATGTCTTTTGTATCAACCAGCGGTACTACACTCAGTTTTTAGTCTAATATTCCTTTAAACATACCCCAATTTGCTCCTCCGTACATGAATTTCTTGACGGGATCGTCGTAGGAGAGATCGTCATCAATCTTCAAAGCGTGCTCGACTGGACAATGGTCCGGGTTGAGCTCAGTGACAGCACTACTAACCACCCTAACACCCTTCGCCAAAGCCAAATCAATCGTGCTAGGATTAGTTCTGCTTCTGTAGCATGTGTAAGCACTCGGATGGATCAGTTCGGCTACATTGTCATCAACGAGAAATTTACAGAGAATATTGCCGTTGGTATTGTTCTTAGAGTTATGCCAATAGCGATGTTTTGCATTGAAATCCCCGCCCGTGAAAACATTTGAGTGCAAGTTCATGAGCTTCAGCAAATCATCTCGCATGAGACTATTGGGACAGTAAAATGAATTCACAACCAAAGACTTAGAATTACTTAAAGCTAGCTTCACACACGTCGCCTCAGAAGACTTCAGCAACGGCGTATTAACTACTTCATGCTTAACTCCCTGTCTGATTAAAATCGCCGTTCCCCCACCACCATCAGACAAGCGATCGTTCCTGTAAATATCATATCCTGGAAATTGCACAAAGTTACTATCATTTAGCTTAGTTTCACTCAACAACAATAAGTGAGGCTTTTTTTCATACAAGAGGTTTCTAACTTCCTAACTTACTTCTCACCGAGTTCACGTTCCAAGTTACTATCTTTAAATCTTTACGCGACATGACTACGTAAATTGGGACAAAAAGTCGATAATCATGATCTTTTTTAACATAGCGTCATTTACCTTCTTGTATTCTGGTACGAAGGATTGGATTTTATGTAGTAATTCTGTTAGACTACAGTCAAAGAGACTATTGATTTCATTGCTCATAAAATTTAAAGTATTTTCTTTACCTCTCGCTTCAACATTCGTTCTCAAAGCTTGACTATATGTCATATTACTATTAACCATTGGACTTTTACGAGTAAAATTTTCCTTAATTACATTAGAAGCTTTAATCGTATTTTTACCTGTCTTTTGTGGTTTCTTCAAGTTTTCAGCGTATTTAGTGTAAACCGGGCATTTTTTGTAGCTGGATGAGCTTCGTTGCAGTTCACACATTTAGTTGGTTGGTCGTCTTCAAGTGGACAATCGCCTGGTGCGTGTCGTTCTGTACATTTGACGCAACGATATTCCATTCCGCAGTTGGTGGCTGCATGTCCAAATCGTTGACATTTCCTGCATTGGGTACCAAAGTCTTTCTTGATGAACTGTTGCCATGAGATAAACTGGTGACACACGTGTTTTATCGTTTTAGTGAGTTCCATTATTTTGGTTCCTTGCTCAAAATTCACGATGAACATGTCCATGCTGACTTTTCCTTTTCCAAACATGGGTTGCACGCTCAATGCTTTCACTTTCTGTGTCGAAAGATCTTCGATAATTTCGTGAGGCGTGTATGAGTGATGAACGCCCTTGAGGACTAATCTTAGTGGTTTTTTGTCCTGTGTGATGAAAGTGAAAAAGGGAAGTTTTTGTCTTGCCAGAAATTCCTTCAGCGCACTGTGGTCCTCTAGTGATTCTAACGTAACACTATAGCCTTCTTTTAAAATCTTGAACAAGGCTTTTCCGACAAGCATTTTTTCGATGTTGGAAATCGCATCTTTTGGATTTTTGAACGGTTTTGTGATCGTGATTGGTGGTATTCGCTGTTTGAGAATCTTTTTCCCTGAATGGCTATCCCTACCAAATTGTTTCACGTTAATGTTGTTACTGATTTTCCCAGCCAAATCATCTGTGTCATCGCTGCAATCCAAAATAGCAAATGGATTTCTGTCAAGAATTGAGTTTCTTATCAATGTCTTCGTCGTATGAAAGTCACCAACCGTTGTTTTCGTCTTTTTTTCCTGATTTTCGAAATCAGCTATGTCTGAGTCATCACTTCTGGATCTGGAGTTTTTAACATTGGTTAATAACTGAAAGGTATTTCCATCATCATCTGCGGACTTATCAGGCGGTTCAACGCCTTTATTTAATGAATCCATTGCAATGCACTTTTTGTTTTAACTCGTATTAAATATGTGAATACAGAAATATGCTTGCACTTGCACTTGCACAAAAACAATAACTTGGTATAATTCTTGCTATGTAAGCTAAATCGGACAATACATATTAATTACTGCAGCTAATTAAAAATGCGACCGTACTGTACGGTGAACTGAACTAGACTGATTAAAAGTTTCGGAGGCAATGTCATCCCCTCATGAACTGTTTTCTAAATGGTCCTTCCTTAAATTACGTCCCTCGTAAAAAACGGATCCAAATTTTCAAAATTTTTGCCTGAGAGGCTCAAAAACACAACGAAGGAAACTGGTTAAGAGCCTAGAAACTTTCGCCTACGGCGTTTGAGGAATACAAAATCAATCAATCATTGAAATTCTTACTTATAGTATGTAAGTCCTATAATCAAAAACTTTCGCCTGCGGCAATTAAGCCGTTCTTCGATTTACCTAAAGAACAATAGAGAGCAGTCCAAAATTTTCGCCTGCGGCGACTTACCCGTTTTACCTAAAGAACGAGAAGAGACGGTCCGAAATTTTTGCGTGCAGCGCATTCCTCGTGGTGTCCATTAAGCAATTCTTTGATTTACCTAAAAAACAAGTAAAGGCGTACCAACATTTTCGCCTGTTGTTAAAAAAATTGCCTGCGGCGCTAAACTCAAACAAAAGCTTCCGGCGCAGTAACAAAATTTTTCTTTGACAGAGTAGAACTTCGACCTTTCTTATAAACCAGCTTTTTTCATAATTTTCGCGATTTTTTGACTTATTTGCTCTAGGGAACCTCCAGGTCGGCTTCGGATTCAGTTATTATCATTAACACTTTTCAGAACGCAAAAAAAATACATTGACACTTCATTGAATTGTAAAAAAAAAAAATCTGGGGCGCGCGCCCCCCCCCTAGAAAAGTGGTCTAGATACGGTAATTAGGGGGGGGGATGCATCTATTATGGTCTAGAGATGACGAATCAGCAATAAAAAAAAAGTCCGTCTGTCTGTCCGTCTGACCGTACTCACTTTTTTTCCAAACGGCTCAACCGATCAGCCTAAACTTTTTTTTCCCTGAAAGGTACATGACTCCCATGATGTAAGTTCGAAGATGAGCAAAATCGATGAAGTGATTCCGGAGATATGGTCGAGGAAGTGACCAAAAACATGGTTTTTCGAAGGTCGGTGAAGGTTTTTCGCAAATATCTTAGCAAGTATAGCACGGAAATTCCTCATTTTGGTTTCAAATGAAAGTATTTCATGTCACAAAACTGGGGAAAAAGTTTTGTGGGAATCGGTACAGGGGTCTGGGTACTGGGACTAATGGAATGGGCGAAATTGAGATTCTTGGCCATATACGAAAACAGTTTTTCGTCTATATTTCCTTAACTATGCAATATGGAGATTTGGCAATGTGACACAATCCTGGTATATGGCCATTTCCATAATTGGGCAGGATGACCCTAATCTCCAGAACTGTGAGAGTTAGAAAGTTGGTTCCAAAGGCAAAGTTGTTGAGAATTATATTAAGCGAACACGTGTTCCAGGGTTTTGGTGAAATATGGCCCAATCCTGGTATATGACCACTTCCATAATTGGGCAGAATGACCCGAATCTCAAGAACTATGAGAGGTAGAAAGTTGCTTCCAAAGTCAAAGTTGTAGAGAATAAAATTTTAGATAACACGTGTTTCATGGTTTTAGGGAAAAAAGACTTTGTCCTTGGATATAAACTTTTCTAGATTTGAATGGTCTGAGACGTACTTCGGTAGGGCCTTTGACATTACCGTGAGTAATTTCTATGGATCTTTGAAATTCTTACAGTTATAAAAGAATAGAAAACGTTGGATTGTTTGCTTATTTGTATATTTAGGTACGTTCGAGTCACTTTGCCACATCTATTCTGATTGTCACATCTATTCTGATACGTACGGGTCTTTGGTTATGTTTTTTGTTAGATTTTGTATAGCTTGGTAAAAGGACGCAAGTAATTATTTGATCGACGAAATTTGGTCTTCCCAACCTATGCAAAATCTAGCAAGTTTTATATTCTACAGACCAAGCATTACAACAATTTTAGGTAAATTGAAATAGGTGCTATTGGACTCGAAAACTGCTACTAATACTTTAAATATTACCCATCTATCGTGAAGTACGACTACATAGCAATCACTTCACAAAAAGATCGGCAGATATAAGAGATCTGACAAACCTACAAAGCATAATGTTAGATCTGAGACGCGATTTTTTGAACACAGGGTAACGTTGTCGTCAAGGAAATGTATGCGTATTTTCAGCGCAAGCGTCACCTCCACTGATATCATTAGTTTTGGAAATAGACATTAGGGACTGCGTCACAGTTTACCTTTTAAAAGGTTTTTGTTGTGATATCAGTCGTTTTGGAAGTTTTCAGTTGTTAAAGAAATTTCTATTTTTTGAAAAAAATTTTCTCAAAAAAGAAAATTTTCTTAGAAAAAAATTCCTCCGAAAAAATTTTCTCACGTCACTTATGCATTTCGTCACATAAACAGCAATCACCGTATCTTCCTTAATGGAGTTCCCATTCCACAGGCAGGGTCAGCATTATATCTGGGACTACATCTAGACAACAGATTAAACTGGAAACACCACGTTAAACAAAAATCTCAACAAATGAAAAATAAAACTAGACAAATGTACTGGCTAATTGGATATAAGTCCAACTTAAACCTGTATTGCAAAAGATTGATCTACAAATCGATATTTACACCAATCTGGATGTATGGCGCCGAACTTTGGGGATGTGCCAAAAAAACAAACAGAGATATCATACAAACTTGCCAAAACAATTTCATTCGCATGATCACAAACGCCTACCGCTACGTGACGAACAAGGAATTACACGAGGACCTAGAAATACGATGGGTGGCAGATGTAATTCGAGAATCAGTCATGAAGCACGAGAATAGACTTTCAAATCACTCCAACATAGAAGCCATACTCCTACTTGACATTAAGAACGAAGTAAGGAGACTAAAAATAAACCAAACCGCATGAACTGACGTAATGAAGAATCAAGACAGTTCAACATTCTGGAAACCAGTCACTGGACTGCCAACCCCGCACGCGTCCTATTAAATTCTTCCCCCTACAAGGGACGAATCTAATACAAGTCAACAGTAGTAATAAATTAATCACAAGTTAAGATTGTACTATTAATACCAATAAAGATGTCTTTTGAAAAAAAAAAAATATTAAGAGCACGTCTGATACCACTCTCTATTCCAGCCGGTACAGATTTCAAAACTTTTTAGACTCGTACGACGTTTGTAACCAGTCGAATTTCGAGTAGGCGGAGTAGGGGGAGCATTGATCATGGTTCTTAGATGGCGAATCAGCAATAAAAAAATGTCAGTCCGTCCGAACTCAACCGATTTTCAAAAATTTTTTTTCCCTGAAAGATAATCGAAAATTTTTTTATGGGATTGAATCTGGGCACTGTCGTCCAAAGGGCCGCCGAGCTAGGGTCGTTTAAATGGTTTTTGATCATACATACATACATACCTCGAGATAAACTTTTCCGATTTTCATATTTCTTTTCGTTTGAAAGGTCTGGGCATGATCGACAATTTATGGAAGAAACGTCTTTGATTGTGAGCCCTTGGACTTAGCTAGGGCACTGAAAACGAGTCTCTGGCTAGGGCCCTACGTTCTTCTTGTATATGACTCGATCAAATCTTTTTCGATTTTCATAATTATTTTTGTAATCGAAAGGTCTAGAAATGTGCTACATTTTATGGAAGACAAGTTTTTGATTAGAAGTCCTTGGATTCAGTCAGGACCCTAAAACTGAGTTTATACTAGGGCCCAACGTGTTTAGAGGTTCATGAACTTCTTTTGTAAAGTATAACAAGAGATTTTCAAATAATCTCATTGTCATTGACTAACTCTATGCCAGGATTCTGTTTCCAAAAACTAAATTTCAATTTTTTTAAGACGTTCGATTTACTGGAGCTGAAAATCCATTCGTTGATCAAACAATCTTTTCTACAAATTTTGTGGAGAATTTTCTTAATTTTTTTTAATTTCTAATACAAAAAATCTGTAAGATTCTTGTAATTCGGGAACGCTTTCATAACTGACTTCATATGACCCTTTACGACAGTTGTGTTGTAAAGAAAATTGAGTGGAATGGTCCTCCAAAAGCTATTCTTGGAGCCGTGGGTCGAACCTACGGTTGGCAAACCAGATCAAAGCCTTCGGCTCGGTACAAACCAGATCAAAGCCTTTGGCTCGATACAAACCAGATCAAAGCCTTCGGCTCGGTACAAACCGGACCGAAGCATTCGGTTAGGTCCAAACCGGATCGAAGTATGTGGTTCGGTCCAAACCGGACTGAAACTTTCGTTTCGGTCCAAACTAAGCCGAAACTCTCGGTTGTGTTACGCCGAAAGTATGCGGAGGTATCTTTATTGTCTCTTCAATCAAAAGAGTGCTCTCACTTGCAGTAACTGTGGTAGTTTCTTCTGTTGTCAATTGCAAGTTACTGAAAGTTAGACTCAACTGTCTGATAGTATTTCAAGCGATTTGCGGCCTACAGCAAAAGAATCGAAAGCTTCGGTTCGTACCTAACCGAAAGCTAAGGTTCGTACCTAACCGAAAGCTTCGGTTTGGACCGAACCGGAAGCTTTAGTTTGAATCGAACCAAAAGCTTCGGTTCGGTCCAAGCCGAAGCTTACGGTTCGATCCAAACCGAATCTTTCGATTATGTGGGAGCCGAAACTTGAGATTCAGTCCAAACCGAAACGATAGTCTCGGTTGGGTTGCGCCGAAGGTATCGGGTGGATTCTTCTGTTGTAGGTGGCAACAAGCTGAAGTCTGAGTCTTAGGGTCAGGTTAAAACCAATTTCTATACACCGTTACTTCTAGAAGGTTTTTCGATATTGTAATTTTGTAATGAAAATTCTGAATATTATATGAAAACCATTATTCAAAAAAATGTGTTATTAATTTTACACGACGCCGACAAAAAACTGTCGGTGGCAGCGCGGCGGCGGCGTGTACATATTTTTGTCGGCGATTTTGTTGATTCTTTTTCTATTTGAATGGTAACCAAGTACTGAATTATATTCAAAAATAAATTTGGGTCCGGTGCCTGTGCTTAGGGCTTAAGTTGGCCTCAGGTCGGTCCTAACAAAAAAATTTTTAGCTATATTGCAGAGCAAATTGAGGGAAACATTTTTGTCTAAGGAAGTATGTGTCCGAGGTCTCTACTTAGGGCCCTAGGTTGGTCCTAAGGCCGGCACTTGACAAAAACAACTTTTTTGCTGTGTTGTAGAGAAAATTGAGGTGAACATTTTTGTATATTTGTGCTTTTGGAAGGGTTTTTTTACACCGTTGCTTCGGACGGGGTTTTCAATATTACCCTCTACTTGCTCTACTTACTATTACTTGCTCAAAAAAACTTTGATCATTTCATGCAAGAATTCTCGAAAACTTCCTAGTCATGCAAGAAATGTTAATTGTCTACTCAACTCTCACTACCGTACAACGTCGTTGGTTCGTACTTATCTATTTTTTGCGAATCCTTAATCCTTCTACTTGAACAACTACTACTTCAAAAAAAGCTGGCCAATTTTTTTTCTATTTTTCTCAAGGTAGGTCAAGTGAAGCTAAGTAAACCTAAATAAAGCTAAGTAAACTTAGGCGAAACTAAGTGAAGCTAAGTGAACCTAGGTGAAGCTAAGAGGCGAAGCTAAGTTAGCCTAAAAGAAAATATCTGAACATAGATGAAGCTAAGTAAACCCAGGTAAAGCTAAGTGAACTTAGGTGAAACTAAGTGAACCTAGGTGAAGCTAACTGAACCTAGGTGAAGCTAACTGAACCTAAGTGAAGCTAACTGAACCTAGGTGAAGCTAATTGAACCTAGGTGAAGCTAACTGAACCTAGGTAAATTTAAGTGAACTTAGGTGAAACTAAGTGAACCTAGGTGAAGCTAACTGAACCTAGGTGAAGCTAACTGAACCTGAGCGAAGCAAAGTGAGCCTCGGAGAAAATAGCTGAACCTATATGAAGATAAGGAAAGCTAGGTTAACGTAGGTGAACCTAAGTGAGACTAGTATAAGATGAGATTAGGGAATTGACTTAAATCGAGTAATAACTTCTCCTGGGAAACGATGGAAAAATGGAAATTTATTCTTTTTTGGGAAGTCAGACTTGGAACAAGAAAAAAGTTACGAAGCGCGTTCTTTTTGAATAGAAATTTGTTTTTCCCACACTAATCGTCTTTCGCTTAACGTTTCTACGCCGGTCTTGTATTTCAATTGACATCTTAGTTCTGTAGTTTCAATCCCAAATATCTCTCTGTGAAATTTCAACTCAAACTGAAATGGTTATTAAGTAATTTATTACCAACAAAATGCCATTTAGGAATTCCAACATGCCATAAAAACCAATTTTAATAATGAAAGCTGAGAAACAATAAATTTAATTTTGTTATCTCCGAATGAAGGTGTTAGGTCTCTCTGGTTTTTCTAATTGACTTTGAGGAACAAATCGTAAATTTTATTGAATTAAAATAAAAAAACTCACGACACAATCAAACCACGAAAATAAAATACATAAATGTATCCACCAATATTCATATGGATTGGATGCAATCTCCTCGTCTTCTTCTTCTTTTTTTTCTTTCGGTTTTAATATTCTTGAGCGAACTCTTTTTTACATTTTTATTTTAATATGAACATACACATAAATTGGAGATTTTTATCTTTATCAAAAATTATACCTGCGGTTATATGACGAAACGGACACACAAATTGAATTAATAAAAAAACAATTTTCATTGAATAAATTTTCGTCTTACAAATGTATGTGCAAGTTCATGCTGATAAATTTTATTGTAAATATTATTTATAAATTTTTATTTTTTTTTTTCGTTTTACAACAACATTCTACCAACTATTGTTTGATTTTAAATATTTTCATATTTTGTCTTTGATTGACTACAGGCACACTTTTTGCTAGCACACAAAAAACTGACTCGAAAAAAAGTTGGATAAAAGTGACTTAAGTCCACCTTGCATTTGTGGATCGAACTTTATTAAAATCAAATGTTAAGCAAAAGAAATGTTGTTCCTTAATTGACAAACATCTATGTGAGGTTGGATAAGGTGAAGTCAAAATGCGAATCTTGGTGGGGTTTCACTGGTCGATTCCAAAAGGCAGCTTGGTGCCAAAAAAGTTCCTATGGAAATGTTGGATGACGAAACGAGTACAATAATGTGCACTAGGTTCCGACTCGGCACCAGGCTGCGTACTTGAAATGTATGAGTAGTCTTTAAGAAGGCAGCCTGGTGCCGAAAATCAGTTAAACTCATTGTAACGGCAGTATTATGCGCCACATAAATTTCAACTCGGCACCAGACTGCTGCTGCCCTCTACATTCACAGTAAAATATCTTAAGTAGGCAGCCTGGTGCCATGTTGAAATTTATATGACGTATAGTATTTGTTACTGCCGTTACGATGACATTAACAGATTTTCGGCACGAGGCTGCATTCTTTATGGCTACTTAAACTTCCCAAGTAGGCAGCCTGGTGCCGAGTTGGAACATTGTGCATAGCAGAGCCTATTTTTGGGAAACCGGTTTCCCGAATTTCCCGAAATTTCCAAAATTAAAAAAAAATTTTTGATATGACGATCGGAAAAGACCATCGAAGTTCTCATTTACTTACTAAAACATGCTCAAACATATATTTTACCTGCGTTCCGCCAAAATAACGGCGATGAAGACATCTAGTTTGTAATATGTCTTTTGCTTAGAAATTTGTAACTATCTCATCATAAAAAATATTTCAAATCAATATTATTAGCTTTACTTGCTTATCTAAATGATGTTTTCTTGTAACAAAAGTTATTGAATCGCTTCACTTTTCCAAAAAATTTCTGGTGTTTTCTTGAAATTCCTGAAAATTTCCCGAAATTTCCCGAAATTCCAGAAATTTCTCGAAAATTTCCCAAAAATAGGCTCTGCCGCATAGTAATGTACTCGTTCCCCACTCCAACATTGCCATAGAAAATTTTTGGCACCAGGCTGCCCAGCTTGATATGCAGACCTCTACTTGTTGCAATTTTTCTATGAAATAACATCGCAAACAAATTTGGAATGCGATAATTCTTCAGTGCAACTTTTGAGCTTCAAGCTTTTTGTATTCTGATTCATCTATTATTCGTGCAAGAGTCATCTCCTTACTGTACAAGTGGCATGAGGTATGATTTTGAATAATTTGTTATTTACCCAGGGTTCTGTTCTAAAAAAACATCGCAAATTTGACAGTTTACATTTCTGCGACGTGCTCTTGATGGAAAGTCCCATGTTGGCACATTGTCACCGTTATCGGTCGAAATAAACGTTGGGCAAAGTTGCCCCGGACAAAATAACACTGATATTACTATGGGGCCGTTCATAAATTAGGTAACGCTCGCGTATTTGTATTTTGCATTTTAGAGACTCCACTAACAGATTTTATAGCCAATAACAAGTGATATCTGGACCATCAGCTTAACGTGACTTGATAGAAAAGTTTTATGTAGAATTTTTCCGACACGGGATTTGAACCCCGATCGTTTTGGTGAAAGGCCTTTAAGTACGCCAGTAGAAAGTACGCTAACCACTATGCCAACCTGTAGCGTCACACAGCGTTACAGGGGGAGGGAGGTATGGCAGTAGCGTTACGTCACGCAACGAATTTCATACAAAGATAGCAGAAAAAAGTTGTCAAAGGATATGAAAAATCATTACTTGGAGCGCAAAATTAAATTGGTGAATGAATTTTACATTTTTTTTAAGTTCAAATTTCATTAAGGAGAGAAAATGATAGCTTTGTCATCGTGATTAAAAGCGTATTGCTTAGAAAATAAAGGCGAAGACATTGTCAAGGCCTTCCATGGAGGTTGAGACGATCGCTTGCGCAGTGAACGATAAATTTCCCTGAAATTTAGTACGACAGTATGAAATAACTTAAATTTAGTTATTCTAAAATGAAGAGAATCTTTTTTGTTGAATAACGCTCCATTGGAAAAATTGCGATCGTTGCAATCTCTACATACGACGTTGGACAATGACATGTCGTATACTGTGTTACCGACTCCTTAAGAGTGCACACTGCTTACTAAAGAGCCATCTGTCGGAATCTTTCGAACTAATAAAAATTTGTTTGGAAAAAGTCGCAATTTTCTGTAACGTTTTTCTCTTAAAGTCTAAATGAAAACGAATACTTATTTCGTCATTACATGCTTAAC
>CM055404.1:121624760-121637181 GCA_029228625.1 Pseudolycoriella hygida
AGTGTATTTGAGGTTTTGACGAATTTGAAAAAATTATCATTTATTCCATTTATTCCCATTTATTCCATTTATTACCATTTATTCCATTTATTCCCATTCATTCCATAAACCACAGAAGTGCGTCACCCCTCGTCCATATCTCTAGAACTATAAGAGGAAGAAAGTTGCTTCCTCGTGTAAAGTTGTAGGGAATAAAATTTTACAGAACACGTGTGTCAGGGGTTTAGGGGAAAATGGCCCAATCCTTGGATATAACCATTTCTAGATTTGAATGGTCTGAGACGTACTTCGGTAGGGCCTTTGACATTGTCTTGGGTAATTTCTATGGATCTTTGAAATTCTTACTGTTTTAAAAGAACAGAAAACGTTGGATTGTTTGCTTTTTTGTATATTTAGATACGTTCGAGTCTTTTTGCCAAATCTATTCTGATACGTACGGGTCTTTGGTTATGTTTTCGTATACATTTCATGTAAATTCAAGGAAGGAAACTGATCAGGTTTTTGGCAGCAGAATTCTCATCAGTGTAACTACAAACATTCCAGCAATTGTTTCATTCACCCTAAAAGACAATTTTCTCGAAGTCGTGATACAGTCATACAGTTGAAATTGTGGAACCAATGTCAATAACAATACCATGGATTTTTCGATTCAAAGTCATTTTTTACATTATATACAAAGGAGTTGATAAAGAACGAAAATCACCAAAACCAAAGTAATAAAAAAATCAATTCTACTCGTCCATTAGTACTAATTAAAGTGTAAACCATCTGTTTCATGAAAGTGTATAAAATATACATACATTTCACCCCGCAGACATGTTATAAATAATCAGCGAATTTACACGTTACGTTCTGACCATATTTCTTTATTATACTTCATAATGCGGTATGGATGAGTCAAAAAAAAGAAAAGAAAAAATTAACATCAAATTTTGACTAATGGTGTTACAGTTTTCAAATCGAAATTTATCACGCAATCGTTTGGTACGCATTGTCTGTAGTACGAACGTCTAAAGTTAAATAATATTTATGCTGTGAAATGGATTACATACTTTTTGTGATGTTATCATCAATTATAGAGGGGTTAAATGATACTTAATGTGCAGTGCATGTCCCCTTAGACCGTTGACGTGATGGAAGAGTCACGTAAATTAGTAAATTAAATAATTTTAGGAATGATGTGCTAAATGAGATTCATTTTTTTTAACAAAAAAAAGCTGAAATCGTAAGAATCATCAAGGGGAAAAGAATATCAATTCGCGGAAGTTTATTCGGGAAAAGTTTTCCTTAAAAGTTACTTCATTCATTAGTTCATACATTTACAGCTGTCTTAAAGTATGGTCAATTTTTAGTGCTCTAGAATACAGAGAAGTGTAAACGGCGAAGTCTAATATTACGTCCAGGTAAGCTCTTCTGAAGCTATTAAAAACTTCTGAAACCGTCATGCAGGATGAAGATTAAAGACTTTTGACACCTAAAAGTGGGGAGGTGGTTTGAAAAATGAGGTAAGGAGTTCGAATTTTTTACAAATAGGCAATGTCCTGGTTTCGTGTAATTTTAGTGCAGGCTTCCCTTCAACTCCTCCATTGAAATTTCTTACAGCGAGCCGTATATAAAAGCAGACATGTCGTATTTTAAACAATGGAATTTCATTGTTCAAAATTTGATTTGTCCCTGTTCGCTGTAAAAATTTACAGGTTACAAAAACATATTTGAAAGAAAGAAGGAGGGGGTTATAAAGTAAAGTGCAAAAATGTGGGGGCTAGAAAAGAAAGGGCAATACCAGGCCAAATGGAAGGGGTCCGAAAACTCAAAAAAGCGGAGACGTGATTATTGCACGAACTTCGAGACGAACTCTCACAAAAATATTACCCGCGTCCGACTCGACCTAGACAATTCTCTAAAAAAAACCACTACTTTTTCAATTTTCATTGGACAGTACCATCGAAAGTACATAATTTTGAGCAATTTTTCTTGTTTTTCTTTACTCCCAAAACTTTAGAGTCAATGAAGGATTTAGATATAAATTTATCAATTTGGGACGACCTAATGTTGGTCTTGAAAAACAGATCCTAAATCTTTTATTTCTTTTCCTGTTCATCATTTAAATCGTTGGGTGAGCCTTCCTGTTGCTTCCAAGAATTTGACTAAAGTGGCAGGTCCAAGTTTGATAGCTTCAGATGGTCTCACAACGATATTACAAAGAATCCTGCGCCTAATTTGGAGGCATTTGAGGCAACGTGCATGTCCGGTTCCTCTTGTAATCCGCAAGGAGGAAAATGGCACCGGACGCCCACTGAAATCCTCCAACGTACTTTCCGTCCTCCTCAGCCTCTTTTTACATATTCTATACAGATGAAGAATACAAAAATCGCGACACCAATAGGGTGGGGTTCACTACATTGTAGAACAAGTAACCTGAAAACTGTACAGCGACGATTAGTTATTAGGTAACGATAGCTACTAAATGTTTTCACCCTTCATCATCATAGGCGATTCCACTGTGAATCATAGGTGATTCCATTGTGAATCATAGGTAATTCCACTGTGAATCATAGATGTTTCCACTGTGAATCATAAGTGATTCCACTGTGAATCAAAAGCGATTTCACTGTGAAACGTCTCTGATTCCACTGTGAATCATAAGTGATTCCACTGTGAATCATAAGTGATTCCACTGTGAATCATAAGTAATTCCACTGTGAATCATAAGTGATTCCACTGTGAATCATAAGTGATTCCACTGTGAATCATAAGTGATTCCACGGTGAATCATCGGTGAATCGTCGGTGATTCACCAACGAGTCACCGATGATTTAGGTCCAAAATTCACTTCTTTGACTACACTTTATCGCTACTTTCGGAACAGCATCTTTTGCCGAGTGTTCAAATAGTGTTGTATCTAGGATTGCTTTACTTCTTCACGCTGTGCTTGAGTTTGAAACCTCAAAAATTTTGCTCGCTGTTTCTTTCACAATTTTTTCACCCGCTTCGCGCTTTTTCACTTCTCCACACCGGCTTAACTTCAAAATCACATATTCATACACATTTTCCATGAGTAAGGGAAAAAATATCCATACAAGTTGTAATGCACATGAAACCGCTAATTTTTTGTATGACTATTCCGACATAAGAGGAAGTGTGGTAATTTTTAAATTTTCACTCGCAAATTTCGATTTTGTCACGACCAGCTGTTGCTGCCGCCCCAATTAACCAAATTCTTCCGATTTAAAAAATCAGACATTTTTCCGAAAAGCTTAGGCAAAAGAACAAAAGAAGCTTTGTTAAAGCTTTTCCGAAGGATGTCCGATTTTGAAATTGGAAGAATTTGGTTAATCGGACTACATTTAATACAAATAAGGAGAGACGATTCCGCCCTGCTAATTTGGACTTGAAAAAAGAATGGGGTTTTTTTTTAAGAAAAATAGAAGCGAAACCAGAGTATCAAGTGAAGAGGGTCCTATGTTTTAATAAATTCACGCCTTTTGACCTTGAAAATTGCGCCCTTTCTGTGAAAGTGCTCCACAGTGAAAACTGCTTACTTTAGGCTCTGCCGTGGGGTTTCTGACAGCCCTAGCTTATTCAGATGTCGGTTTTGCCCACAGTGTCCAGTAGTCGCCTCTACTACCCTCCTAATACGACTTCGATCCATTTTCAGCAGGCCCATTTCGCGTCGGGTTTCAGGAAGAAGGTCTTTGTATGAGCGCCTCCTTCATATGCTTTCTAACGTCTTTTAATGCATCCTCGCATAGTGCCTAGGGTATTGACAGACATGGTTCCACGCCGCTCATCGTGGCATTAGAGCCTACCCTAACAAGCTCATCTGACCTTTCCTTCCCCTCCACGCCAAGGTGATCCGATTATTCAGTCACGTATGGTTTAGATAATCCTTTCCCTAGCTTAGAGGTTGAAGTCAGGTCACGCTGGCCTGGGTTCCCGGACACTCTGGTGTGGAGGGAAACGAGAGAGCGGATGAGCTATCGAGAAGAGGCTCAGAAACATTGAATTGTGGGGGTAAACCTCTTATACCTAACTGCACCTGCGGCCTAAGTGAGGAAACGGGCGTTTACGTTATATGCGAATGCCCGAAGTTTTCCTCACTGAGGCTTAGGACTCAAGGAAGTCATATGGTCCAACCTGCAACAGTGTCTAAAATGAGACCTGCCGCTCCAGACAGGCTCCTTGTAGGAACTGGGAGGTTTTCGAGATTTACATGATGAACGGGGTACGAAACAAAGGATCATCAGATCTGTGTTTCAAGGACCAGAGATGGACCGACCCAATCTGATAAATTTAAATCCTGGTAAAAACGCGCTGGTGGTGCCACCATCAACGGCAGCCATAATTTTGATCACCCCACCACCCTCACACAACAAAGAACAACTTTGTCTTTCATAGCAACCCAATATGATTGATAGATTTCGCACAAAGTGTAAATTTTTTACTAAAAAGTGCTGGTGGCGCCATCATGGCCTACTTGGCAATTTTTTTCGATCGTCCCATCACTCACAAGAGCACAAGAAACAATTTTGTTAATCGAATAATTGACTTAAAACGATTTTTTCGAACAAAAGCATTGATTATTTTTCATACAGATTTGGGTCTCGTAGACGTTTTTCAGAGTGTAATGAAATTTTCGACATTAGAGGGAAATTTTTCGTTCGAAAAGGAAAATTATGTTAATAATATGAAATGTTTACAATACTCCAAAGATGTTTTTGAGACTTTTGGATTCCAAATTCGGAGCAAGGTTTCTTCGATATACCGGTATAAAGTCGAAAAAAATTTTCGCGGAGGTAATTTTTTCGATGAAATTTTGACTTTGAAAAATCGTATCTCAGCCAAAAAATTGATAAGGTAAAGTGTTTTAGAAACTTTGAACTATCTTAAATTTGGGAAAAATAGAAGTCGGAAAATATTTTGGAAAACTCCGATTTTCCTTTAACAACAACAAAAAGCTTGCACATAACCTCAATTTTTTGGGTTTTCCCCGATTTTCTCAATACCCTACAGTGGGATTTTTTGGGAGTTTCGGGCGATGATAGACATCCCTCTGCAGTATCGAATTCCGTCCTAATTTTTGCAAGGTTGACATCGGATTTGACTAGCCTAAAAAGTTTTGTAATTCTGGCGAGAAATGAAAGAAATTTAAGGGCCTGACATCCAAAATGATTAATATTAAAAAAATTTAGCTCGCTTCGCTCGCGATTCAACATTTCCTTGCCAGACGAGAAAACGTGCGCTTTAGATTTTTCCTTGTATCGTTTATAAAATTCATATTTTCCAATAACACTTAAGGGGGTCGCCGCCTCCCCTGTCAATTCATCCTGGCTACAGGACTGCCTGTGGAGTGTCCGAAGTGTACACTCCACCTCCTACCCTTTCCAAGGCCTTAGATCCGTGAATAACATTTTCGCATTTCTAGGCAAACAAGCTGGCCACTCATGTAGCCATTCTCGCCTGCTCGGAAATATTGTCTCAAACCGCATAGTAAGGAAAGGATACTACAACTTCAGGACAATCCAGAAACATTGGAATTTCCAAATTGCGATACACAGAATATATTACTTGGTAAATAATTGTATTTTACCATAAGAAATACAGAGTAGCAATAGCTAACCATTATGCCAATATTTTTTTTCCGACATCCATTTGTATTTGATCACTTCTTATATTAGACTTAAAGTCAGAGAATGTTGCTAGTGTGACATATAAATATTTTAAGAATTTTATTTGACGATTGTTTGCTACCGTAATAAACTTGTTTCTTCATAGAAATGTGGGTTTTTTAAAAGCAATTTGTAATTTTTTATTTCAATATTGCAATCGGGAAATTTGTTGTGACAGCCTGCGAAAATCTGACAAGAAAATTGCAGACTTTTCGTTTATGCTACACGCAATAAGTGTTGTAATCAATAACACTGCGTGTCGTATAACGTCTCGCATTTCAAAGGAAATCTCTCTCTAGTTCGTCTATTTGATTAGAAAGTACAACTAATAACAAACGCATTCGAAAAAAGTTGTTCACGCATTTTTATTTCATCATGAAAATGCAAACACAATTAAATTTTATTTACACAATAAATGATAACACCATTACAGTTGATGTAAAAAAAAGCCTCATATGCGCTTGTTATGACGAGTAGTCATTGAGTCTATTGAAGTACCTCACAACAAATAAAAACCAGCAAGA
The DNA here is from genome assembly GCA_029228625.1 of Pseudolycoriella hygida. NCBI lineage: Eukaryota > Metazoa > Arthropoda > Insecta > Diptera > Sciaridae > Pseudolycoriella > Pseudolycoriella hygida. The sequence goes on from CM055404.1 coordinate 121,630,954, forward strand.
TTCGTTGATTACATGAAATTCCAATATAATACTTAAGGTATTATTTAATGACCCAATTCGGAACATAGAATTTATAAATTATTTTAATTAAATTATTTTGTTGATTTTTTTTCCATCATCTTTGAAAAAGCTGTTGGAATTTCCTTTTTAATTAACAGTTGATTACACACACATTTTTCGAATTGTTAATCGATCACACTGAGTTTAATTGATAGCTAATAGTTGAATTAAATGAAATTTAAAGCGATTTATGTGTAGTATTAATTGCAATTTTAATTTATTTATTTTAAGACTTGGGCGAAGTATGCGGGTCTTATGTGTTAACGAAGACATCCCGAATTTCGATAGCAACGTTGTTGAGGTATAATTTTTCAGAAGAAATCTGCAAAAATGTGGTTCGCTTCTCCGCGATGTAGATAACTCGAGTAAATCTTGACCGATTTCAAAAATTCTTTGGGGTGGATTGTGAGAGGATTAGGTCTCTTTCGGGCAAGGACGTAATCATTTGTTTAATAAAATTTCATTATATTCCTCGATTGATTGTTCTTTCGGCGTTGTGATTGTATAAAGAATACTCTGCAGGAAATCGAATGGATCTGCTTTTGTTTTGTATTGCCTCTAGGTTCTAGGTCTTACATAATTTTTAAATTATAGCAAAGAAATGAAGAACCAATTATCATTGCATAGGATTTTAGAGTTATCAGTGGATAGAATTTTAGAGGATTTTTCACAGGATCATTGCTACAGCTACGTATGTATAACCTCCAGTTTTCAGACATAACTTTGGTATCATTCATGAAATACACGAATTTAAATTTTTATGTCCGTCCGTCCGTCTCCAGCAAAATCGGTCAAGTAGTTCCGAAGATATGGTCGAAGAAGTAAAGGACCCAGATAACAATTGACTCACGAAATGTACATAAAGTGCCATCGGAAAATGTGCTGATCCCATTTAATGTGCTCCAGTTCCAGGACATTTAATGTATAGTAAAAAGCGCCCTTACCGTTACATCTTTTCTTTGGAACGAGAAGTGCATTTAATGTACATCTAATGTACATTTAAAACACTTTGAATACACAACTAATGTACCTTTAATGTACTTTTTAGTGTGAATTACTAGCACATTTCATGTACATATAATGTTATGTAAGAAAAGAAAGGAAAATTTAATTTAGTTTTCCGACTTTTCTATTTCGGTTTTTCTTATTCTGATGATCGCTACGTCCTCCATCTACATTTTTTTATGCCAAGTTCTCAATTTTTTTTATTAGAAAAATTTCTGCCATTTGCGGGGCTCGAACCCAAGACGCTCGCGATTATGAGTCGATTGCTTTACCAATTGTGCCACAGCATACTTACAGTACCGTCCATAAGTATTCGATAATTTTCATTGTTATTTCATTCTTTTTTATCGAATACTTATGGACGGTACTGTATGTGTTGGTGTGTAAAATTTGTATAAAGTGTTAAATTATAGAAAGTACATCACAAGCACATTTTTGGTACATTAAATATGATAGGAATAGTGTACACCTTATCACGCACATAAAATGTGCGAAAAATGTACTTGTGCAATAATTTCGAGTTTTGATAGCACAAAAAATGTCCCTTTTATTTACATCAAAAAATGTACTACACACACAAGCACAATTTTGCTACGTTTAGTTTTAACTCGTTTCACCGAAAAACCGAGTTTTACATGCACAAAATGCAAGCGAATACGTGAAAAAAGAGATAAAAGAGAAATAAGAAAGATGCACAAGCTTGTGATTCTCTTCCTGTAATACGTGTTTCAGGGTTTTAGGGAAAAATGGCCCAATCCTGGGATATGACCACTTCTAGAATAAAGAGGGATGAGCCATATCTCTTGAACTATGAGAGGTAGAAAGTTGCTTCTAAAGAAAAAATTGTAGAGAATAACATTTTAGACCACTTCTAGAATTGGGAGGGATGACACATATCTCTAGAACTATGAGAGTAAGAAAGTTGCTTCTTGAGGCAAAGTTGTACGGAATAAAATTTTAGAGAACACGTGTTTCGAGGTTTTAGGGAGAAACGCCGAAATCCTGCGATATGACCACTTCTAGAATTAGAAGGGATGACCCATATCTCTAGAACTATGAGAGGTAGAAAGTTGCTTCTAAAAGTAAAGTTGTAGAGAATAAAATTTGAGAAAACACCTATCTCAGGGTTTTGGGTAAAATGCACCAATCCTGGGATATGACCACTTCTAGAATTGGGAGGGATGACAGATATCTCTAGAGCTACGAAAGTAAGAAAGTTGCTTCCAAAGGCAAAGTTGTAGAGAATAACATTTTAGAGAACACGTGTCTCAGGGTTTTGGGGTAAAAATTCCCCAATCCAGGGATATGATATTTTCTAGAATTAGAAATGATGACCCATATCTCTAGAATTATGAGAGGTAGAAAGTTGCTTCCAAAGGTAAAGTTGTAGAGAATAAAATTTTAGAGAACAAGTGTTTCAGGGTTTTAGGGAAAAATGATCAAATCCCGAGATAAAGCAACTTCTAGAATTGTGAGGTATGACACATATCTATAAAATTACGGCAGTTTGAAGTTTGCTTCTTAAGGCAAAGTTGGTGAGAATGACATTTTAGAGTAAATAGTTTCAGGAAGAAACTACGTTGATCCTCTTTTTGATATGGTGCAGGGGAGAACATTTAGGCCATCTAAATCAATGGTCTCAGACGTACTTCGCTTCGGTAGGGCCCTTCACATTACCTTGGGTAATTTCTATGGATCTTTGAAATTCTTAGAGTTATAAAAGAGCACAAAACATTTCTATATTTTGATACGTTCCGAGTCTTTTTACAACATCTATTATGTTTGCCACATCTATTCTTTTACGTACGGGTCTTTGGTTATGTTTTCATATGGAAACTTACGTCCACATTAAATTAAATTTCCAATATAACCCGTTCGAAGTATCGGCGCACGAAACTTCTAATCCCTGAAAAAAGCCTAAAACTTGAAAAAATTCACTCAAATTTTTTTGTACTAGGGACGATTGTAGAACCAACCTAGAGCACTTAGGAGAGGCGCCTGACCCATACTTCTTCCATGGACAGAAAAGTTCGTCTTTTTTTCTCTACAACAATACACAAAAGACCTCATCGTTAAAGGAGTATTGTCGGGTATTCCCAGACCTTTCGAACAAAAAAAGATTTTTGAAAATCGAAAGAGATAAGAAGGCTTCTGACGAAAGGTAAAACCTTGTCAGTCAAGGCAGCCTGGTGCCAAAATTCTGACTACGTCTAGCTGGAAGAACAAATGAGGTTATTATATAGTAACACCATCGAAGCCGGCACCAGGCTGCGTACTTGAGACCTAACTCTGGGAATAAAGAAGGCAGCCTGGCGCTGAAAGTGGAGGCAGGAGTGCGATCTATATGTCACATAAGTTTCAATTCGGCACCAGACTGCTGCTGCCTTCTGCATTCAAAGTGTCTCATAGCTCAAGGATGCAACCTGAGTTGAAACTTATGTGACGTATAAATCTAACTGCCGCCTACTCTTTGGTAAAAACGGATGTTCAGCACCAGGCTGCCTTCTTTATTCTCAGATACGCAGTCAGGTGTCCAATTATAAACTAATGCAATATAATGTACTCACTACTTCCTTAATTTTGGCATTATCAAATTTTCGGCACCAAGTGTCTCGGCTGAAAGTGAGGATCGGAAGGGGGTCGACCCACGATTTTAACGTGTCGACCCACACCTGACCATCAGGTACACAGTCACAGAAATCGTTTTCCTGTGCGTTCTGAAACTTTGGGGCAGGTGTGGGTCGACCCACTCCGATCCTTAGCTGAAAGTGCAGACCTATCTTCTTGCGAAAAGTTTGTTACAAAAACTAAGCAAGCTTCTTCTTTAAGTAGCTCAACTACTAGATGAAAAAACAATGATTTCATACAGCTGAAGCACTATTGTGAAAATGACAATTTTTTTGGGCGGCCCTAGCTCAGTGACTCTGAGTCAAAAAATTCCCATTTGCAATCCCAGGCCTACTTTTGGTACTACCTTTCAGTGGAACAATGGTTATTTACGTAACTAGGAAAAATATGTTTTTGAACAAGCCAAGGGATGCACTCACACTAGTCAAAAACATATATTTTTCCAAGTTTCGTACAATATTTTTCATAAGGAGGGTTCAGAAAACTTCTTTTCTGTTTTAAAATACGACGGAAAACAGCAGTTTTCCGTCCTAGGAATGAAAAAAATATTGAAAATTGGTTGAGTTTTACTCGAGTTATCGTGTTTACAGACGGACAACATGTTTTTTTTTTGCAGATTCGGAATCTAGGATCCACGATCGATGCTCCCCCCTCAAATCTAACCAATCGTAGTGGTAAATACATAGGCCCTCGTACTTCGTACGATTCCAAACAGTAAGTTAGGGACACTTGGAGGTTATAAGTCATAAACACTATATTTAACTGTTTTATTGTGAACATTTGGTTACTTAGGCGGTAAATAATGTCACGTATAAAGTGCCTAACTTTATGCGTTAAGAGTGATGTCGAAAATTGTATCCGTGATGTCATTTGTGAACCTACCTTTAAGCTGACAAGGAAGAACAATGGAAGTTAAAGAGTGACGGCTCCCCCATGATCCACAATATACCGTATGCTTAAAAACCTTTGAACATTAACCTGAAGTCACGTCTATGTTCTTTCTAAAATTACGACAGAAAACATTACCATTTTGCTTGTAATTGCAACGTCACTTCCGAAACATCGAGAGTATTAATAAAATTGGCGACAGAAACATCGACTTCAGAGTTATTCCTTTTCTCAACAGAAATCTAACTGAAGATAAAAAATCAATAAAACAATTAAAACTTCTCTTATCATCTTCCACACGTCTTATCTCCCAATTTGATTTTCTTCTTTGTAGCCGAATGTTCATCAACGAAATCAAAATGATGTTTATATTTGTCACATAAAAAATCGTTTCCAGGAAACATAAAAATTATTAGTCATTTTTAGTAGAAACTACAATTTATTGCACTCTTTTTATCTGATTTCCTGGGCATTTATTTAAAAACTGTTAGTTTACTTCAAATAGTTGTATAAACAATGCGACTTTTAGTAATAACGTAAGGTGAGTGAAGCTCTATACAAAAGTGCCGTGGTTCATTCATAATAATGAGGATATTGCTTCAAATATTTGATTTACATAAAAGAAACAATATAAATTTCGTTTGTCTGAGGCAAATAAGGAAAATTTGTACGTAAATTATTGAGTCCAAATTTTTTCTGTGTTGTCATTTATCTGACTCTTTGTCGTATGGTGATTTACCGGAGTGATTAATTCGTTGTTCCGAAAAAATAGGATCATCGGAAATACAATGGATTTTTATGGAAATAGTTTTTAATTGGTTAGTACCGTAAATATCTGTGAATGGAATATGCATATGAAAATCCTATTCTATCAACCTGGACCATTTCTAATCCCTTGGACATCTACAAAATTATCTACACCGCGTCTGATCCCTGAACTCATCAAAATCTTCGAAAAACTTCTCAGTCAACCTATGAGCTTCCTCTTAATTTCATCTTGTACTTCAGCTCAAAAAAGTGCTTCCGACTCTACAGGAGGAGAATTTTAAGATTGTGCAAAGTTTCACCAAAAACCGAGTTCTACATGCACAAAGGCAAGCGAATACGTGAAAAGAGAGATAAAAGAGAAATAGAAAAGGTGCACAAGCTTATGATTCTCTCCCTCTTAATAACTTGGGTAAAAAAAGATGTACATGTACAGGTCTGCGGTTTGTCCTCATTCCGCCAAAGCCTAGAACAAATATTGCATTGTCGATTTTATCTGCTCCCCCACCAGTAATTTTAATGATAAATTATTCGAATGCATTGTACGAGGGGCACTTAAAAAAGTTTTTAAACTGAGGCACTTCTGATGTTTGTTCATGTCAGTCGAAAAGTTTAACATTTTTCCAAGGGGTTATCTAATGGTCAAAAATTTGTACAAAAAATTCGAATTCCATAAAAAAATTCCACAAATATTCCAAAAATTCCATGAAATTCCAAAAATTCCATCGAAATTCCAAAAATTCGCTTTTCAAAAATTCCAAGAACTCCATCGAAATTCCAAAATTTCCACAAAGTTTCCGAAATTCAGAAAATTCGAGAAATTCTAAAAATTCAAGAAATTCCACAAAAATTCCAAAAATTCCACAGAAATTTCAAAAATTC
>CM055404.1:121637681-121678720 GCA_029228625.1 Pseudolycoriella hygida
TTTTGCAAGTCGACGTGACTTAGAGTTACATTTGAGAGTCGTGAGACCCGAGTTGACAAATCAGCTTCTGATTAGAGAGAGAACCCAAAGTTCAGTTTATGAAAGCGGTTAAATGTCATGCACATGTTATTGATTGGCTCAGAAAGACCATATTATTTTGTACTGTGTTCGTCGACAACGAGAAAGTCATCAGCACGAGTGGGTCTACAATTACGAATGGCCTTGCTTTTAATTTTAGGTGCGTCGATATTGCCATTCATCAGATCGGATACAAAAAGTGCGCAGGCGATAATTCTGCGTACAACAAGCTACAACGTAATGTACTATTATCTGTCTAAAACGATAATCTCACATTTATCCCTCTAGGGAAATAGTACGTTACGTACGTGCTTCGAAGTTGGTTGTTTTGGCTCGTAGGAAGTTTGCTGCATGAGGCGAATGCTGTAATCCTATGAGTCAAAACAAATATTTGGAAGCACTTACGTACAATATTTTACATGTTGATGCTCGGTAAATGCGTTTTCCGAGTCGCTTGCGACGAGGTAATGACGCATTTACCGAACAGAAACTGTTTACATAAACAGAAATTGTTTATCACATTCGAGCCTATAATAAGCCAATTATTGCACTAATAATGGGGCTATAATCGGCCTATTATAGTCGACTTTCTTGTTAAAAGTAGCGTTGTAATGACGGACGCTATTATAACCCGGTTCTTTAATGATGACTGAAACAATACGAATGAATGATAATGAAACGTGTGTTGTTATGACAACCGCACACTAAATCGAAAAATCAATCGAGACGACAATTTTTTCAACAAATTCGATGAGTTTTGATTTTTGATTTATGTTAATTTTGTTGTCATGTTTTGTGCATAATTGGCAATTATAGGCTCAAATGTGATAAACTATCGTATAATACAAGGGAAACAATCGCGCAATTATAGTCTCGGTGGGTGAAAATTCTCGGGGCTAACGCCCCTTGAAAATTCACCCCACCTCGACTATAATTACGCAATTATTCCCCTTGTATTCTAATATACTATTATCTCGATATATCTGTTCTTGGCAGATAAAACAACATTTTGGAAAGAGGTGCATAATCTACTAGAGCAAATTACTCTTAAGAAGCCAGAACACTAATTTTTTTCCTTTTAAGTAAGAAAAAACTGAATTCATTAGCCGTACATGAATCGAGAAACTATGTAATGTGTTGTACATTATTTACATTGCTTTATTTCGAATCGTAATTATTTCCATTGGAGGAAAAAAATCTAAATCGATTTTTATTACATACAAAAGAATAAAAATATACAGAATCATCGCTCATGCGCAAATCATTAAAATCCAGCCATTTTGATGTTTTCCATGGAACCAATAGAAATAATAGATTTTTTTTTTAATTTCTACAGAGTATCTATATCTCCATGAGTAAGTAAGTACACATGGAATGTTATGAACGAATAACTCTGGGTATTATTATACTATCTTCGATGTATTCGCCATTGTTAAAAGCTGTATTTGATGAATATATGCTGCGTATTGGTCTACAGCACCGTAGAAAAAAAAGCAAGTTAATTACAATCAAATTATTCTTTTATTTCGATTATTCTGGTTACTCATAAATATCATGAAATTGCGTTTTTGTTCAACGTTGTGTGTGATAATTCAAAATTTCTTTTGACCGGAAATTAAATTGTTCATTTGCTTGTTGCTGCTTTATTATAATTTTGAAACAATAAATAAATGGTTTTCCATTTTTAAACGTAGAACAAAATTTGTTATTAATATTAATGTTTCGGATGTGATTTCGATATTGAATGAAAAATGAGAATTGCAACGATTTATCTTCTGCCACAAAGGCTAAATGTTGCCGAGGGGTTGCATACGATTTAATCCATTTAATCTCAGGAGTACGAGACCCCTCGAATGTAGTCAGCCAAATATTTTTCCAATCGGCCTCGGAATCATCGGAATTTATTTTTTGAATTGGAAATTTGATGAGAGCAACGCTCTTAACAACGCGACGTAATTTGTCATTTTATATGATTGTAATAACATCGAGGAGTGTCACTTCTGAGTTAGTAGAGAGTTTAAGCAAAGCGACTTATAGCCAAATTTATAACATATACATATAGCTATAAGTAATTAGTTATATATTTACGTTAAAAGTTACAAGTTTACGTTATAAGTCATTAGTTTACTTTACGAGCTATGAGTTATAATTTATAAGTTACAAGTTTACGGTACAAGTTATAAATTTATAGCCCAGACCAGTATTGTGACTGACCCAGATCAGTACTGATCAGTTTTAAAACTGATCTGGATCAGTACTGATCAGTTTCGAAACTGATCCGGATCAAAACTGATCAGTTTTAAAATTGATCTGTATCAGTACTGATCAGTTTTAAATCTGACCCGGATCAAAATTGATCATTCTAAAAACTGATATGGATCAGTACTGATTAGTTTTAAAACTGATACAGATCAGTATTGATCAGTTTCAAAACTACTAATCCAAGTCAGTTTTGAAACTGATCAGTTCTGATGCGGCTCAGTTTTGGAACTGATCGGTACTGGCCTGGGCTATTTACTTATAATGTTAACTTATAACGTAAATTTGTAGCTTATAACTTAAACATATAACTCAAAACAAATAGCTATATGTATATGTTATAAATTTGGCTATAAGTGGCTTTGCCCAAACTCTCTAGTAAATTACAACAAATTACACTGTTATCTACATTTGCATCTAACATCAAAATCATGGACTAACAAGCTTTTTTTAGCACAAACAAATTTTTGAATAGCTGTGATTTATTGAAGTGAGTAAATACTGCTTTGAATAATGGATTGCACTGTCTTCACGAGAAAAAAAACTTAGCGAAAATCAGCGAAGATTTTCATCAAAATTCACCAAAAAAAATAAATTAGCGACAAAATTAAACAAAAGATTCTCGGCGATTGTTTTGTTTGTGTCGCTAATTTAATTTTGTTGGCGAAATTCGTTGAAAATCTTCGTTGATTTTCGCTAAGTTTTTTTCAACATTTACGCATTTGAAATTAACTTTAAAACTTACCAACTTCTTCATATAAATTTACTTTTGAGAAAATGCAAAAATAACTTCTAATTAGTGGCCCACACTATTCCAAAATTTACTAAAAAAAACTTCCCTCGCTCTTTTAATCAATGGAACTGAAAGTATTCATTGCTCCGGTAAAAACAACTTCGTTCTTTATCCTTCTTGAACTTAGCGATATTTTGAGGCTTAAATCCGAAAAACTAGAAATCCAGAGGAATTCTTGACACATTATGTTATTCTATTTGCTGCTAAGAGAACTGGAAGCTGTAAATAACATATTACAGTCATGGCAAAATAGATATGAACTGTGTACTTCTGCGGATGTTTTTAACACCGCAAAAACCTGCGCAGAAGTAAAAAGTTCATATCTATTTTGCCATGACTGTACGTCAGAACTCCAGCTAAAAAAACCTTTAAAATTGTTTAGAAAATCACTAAGATTTAAAAAAATTCAAAGAAAATTCCTATAAAATTTTTTACAAATCTCAAACCTTGACTTTAAGACATCCTGTCACGCGATTCTTGTGAGTCTACCTTTTCATATTAGCTAATATGTCATGAATTTTGGTCAGCATTTTAATAGCAACTGGTTCTTCTGTACCGCATCTTATTGTTCAAAGCGAGCGGTATTATCATCCGAGAGCATCTTCCAGGCGGAAACCTCAGCAGCTCTTTTGGGGGATTGCTAAATTCTGTCACGGACTGTGAATCAGCGATAAATGCGCTGGTAACATCCGAGGTGACTTCTGAATTGGTCAGGTAAGGACCCGAACCTCACATCCCAATCCCGAATTTTCTTTCACGAAAGCGGGGAAAAACGGGATGAAGGGGGAGCACACGAAAAGCTGGACTGCGTACGAAGGAGGAATGCACATCAAGCGTTTGTTCCCCACTCCAAACAAGAAGTGGGTCGAGATCGCATAAGGAGGGTGGTAGGTGCGGCGAATGGACATTTCGGACTCGATAAACACCTAACGAAATGAGGATTTTAGGTCACCCAGAGTGCTCCTATGGCTTGGAAGAAGAAACGGCCCTTCACGTTATGTGTAAATGCCTTAAATTCCTTCTGCTAAGATACAGTACGCTAGGCGACTATGAACCTTCGAAAGAATCCGAACTAGGACCTATCCCATTAGTCAGGTTCATGGTCGGCAAGCGAAGGTTTTCATGATTCTTAAATGATGAACAGGAAAAGGTCACAAGATCCAAGTTCCCAAATCACGAGAGTGATCGTCCCAAGCTGATAAAATCTAAAAATTCATCCTATAGGAGAAATGTTGCTTTCAATCTCTGTGGATGAAAAGTTATCTCATTTTACAAATGAGCTGTTGAGATTGGGATGAAGTAGACGAACCTACAGAAAATTTTTCATGAAAAGCTTATGGGAGGGTGTACCAAGGTGTGGTGGTTGGGCTAACAATAGAAACATACAAATGTTTTTTAGCTGGGCCAGAAACATTTTGGTATTTCCATCATACAATAAACTCTCAGAATTTTGAATGGAAATTCAAGGGATTCCAATATGTGTAACGTAGAAACGAATTGAAATTACAATATGCTAACGACTAAAATGCGTAATAATGTAGCGTAGCCCGAAAAGTATCTGCTACCGTTTCACGAGTTTAGTCTGCCAGTGTGATAAGAATGTATGCACAAATTTCAGTAGAAGTTTTACATAAAAATTGACTTGAATGGTCTATGAGGATCTTATGCATGCACTCGAACACAAATGCAATGATTTTAAAGGGATAAAATTTCCATTGACATCTAAATAGAAGTTTATGACTAAATTGAAAATTGTTGTCTGTCCGTGTTGTTAAACGAGATAAAAACTCTGTCTATGAAACATCAATTGCCAGACAATTTTATTATCACCGCAACATGAAAACAAGTTTCAAAACACATCTAAAACTCAAAAAGTAATCTAATTTGATATTTTGCCAATTCGCTTTTTTTTTTCTTGTAATAAAAACAGGCAACGATCATGCTAAACTTGAATTAAAGCTACGCGCTCAATAAAATACATTATAAACATGTAAAGAATTAACATGAAGGATTCGATAATAAAAATGTTGTTTAAGTTGTAGTCAAACAACCCGTAAGTCACTCTTAAAAGGATAATAAATTTTATCGAAAAGGCCAATCGTCTTGTGTTGTATACATTTACACTTAAAAACACCTCACTCAAAGAGTTATAACATATATTTTGTTTGCTTTAGTTTTACTTTATTTTTCCACTTTTTGTTATTCTTTTCATTTCAAAATTTATGTTGTTTTACCCAGGTTTCAATCGATTTTATTTAAAAGTCGTTTTTTCATGAATAAACGCTGTGTGTGCTGTCCATTAAAATAATTTATTTCAGAAAATAAACTGAGTTTAGTTTTAAGGATATTGATTGACCTATAAAATAAAATTACTTCTTCGTTTGTCCGTCTTCTTTATTGCTTGTGTGCTGGCAGTTTTTTTTAGCCAGTATTTATGGTCAAATATAATTGTACTGATGGCAAATTAGTCAGAATGTACCTCCTATAGCGATAGTAAGATTAAGTACAGAAACGATAGAAAGTGTACCATTATGGCACTAAAGTGGAAATTTCGTTTAGATCTCGTTATTACAGTGTAACAGGGTGAAGTCCTGTGTTCGTTTGATTATATCGACAGTTTAATGTTGAATATTTAAGTCATGTTACATTGCATGCCGAGCATTTTAATCGATTCCAAAGAAAACTTGGGGTAACAAACGTTAAAATAAGGTTGGAAGCAGGCACCTCTTAAATTTAGATTTAGATGAAATGAAAGATTTGAAGTAGTCCTTAAGGAGGGGTGAAATACATTGTTCCAAATATAGTTATGTATTGGAGGTAACGTTAAGGTAGCAGTAATAGAAAAATTGGGCAAATCGACTTAAAGCAAAATTTCTAACTTCTATAAGATATAAGTTGTAAGTTATAAGTCATCAAAAGATATAAGTTATATGATTGACGATGATTTATCGACCATCAGTCATCAATCATCAAGTTATCGTAATTAATCATAATAATTTATCATTAATAATTTATCATAAATCAGCAATCATTCATCATAAATCATCAATCAATCATCAAGTTATCGTAATTAATCATAATAATTTATCGTTAATAATTTATCATAAATCAGTAATCATTCATCATAAATCATCAATCAGTCATCATCAATCATCAATCACTCATAATAATCATCAATCATTCATAATAAATCATCAATCATTCATCAATCAGTAATAATCAATCATCAATCAATAATAATCAATCATCAATCAATTAAAATCAATCATCAATCATCAATCATTCATCATTAATCTTCTTGCTTACATCTTTTGACTTATAACTTATAGTTTACTTATAATATTCAACTTATAATTTACAGCTTATAACTTATATATTTTAATAGTGATCTCTCTAATAATGTGGCATTGTCTTATGTAAAATACCATTCAGTTTGGCGAAGCATGTCCTTCGCATTTTGGGAAAGTGCTCGCTTGTAGTGAGCCGAAAGCAATACCATTGCACAGAAAATTGCTGATTTTATGCCATATTGAAGAACGCTCCTTAAAATTTTAATTCAAACTAAACAGTATACAACTTTAACATTTCTATCCAATTTCAATCCAATTCATTCCACATCCAATAAAGTGTGAGTGAACATGAAACAAAGAACATGCACCACTGTCCATGTGTGTGTTCTGATATTGATATCGCATCTGGAATAAGTTGGATCAAAATCACATAATTACATGAGTAACTTTTTATCGGTTTAAATTATTGGTAACTCTATCAATGCAAACCGACAAAAAATGCTTATGTTTCCGAGATTTTCTTTATCAATTTAAATTGTTGAAGTGTCGAAACTAATTGACCGTGGTCATAATTTATTTTTAACATTATCTTAATCATATACTTAGATAATGATTTATAAAAATAATTTCAGTATTTACTTGCAGCATATATCTTCTTTTGAGACATTAAAACGTTAGGCAACCTACTTAGCTTGCAGTTTGAATGAGGGGCAACTAGAAGAGAAATATTGAGGAACCATTTTCTTAGAGGGTAGCAAGTTAGTTAGGGAATTTGGAGAAAGGAGGAAAATACGAAACACGGTGGACAGTTAGTTGAGGTTGACTTCAACAAAAAGGAATTGAGTAGTGGCACTAAGTCGTCTATTCGCATCTTCTACATAACATATTGGTTTCTGATATCAGAGTTCTTAGAAGCATTGCAAAAGTTAACCGGAGTTAGAGTGGCATAAATATAGGGGTTTCGTCAGTGGAAGAGGCGACAAGGGTTGTCTCCTGCGCTGATTCGGGCACGTTCAAAGGATAGTTAAAAACAGGCTGCCAAAGAAAATATTGCATGCACTTGTCCCAGGTTCCTAACGGTAGATCAAGGAGTCGGTTTATAGATTCAATTAAATCAGACGTAGAAGTTATTGGAATTTCAAAGGGCTAACAAACCATCTCCTTTGAGGGATGATACAAGGGCATGGAGGTGGTTGGTCCGTCAATTCTAGGAATGCGACACAAAGGCCTTTTACCGAAAGGTATAAAGGGCCTATAAAATTTGATGGTGATGATGACCCAGGGCCGAATAGGGCAAAGTTAAGTATGATTCACAAAGTGCATTGGGCATATATTCCGTTGGAGCGATGTGGTTAAATTACACTTAAGGCCCATAACTTGTGTGCTAAAATATAGTCTACATTTAGGCGCTCAAATATTATATTTTCGCTGATATCCGTGGACAAAGACGCAGTTTCAAAAAAGTAAGTCAGCATTTCCTTTCCTAAATATGTTGCCTTTTAAGAGCAACTGAACTTTTTTTTGGGATTGAACCTTGTCTCAGAACGACGAGTTTTTGTGCAAATTTTTACGATTTTTTCGCCGTTCTCAGAGTAGGTAGGATCCAAAAAAATAAGTTTAGTTGCTATTAAAAGGCAACATATTAGGAAGGGAAATGCTGACTTACTTTTTTGAAACTGCGTCTTTGTCCACTGATATCAGCGAAAATATAATATTTGAGCGCCTAAAGGTAGACTATATTTTAGCATGCAAGTTATGGGCCTTAAACGAAACTTTCTCAATTGTTTTAATTAGATTTATATTCATTAGCGGCGGCAGACGTAGATTTTCTCGATCACAACGGCTTAACTATCCACAACTTTTTTCTGTGAACTGAATAATTATTTTGAGTTTTCTTGTGTTTTAAGTAAATTGTTTTAGCATTTTTGAAGTTGCAAGGTTCTCAGTCATTGATTCAAGGAGAATAGCGTAATAAATTCCTCGATATCAAGAAATGCTTTGATTAAATTCATTTTTTTAATCAAAACCATAAATCTAGAACTAACATCAAAAACTAACGTCGAAAAATAAAATTTTGATTACTCTATCAATAATCTTCTCAATTCAACCGAAGAACGAGCAAAAGTTTCTTCGATTTCGTCTAGATTTAATTTAAAAGTCATTTCTCGACGGACAAACATAAAAAGTCATGGTTCTAGAAGTTGTTGCTGTGGTCAAAGTTCTTAATTTAGAGAATGTGCGTTCACACTGTACAAGGTAGTGCCATAAAAAATTCATACGCGCGATATAAATTTGAGTATTTTGATACATGCAAATTCCATGCCAAGTTTCGCTGAGAGTTTCTTTTCTACCCATGTCGACGTTGTGGATAAAGCTGTCCTTAATAGCAACTATTGATTTTTTACCAACGTTGCTTCTGTAATGTGAAGTTTGAGGTACATGTCGCTGGCACTCTCGCTATTTTGAACTGTATCGAATTAAAGCTATTTCAATTGCTTTAGTTTCGGTCTGGCGAATGCACATAGCCATAAGTTTTGGGCTGCCATAGAACTCCAGCCCAAAATGATTTTAGTGGTCGAATATGTCGTTTTGAGATTTTCGTATGAAATCAATGCTTTCTTTGCTCGGCATATAGCTCAAAATTATGGGCTGGTTTTGGGCTGACGATTGAAACCAGCCTTGAGTTTTGGGCTGATGTCAAACCGAAGTTATTCAACTTTTAAGCAAAAAACCATGTCGTTTTAGCTGTTTCCTTGGCTAAATCAAGTTTTGGGCTACTCTCAAACCGAATTGATACAATTTTTTAGCAAAAAACCACGTCGTTTTAACTATTTCCTTTGCATCAAATTGTTTTGATTTTCTTTTCTTAATCGTGGAAATTCCGATTCTAAGAGAAAAAATATTCCGTTTTATGTGAAAAAAAATTCTACAAGAAATAATTTTTAACTTGTACTTGTGTATGGTCAACATCACGAAAACAGTTCAAAGGTTCAACAGTTGAAATAGTGAAAACGACGTCGTTTTTTGCTTAAAAATTGTATCACTTCGGATTGACGGTTTTGACATCAGCCAAAAACTCGAGGCTGGTTCCAGTCGTCAGCCCAAAACCAGCCCAAAATGATACAATAAGTTTAGGATCGGAAGAATTTGATTTAGTTACGAAAACAGCTAAAACGACATGGTTTTTTGCTTAAAAGTTGAATAACTTCGGTTTGACATCAGCCCAAAACTCGAGGCTAGTTTCAATCGTCAGCCTAAAATTTTGAGCTATATACCGAGCAGAAAAAGCATTGATTTCATACGAAAACCTCAAAACGACATATTCGACCACCAAAATCATTTTAAGCTGGAGTTCTATGGCAGCCCAAAAGGTATGGCTATGTAGATTCGCCAGCCCAAAACTAGCCCAATTGAAATAGCTTTAATTCGATACAGTTCAAAATGGTGGGGGTGCCAGCGACATGTACCTTAAAATTTGTTGTAAAAAATTAGAGTTCAATTGCAAATTGAAACCTCGCACAACAATTTTAAAAAGTAAAGAACTATACAAGTTTCTTGCAGACATCACAATTTTATAAAGGCCCAATCAAGTACCTACCCGAACAAAATTTCGAAAAGCAAAAGTCCGGGATGTGATGACCAAAGAATTTCTATTTCTAAGTAGAATCGAATAATTTACTAGAAGATCGTTAAAAAAACAGAACTTTTGTTCGAAAATCCATGGAAAGAGAGTTGTCTAAAAGTCTACAAATAATGTTTTGAAGGGAACTTAATGTAGATGCCGTAACTACCATGAGATGAAATAGCAACTCTATATCCTAGTCTGAAAAAATTTGACTTTCTGCAGTGCAGGCATCAAAATCGGGTTGCTTTTCGTACAAGATGTGAAAGTGTTTGTGACATGTGTGAATCGAACGAGATCTTTTGTAATTTAAGTAGTAGATATTAGATTGCGATGCGAATAAATCTTATAAGGTTTGTGAGAAAGCTCAACGCTAATAAAGAGTTTGGGCAAAGCGACTTATAGCCAAATTTATAACATATACATATACGTATAGGTCATAAGTTATATGTTTATGTTAAAAGTTACAAGTTTACGTAAGTTTACGTTACGAGCTATGAGTTATAATTTATAAGTTACAAGGTCACGGTACAAGTTATAAATGTATAGCCCAGATCACTATTGTAACTGACTCAGATCATTACTGATCAGTTTAAAACTGATCCGAATCAGTACTGATCAGTTTCTAAACTGAAACGGATCAGTTCCGAAACTGATCCAGATCAGCGCTGATCAGTTCCGAAACTGATCCGGATCAGTACTAATCAGTCTGAAAACTGATATAAATCAGTACTTATCATTTTTAAAACTGATCCGGATAGGTAATGATCAGTTTTAAAACTGATATGGATAAGTAATGATCAGTTTTAGAACTGATACGGATCAGTACTGATCAGTTTCAAAACTACTAATCCAAATCAGTTTTGAAAATGATCAATTCTGATGTGGATCAATTTTGGAGCCGATCAGTACTGGTCTGGATCAGTTACAATAATGATCTGGGCTATAAACTTATGATGTTAACTTATAACGTAAACATATAACTCAAAACAAATAGTTATATGTATATGTTATAAATTTGGCTATAAGTGGTTTTGCCCAAACTCTCTAATATAACCACTCCTTTGGGAATCGCATTGTGAAAGCTCAACTTGTCTAAAAAAATTTATTTCTATCAAGTAGAGCTTTCACATACACCTTACGTGATGCGTTTCGCATCGCGTCCCACATAATGATCCCTTTAGTGAGGAAACATGTAAAAGAAAATCGTATCGATGCGATTGACTTGTCTTTCTTCAATTTATAAAAAAAAAGGAGTCAAAGTGTGGCATTTTTTATGAAATGATCGAAGGAATGTTTTTAAATCATTTTGAGGAAGGAAAAAATGTAGTCTGTGAAAGCGTAGACGGTTGAATGTAGGACTTAAGGGCATCGCGTAAGGTTTGTGTGAAAGCTCAACTTGATAAAAATATTTTTCTTTGACAATTTGAGCTTTCACACAAACCTTACGCGATGCGATTCGCGTCGCCCCCAATATAATGATTCCGTTACAAGTAGAAAAATATTTTTTAAAATCATTTTGATGTTTGCAGCTAAAATACAATTGTTTGAAGCAACCATGATATATTTGCAGTCAACATAATATGATTATTACAAACATAATATTTTTAATATGTTTAGGATAATCATGATGTATTCGTCACAGTCATATACTATGACGGATGTCAGCTAACACACCCGCTGCACTGATACCGGTTGATCTTTGTCGAAAAGTTAAAGTACGAATAAAGGCAAATAAATAAATAAAATTGTAGGTTTCAGTCATTTTGTGAATAGCAAATAAAAGTAAAATAGACGGAAAAGACCCTTTTCCATTGCTTCAGTTGTGGATGCAATAATTGTCAAAGTGGTCACACCAATCCAACACTAAATCAAATCTCAGTGATCGAAGAAGGTGGTCGTAAGCCGAATGGTATATAGGATATGAACAATTCAAGTGATTTAATCTTAACAACTAACTAAAAACACAAAATATTACAATAAAGAATCGACTCACCTGCATTACCCAAAAGTTTGATGACGGCACAATTTGATCACCTACAGTATCCGTATACATTAGAAAAACGAAGGAAAAAAGAAAATCAACTAAACAATTGTTTGCGATATAAACAATTTTCGTGATTTCCAAATCAACTTCCTTCAATTCAATAAATCACCACAATTGGAATGAAATAAATCGCTCACCGAAAATAGCATTATTTATTAGTCTTGAACACCAATTCGAAATTGATCACAAATCCAAACTAATTGAATTAGAACTAACAATTTTTTTTTAATTTGGTTTCTTTGATAACACACTCGCTTTAGTGAACTTTAATCCATATAACATCATGCCAAATATCAATCAATCACTAAACATTGTTACACGCAAGAATATTATACTCAATTTTAACGTAACAACAAGTTTAATCAGTTTTACCATTCCATGAAAATCGATCGCGCAAATCTATCATTCAAGTATTTATAATCATGTGTAATAGTCACTTTATTTTCACCTTCTTCCACCCGAACAAAGCTACCAGAAATTAAATTTTCGAATTAACAATCTTCAATCGAAATCTAATTTCCAAATTGAAACTAATCACAACAAAAGTCTGATTTCATTTTTCATCACATCAAACCGATTAAATGATTACAAAAATCCAGTAATTAATTATGTCATAAATGACATTTTTGATAACAATTTCATCAAAAAAAAGAAACCTTTACAACTGATAATCAAATCAAAATTCTCTTGCAATGGCCCGATATACACATGCGTAATCGCATTTAAATAAAAAATACAACCAAATTTTCTGTTACGTTTATCGATGCTTCACGAAACGTTTTTTTATTTGTTTTTATTTGCTTTTTTATTCGTTACAGGGTCTTTGCGTTCTATGTTGACTCTCTGATAGCCATAACGAGACTGATTGATTTCTTCGCGGTCTATGCTCATGAGAGAAACACCTGAATGGATACACTTTGGAAGATATAATGAAAGACAGGTAAACATTGAAGCGGGACAAATGGATTGGTTGGAAAGAGGTGGGAGCGAATTTTATTCGAGTTTTTTTATTACAAATTTTTTTTTGATTAATGAAATTAAATGTTTTGTGTGATTACATGCGACAAGATACAATATGGTTTATAATTGTGGTCTGGTCATGTTTGTTGAAGGTACAAACACCTGAATGACTTTTTGTTTTTACTTTTCATTGATTTTGGTATACGAGAATCGTTAACGCAGGAAAATTATTGATTTTTTAGTTTTTGTTTCGTCCAATCTATCTCTAATGAAAAGTGGCAGTCACTTTGAAAAAATGGTGCATTTAGACCCAGGTGGTAAAAAGGTCAAAAAGGACCTTCTTACCACCGTGGTCTAAATCAGCACCGTTTTAGCTCCAAGTGATGTATACTATTTTTCGAGCAGACGACCACCTGGGTCTAAGCGCACCGTTTCAGCTCCTTGTGATGTAATGTACTATTTCGCGCAGACTCGTAGAAGACTTTTCTTCGCACCCGTCGTTTTCAGTCCTAGTATAAAAAGCGATGTTCAAATGTAAGCCTAAAAAGCGCCTTTTCGGATGCAAATTTGGTGCGGAAATATGGCGTTTTTTGTCCGTCTGCGCGAAAAGTATGTTATACCGACACAGCCAATATGCGTGAGACAATACGGAGACACAAGCCTAAGAATAAAGATTGGCAGCCCGCCCGTAGACTCATAACCGCAGATAGAGTCAAATAGGCTATTAAAACATACAAGCCGTTCAAATCACCGGGCGTGTATCAAATCCTCCCGGTTCTAATAATCGAATCACAAGATATTGTGACCCCAAACTTAGCTAAAATTCTCTAAGCAAGCCTTGCTCATGGCTATGTGCCTAAAGCATGGCAAGAGGTGAAGGTGGTTTTTATCCCGAAACCGGGTAGACCAACATACTCTGTAGCAGATTCGCACAGACCCATAAGCCTTATGTCCATCCTCCTGAAAATCATGGAAAGAGTATTGGATAGATATATAAGGGACTAGTCGAAACCCCCGCCCCTAGGGGCTGCGCGTGCGCAGGCTTTATCATTTACGCTCGTTGTCTATTCAGAGAGACAAAGCAAATATTTTTTCGTTTTAAATAATGAAGATTACCGCTAATAATACTAAAATCGAAGTGGGCGAGAAAGGCACTATAAATCAAAATACTTTCTTTGCCGCAAAATTACTCCACTTCCCTCGTATTCCAATTCCTCCGTATTCCACGTTCACCGTATGCAGCGTTCCCCGTATTCCCCGTATTCCACGTTCACCGTATTCCACTTACCCAGTATTCAACGTTCGCCGTATTCAGCGTTGCACTTGCTACATATTCTTCTCTGACACTTCCCCGACCAAATCTCTAACGACATCTTGACTACATTTTCGCCGATTTTCAATTTTGACCATTTCTTGGTCCATAACTCCCTTATTTCAGAACAATTCCCACCCCGGAACATGTTTTCTCGACGTTTTGCACCATCCCCGACAACATATTAAAAATGAATTTTTCAGTAATTTTCGGGCAGCGGAGCAAATTTTTCTCCATTTTTGTCACCTTTGATCGACCCTGGACACCGAACCGCTCAACCGATATTTTTAAATTCGGTTGCGCTACCTTCACACTGTCGAAACCTTTCATTTGACATCTTACTGGCCTCATTCCTGCAACTACCCGCCGAGATATAGGTTAGTAAGTGCTCCAGCTCTGGACAAAATCGCCAAATAATGACCTATAGCTCGGGAGTATGTAACTTTTTCACCCAACATGGTTCAGCAATTTTGTTGCCCCAAGCCTCCACTATCGATTGGCAATCAAATATTCTGTCTACTTTGTCCAACAGAAAAAGTTCCCTAACAGCAAAGTGAGGAAACCCCAAAATTTTAACAGTTTTCGCAGCCTAGCTCCTCAGCATGAAGTCGGATCAAAAAATTTTATTCGACAAAGTTGTAGGCCGTCAAAAACTCTAAGACTTTGCTTCCCCGATCAAATCTCTAAGACGACATCTTGACTGACTTTTGGCCGATTTTCAATTTTGACCCTTTCTTGACCCATACCTCCCTTATTTCAGAACAATGTCCCATCCCGGAACATGTTTTCTCGACGTCTTGGACCATCCCCGACAACATATCAAAAATTAATTTTTCAGTAATTTTCGGGCAGCGGAGCAAATTTTTGCCTTCTTTGACCGACCCTGGACACTGAACCGCTCAACCGATTTCCTTCAACCCAATCCCACTACCTTCGCACTGTCGAAACCTTTCATTTGACACCTCACTGGCCTCATTCCGACAACTACCTCCCGAGATATAGGTTAATAAGTGCTCCCGTCCTGGACAAAATCGCTTGAGTGACCTAGTATTTAGTCTCTTTCTAACCAACGCTTTATCATAGAAGAACAAAAGTCGTGTGTCGGGCATCTAGACAAAAATTTTTTGAAAAACCTTCTCCGCAAACGTTGCTCTACATCAAATTATCTACTAGAAGAAAGACTACGGAAGTTGAAAGAAAGAAGTTGATCTCGACTGAAAAATACTAGACGCACACTAAAAAAACTGATTTTGACCCCATGCCCCTCCTTCGCTCGCATATTTTCATACATTTGGATGTATGGCAACACACTTTTCGAATCTCACCTCGCTCGCGATTACAATTTTCATTTTAGGATGCACAACAAATTTTTGACAGGTGACGTTGGCGGTAGGTTATGTCTTTAGGACAATTGGAATGCGGCGCGAAATAATTTTTCTGCAATTCAATGTCGAAATACGACAATTTTCAATACTGCTTTGAGTGCGGAAAAGGTCAACTTTTCCGCACTCAGATTTGAGTGAGTGCGGAAAAGTTTTTCAGCACTCAAATTTGAGTGCGGAAAAGTTTTTCAGCACTCAATTTTAATTGACATTAAAAATGCAATGAAAAGGAAATTGTGATCGAAATAGAAATTTTATTGTTTGGTTTTGTCTATTTCGGCATTGAATTGCAGAAAACGTTGTTCCTACCTTGTTTTGTAACTAGATTTTTTCAGCACACGTCCTAAATAGTGTCCACACTCGCCTCTGGCTCGGGCGAACACTATTTAGGACTAATGCTGAAAAAACCTTAGTTACAAAACTAGGTAGGAAAATTACTATTTTTTTAAAAGTTTATAATTCCCAATAGAATTTAGGTTTGAGACTCAGCCTTCGTATCACTCCACTCTGGCTACGGGCCTGCTCCATGTAAGGGTGTTCTCTGATCGGTTTTTAAAAGATCAGCGTGACCCTCTGCGCTGAATCTAAACGACATCCTTGACCATTTGACTGTTCGGCGTTAGGCAAAGTCAAAAGTAACAGCGTTTACGCCGACAATTTTCGGTGATTTCATCAAAAATTAAAAAAATTGTCGCCGTAAACGGCATAACTTTTAACTTTGCCTCACGCCGATTTACTTGAACCAAAAAAATTGACTTTCTGGTTTGTTATCTAAAAGTCTTCTAAAGAGTCATTCAGACCCAACGCTGAGGATCACGCCGATCTACTAAAAACCGATCGGGGCATACCCCTAACTCCATATGTATATCTCCGTAACGGGGGCATTGGTGGAAAATGATGAACGTTGCTTCCTACCATGATAATTTAGTAGTATAAACAAAAAAAGCGTAGACCCTATATTTTGTTTTGTGGGTTTTGTAGTTTATTTGTGGACTATGGAACGAAAACGACTGGGTCATAAGTTACCATGATAAGCCAAAACAAGATATCACCTTTGTGTCTTCGCTACAGGAAACTTTCCGAGAGCTTCCTTTGTATTCCAGCCGGGTTGGCTCAGTGGTAGCGTACTGGCCTACCACCAAGAAAATCCGGATTCGATCCCGGTGAAGACAAAATTTGTTTGGATTTTTCGTCAATATGCACTGAAGAAAAGGTTTCGCGGTTGCAGGTAATTTGTCCCAGGTAATTTAATTTTAGCAA
The DNA here is from genome assembly GCA_029228625.1 of Pseudolycoriella hygida. Lineage (NCBI taxonomy): Eukaryota > Metazoa > Arthropoda > Insecta > Diptera > Sciaridae > Pseudolycoriella > Pseudolycoriella hygida. The sequence goes on from CM055404.1 coordinate 121,654,685, forward strand.
AATTAGCCGTCAGAGCAGTTACTTTTGTATGAGGAACTACAGTTGTGACCAGGCCCTGGTTGTGACGGGTATTTTGGAAAAATAAAATTACCTGGAGACAAGTTACATGCCACAGCTGATATTTTGAGATCTTTTTTGTTAGTGTGTAGCACAAAAGTAACGTTCCTAAGCGTTAGCTTGATAAAGTAAGATGTTGAGGTGTTTGGTGCCCTTGACGAACCGTATACAGAACAATGACATGAATGACGCGACCCATTCACAATGAATTCTGTGTACAAAAATATTTGAGGCTAACTTTTGGCGGAGATATAATTAGCACTAAATGAAATTCTATAAACTTGCTAAGTCACACGAGTCTAACAATTGTTTTCAGCTCAAAACTGTGGTTTTCTTCGGACTTCTGAAACAATGGCGGTTAGAGGGGGCTTCGTAAGGGTTACTGAGGATTCTTAATTGTCTTTCGAGGTTTTGTACATGGTTTCTCGGAAGAACCGATTCCAAAAATACCAGGAACCCTTTACTGAAACCCCCTCGAACCCCTACGGTTTCAAAAGCCCGCGGTTCTCCCCCCTAGAAATGAAAACTCAGAAAAATTAGCTCTTTGTATTTTCAATCTTCGACCGAAGCTTTCCTCGCTAGAAGATATAATTTCATGTAATAATAATCATGTAATTCCAACCCTTGCGTTTGTCTCAAGAGAATTTAAAACTTAAACGCTTCATGTGGAACGGGTTGTGTGGTGGTGAGAATCATATTTCAGGCGCTTCACTCACAAAAACTTCGGTGAAATCTATTTTTTCTTATAAATAATTGATTAGACGGCGCCCAACCACAGCGATACTGATGCTATTTATAATAAATATCTTATAGCGTTCGCATCGTTGCATTAAAATATCTTTTTTTATAATCAAAATATTTATTTAAAGTCTCAAGTTTTGCATTTGCCATCTACTCACATTCTTCCACACAAAAAAAGTGCATTTTAACAATAACAATATCATTATATATTCAATATAAAATGATTAATTTTATGTTATCCTTTAAGTCTTCATCCATCAAATTGAAAATGACAGAAAATATTAATAAAGTAAAGAGATTCAAATCCTATTAAGAAAACATAAATAAGCTGAAGTCTTGAGATGTTATCACCCATATTAAAATTGAATGATTTGAACTTCTGTTATTGTTGTAATTCAAGTATCATACATTTTTCAATTTTTACTTTTATTTATTTGTGTGACCATAATAAACGTTTAAATGTAATGTAGAAACTATAAGCTTAATAACACGCAACCAGACCAGAAAGGTGAAAAGACGATGGCGGAATGTGGCCAGCGAAAAACGAATGTCCACCTGAATTAGGAAAGCAAAAATTAGGAATCAAGAAATCAAGAAACAAAAATCAGGAAACGAAAATCAGGAACCTAAAATAAGGAAAATCAAAAATCAGGAAAAACAAAAATCAGGAAATACCAAATTTAGCAAAAACCAAAATTAAGAAAAGCGAAAATCAGGAATTCCTAAGGAGGTCGCAATCTTATTTTTGGTATGTAGGGGGCTCTGCCTCCTAAGCCTCCGCGCCTGCGGCGAGCTAATAACGCCCTTCAGGCTGCCTTCCGTGGATGGGGCTCTGCCACAAACCCCTCTAAGGGCTCTGCCCCTTAGACCCCGCTTTTTTATTTTCCAGGATTGATCACGGCCTGTGGCGCATTCTCTCAAAAATTATTTTCTTCCTTTGCCTGATTCCTAATTTTGGTTTTTCCCAATTTTTGTTTTTCCTGATTTTTGGCAAATAATTTTTTTTCTTAATTTTCGGTTTCCTAATTGTTTTTCCTAATTTTTGTTATTTCTAATTTTTGTTTTCCCAATTCGTGTGGAATACCCGAAAAACAGAGGTTAACACTTCTGAGTTGTTAACAAAAGTTCTTGGGGATATGTAAGAGCAGCCAGTCTGGAATAATGTGAACATGAACAAAAAACGAACAAAGAAATACTGGCAGACGGCTGCGGTTCACTCGATAAATATGGTAGGACCTTTGAGACGTCTAAGATGATAGCCTTGATATTTTTGAAATAACGCGAAAACGATTTACAAAAAAGCCGAGAGCTGTAGCGGAGGACCCAGTTTTTCGCCTTAGTAGTTCAAAGAAACGAGATTTGAAGTGGTTAGAATCTGAAAAACATAGCCCCAAAATAAGGCCCAAATTTCGAAAAAAATATGGCTGCAAGGAAAATTTACTGAAAATTGTTTATTGGCGCTAAGGGGTCATTCATAAAGGATGTCACGCTTGCTATAAACTCCACAAAGTCCATATCTCCTAACTGGTCAGAGATTTTGTTTATAGTACTCCGGCTACCCCCCCCCACCATAGGGGGGGGGGGGTGTTCTGTAAACAGAATTTGCTGTCCTGACTGAGTTATTACCTTTTTATGGATACTCATTTTTTATAGCAAACGTGACATCCTTTATGAATGACCCCTAACCAATAAAATCTAACTTTTTTACAGCCGTTACTTAAGACATCATCAATTTTAGTATATTATTAACCTCTTACCTTATTTACCTCTTGGTTAATACGACAGTTTATATACCTTGTGCATATAATTAACCATTCGACTCCTGACTTTTTTTAAATTTTCTTTCATATTTGACTTCATGAGTCGGACTATAATGAAATGTATAGTCTAATCGGAAAATATAGTCGAAGCGACCATAATCGTGGGGGGTCGTGCACATATGACGTCACACTTGCTATAAAAAAGCAGTATCCATAAAAGGCTTATAACTCAGCCAGGACAGCAAAATTTGTTTATAGAACTCTGGCTGCCCCCCCCCCCCCCAAAAGGGGGTTTATGGGGAGTAGCCGGAGTACTATAAGCAAAATCATTGACCACTTACGGTATATATTTCCCATTTTGTATGAAACTCGACTATAACATGGTCATTATACTCCTACTTTCAGATATATAATTATATGCTAATTACATGCCTAAATGATATAAGATATTTTATCACATTCGAGCCTATAATAAGCCAATTGGCACTAATAATGAGGCTATAATCGGGCTATTATAGCCGACTTTCTTGTTAAAAGTAGGGTTGTAATGACGCTTTTATAAGCCGGTTCTTTAATGATGACGTAGGCTACACTGAAACAATACGAATGAATGAGAATGAAACGTGTGATGTTATGACAACCACATCAAATCAATCTAGACGACATTCTTTGCAGCAAATTCGATGAGTTTTGATTTTTGATTTATGTTAATTTTATTGTCATGTTTTGTGCATAATTGGCAGTTATAGGCTCAAATGTGATAAACTATCGTATAATACAAGGGGAACAATTGCGCAATTATAGTCTCGGTGGGTGAAAATTCTCGGAACTAACGCCCCTTGAAATTTCACCCCATCTCGATTATAATTACGCAATTATTCCCCTTGTATTATAATATACTATTATCACATCGAGGCCTATAATAAGCCAAAAAGTAGGGATGTAATTGGCTTATTATAGTCGAGTTTCTTGTATTCAACACGGGTTATAGTAAAGTCATTATAGTCATAAAACATACGAATTCGACTTTGATTTTATTCAAATTGCGTTTTGTTTTCGTTTTCTCTAGAATAATTTAATTCGACTGACCCTCCATTTTGCAATGACAATTGCTTACTAGATTGAAACTATCTACATTGCAGTAATTTCGATGTACCGTGTATTTTTATGTTTTGTGCAAAATTGGCAATTATAGGCCCCGATGTGATAAAATATCGTATAACACAAGGGGTTATATCGCGTAATTAAAGTCTCGGTGAGTAAAATTTCACGGGGCTTACGTCTCTTATAATCGATGAATTATAGTCGAGTTACTTGTGAACGGTGAGGGTGATAATGGCATTATTATAGTCGAGTAATAATGAAGACATCACGTATGTGGGCTGAAAGATAGTGAAAACAAGTTGAAAGTGTCTAACACTGATTGCCGGTTCTTTTTTCAAAAACATTGTAACTGAAATATTGATAAAGCGAAGCAGTTAAAATTTTCACGTCTCCGGTGAAAAAAATCCATGGTTACAGATCAACACAGACGCGTCACATGTCACATACGTTTATCCATGTTTAACAATTGCAAAGTAGAAAATAATTTCCACCAGAACTAAAATTATGCTTCAAAAATTCAGTTAATGCGTAGATAGTTTTTTTTGTTTCAATATTTTGTTACAGAAATATGCAATTAAATGAAAATTAGAGTTTTTCGTTAAAAAGTTTATTTCAATGTTGGGTCTTTATAGGCTCCAATGTTATAAACTATGTTATAATACAAGTGAATTAGCTGACGACCTTAAAATATTCACTACACCTCGACTATAATAACGCGATTATACCCCTTGTATTATTATATACTATTAAAATGTGAGGTAAAACGTTTCAATTATAGAAAACAAATTAAAGGAAGCAGCGCCCTCTTGACGGTACTAGTAAAAGGCACGCCAAAACCCAAAACTAGCTAATCTTTTAATCTTTCGTATGAAAACCCCATTGGACCTGTCCTCTTAGATCCATTCTTGGAAGCAACAGGAAGGCTCACCTGCGGAATAAAATAATGAATGGGAAAGAAATGAAGACTTCGGGAGAAAAACAAGATAAAGCAATTGAAAGTGAACGTACTCTAATATATTATACATGGGAGTAGGTTCACTTTCAATTGCTTTATCTTGTTTTTCTCCCGAAGTCTTCAAATAAAGGATTCTAGGATCTACGACGAAGGAATTTATATTTTAGACATTCTACACATTCACTCGTCTAATCGTTTTCAGCTGTTTTGCCATTGTCCCAAATTGAGAAATCCATCTATGGGAATCGAGGTCTCAAATTTTTTGGGAATTTCTAGGGAATTTTAAGGAGTTTTTGGTAATTAATTCCCAAATATTAAGCCCTGAATCCGTTTTCCTTTCTTTACAAAATTTCGCAGGGTTCTTAAATCTGTTTTATAACATTTTATCCCAAATCCGGGGGCATCTAGGTACCATCTATCATCTAGGTAGCATTTAGCATCTAGGAACCATATTTACCGGTTGCAAACGCCATCCAGCAACTAAATAGCTGCTGAACTTTTGCCAGCTGCACGGTCTGAACGCAATATAAAGGTATAAAGAATTGACGAGATGAAGCTTTTTTCAAATTAAAACTTACTGAGTGACAGTAGCTCGCGTTACTCCTTGTAAAAAGATCATTCAATTTTTATATACACATTTCTTTCTTAGTATATCAACCTGGCAGCTCTCGTGTGGTTCATTGAAACGAAGGAATCGCTGTATGGCTGTATTTATCTCTATTTTAAAATCAATTTATATTTTGTGATTTATTTGGATCGATTTGTCACATTATTTTAGTTTTATTTTTATTCAGTTCTTTAAGACTGATGTCTGTCATTTTTATTGTTGCGATGTTAATATTGCGTTTGACATTTTTTTTTTTTTTGATTTTTTAGATTCCTTATCTTTTTGTCAGATTTAACAATAGTGAGTTTTTTACTCGGACAACTTCGAATAGAGATTTTCGATTTAACATATTAATAAGATTATGAAAATGAGGTTTCTATTATCTTTCAAATTGATGTTTCATTTTATAGCTACTTTATGAAGATTCAATTGATAAGCCAATTCGTCTTGTTGGTATTGTGCTCTACGATTTTTGTGAATGATCTCGGAAAAATTGTCAATTTAATTCATTGTTAGAAATTTTCAGAAATACGGTTAATGGCTTATGTATGGTTCTTGTGTTGAATTACTCGAAATTTTCCTTTTCTTTGTGGTTGTCGTTTTAGTCACTTCCTTTGAAGTATCACATTTTGACTTTAGCATTATAGAGGAAATTGAGTCACTTAACACTTAGGTATTTCATTGTGTAGTACATCCAATGGAAATTTTTTTTTATAATTTCACGCTCAATACACTCTATTAATGTGACTTGAAAGAGCTAATTCACTATTCTCACAAATCGATTGAATCTGAAGTTGTGAAGTAATTTACTGGTGGAACACAATATTCTACCCACATAGCTATTGATATCAAACAAAGGTACTCAATTCCACTTGTTATCATATTGTCTGTGGTGTTTGGTGTAGACAGGTCGACGATAAAAAAACAAAAATTAAATTGACGTCAGACTTAACCATCTCGCTCGTCAATTTTATGCCGCAACAATACTCAAGAGTGATCAGGTCTATAAAGTCTAAGGCCGTTGGTTCAGATGGCATTCTTGATGGATTTTTGTGAAATTGATTTTGCCTTACATTTTACCATCACTGACCCATATAGTGAATTATGTGTTTACGACATCTTCTGTTCCCCACGTTTGGAAATTGTCAAAATTGCTGCCTGTCCATAAGAAGACCATTTTTCGAGGCCTTGATGACTTTAGGCCGATTTGTATCCTGCCATGCTTGTCGAAAGTGTTTGAAATCCTGGCTAAGGAGCAGATCGTTTCCTATCTTGATGAGAATCATCTACAGGACATATTCCAGTCAGGGTTTAGAGCGAAACATGGCACCAGTACCGCTCTGCTCCATGTGTCTGATGAAATCAGAAAGGAGTTCGAGAGAAATCGGCTCAATAATATGGTCTTGTCGATTTCTCAAAAGCGTTCGACTAATTGAATAATTCTAGGCTTCTCCCGAAGTTGTCTAGTAAATTTAGCTTCGATACTCAGCAGTCCAGCTTATCTGTGGTTACGTCTAGGAGCATTTTCAAAGTGTCAGTATCGGCGATCACGTTTCAGAACCACTGCATTAATGGCCTGCCGGCGTATCTCAGGACTGTCATTGGAGAAAGGTCGTTTGAATGAGGCCGTCTTCAAGACATCTATGAAGCCGTTGGGATGGTAATAACAACTTGTCGTTGAATGCTAAGAAGTCACAGGCTATTCTGTTTGTTGAGCAGAGTTATGCGTTGCTGAAGCTTCAACTTTTCCCGTGGATACTGCTGGATGGTGTATGATACCTTATACGGACAATGTGCTGAATCTTGGTTTGTTTATGGATAGGGAGTTTAAGTTTGGAGCTAAACTCAGCAAGATTTGCTTCAAGGTGTTCTCTGAGCTTCGTAGTCTTTGGGCAAACGCTCGACTGTTTCCGTTGAAAATCCGTTTCATGCTGGTTAAAGCACTTATTGTCCTAGTTTTTACGTACGGTGAGCGCACTTACTCGACCAATCTGAGCGTAAGCGATGTTACTTCACTTGAACGTGCTTTCTCGGCTTGTGTTTGCTTTGTCAATGGACTTAGACGCTATGAAGGTACGTGAGGCTATGTAAATAAGATAAATGTATATTAAGCAACGACGCTGCTCTGCTGTTGACAGCGTGGTACTGACGGAAAATCCACCTTACTTGCATGATAAATTGATTCGTGGTACCTCTGCGCGTTGCAACGTTTTTCAGATCCCTAAGCATTTGTCGTGTCAATACTGTACCTTCTTTGTCAGAGTTTTTTCTGATTACAACTCACTCCCGGTTGAAATGAGGAAAATTGGGTCGCTTGCGAACTTTAGAAGGGAGTGTCATAAAGATCTCAAAAGCATAGAATGTTAGTGTTAGTGGGTTGGGATGAGGTATCTTGTGTTTTCATTTTATTTTATTTTGTATGTAGGCAATGATTGTGTTCCGTTTGTGAATTGCCTTTTCTTTTAGCTTGAAATAAGTTAGCACCTCCTATGGGGCTGTTGTGCCTCCTACGATCGATTAGTACCTTTCCGTGAAATTAAGGTATTTCAGAATGTACTTGAGATGTATGCTCCTGATAGAGCTACATTTTATTGTGTAATTTCCGTAATTTCTTTCCTTGCGTTTATATAAGCTGGGCATGTACAGAGAAAATACTCAGCGGTTTCAGGGTCCCCACATTTTTCGCAATTTGGGGTATTGCTGATACCCATTCATCCAGTTTCCATTTGTTATTGATTTGGTTCAGCTTAAACTTATTGGTCAAGTAACGGTCTGTTGACGGTTAAATAACTTAGGTCTCTTTATAACTGGGCAATGACCTTTAAATAACGGTCCTGGCAACGTTATAATGACGTTATTTTAACCAATAGGTTATTGGTTTTCAAATTGTTACTTGGGAGTGTAAAGGGGGTAGACGATGCTAATCTCGCCATTTCGTCCGCCTTCTCGTTACCTTTAATGCCTCTGTGCCCTTAAACTAGCCCCCAGACTAGCGCAGTTTGTATTGCGCTTAACAGTGTATCAAGGGCATCGTGGAATTCTAGAGTAAGAGCTGAGGTGAGCTTATTGCCACACAGCGATTTGATCGCTGCCTGGCTGTCTGTGCAAATATACAGGACCTATTCATATGAAACTGGACAGTCAACTATGTTCGTCACTTTCACACTTTCACTGAATGATTGAGAGCATCGTATATGGTGTTCAGTAGAGAGATTTTTGTCTTTTATCTCTTTTCAGCTGCTTAGGATTATTCCTGTGATTTCTGTTTGGAAAATCCCAACGTATTTTCCGAGCGATATTGGTTCACTGCATTGTATTTTCGGGCTGTGATATCCTCCCCCACAAAGATTAGTTCGTGATCCATCCGAGTACCAGGAAATTGCGTCTCCTGCCAGTATATGTGATGGAATTAACCATGCTTCTCTCTTTGGAGGCATGAGATCGTATGGCATTCCGAGTTCGGGGCTTTGCCTCAGCATTATATGTATGCCAAATCTTTAAGTGAGTGACCGTAGTTGTTTTCGAGGAACATCAAAGTTTTTTTCATTTTTAGGGCTGTGTACATAAAGCGGCTTCAAGTTCGTCATCATTTCTAGAGCCGCTGTCGGTGCGGTTTGCATAGCGCCTGTTATACCCACAAGGGCTAGTAGTTGTAGCTTACTCAACTGTTTCTGTACGGTGGTTAGCTTACCTACATCTCGGCCATCATATTTTTGACGCATAGCTGAGTCTGGGTCTCACAATTGCTGTGTAGATCTAGTGTAGTATCTTTGGACTTTTATTTGAATGGATAATTTGAACTTAAGTGTATACGACAAACTGCTTTATTTCATTCGTGCATATTATTAGTCATTTATATGCCTGAAAGTATGACCATATTTTAGCCGAGGTATTATATATATATAATAGGTATATTCATAGATTCATAAAGGGGAAAGATAATGCCAGAAGGAGCTATGGTAAAATGTCGTGCCCAATGAAGAAGCAAAAACTAAAAGATAAATATTCTAGTCTCCGGAAGAGGGTAAAAAACGTAATCAATGAATGCTTTGACAATTATGTCAATTACTGCGAGGATAAGCTTAAGTCTAATACAAAATGTTTTTTCGCATTCACGAAAGCACTGAAAAGAAACGAATTCACTTCCGAGTAGAATGAGATATGGATATGAGGATAGCAGTGATAAATATGTGATATGCAACCTGTTCGCAAATTTTGTTGCTCGTCGATTACGGAAATGCAGGTTAAGGAGACTCTAAAAAGATTCAACGTCAATAAAATAGCTAGTCCAGATGCAATACCCATGTTGTTCTTTGTAAGTTTGTCGTCATCTTTGAGTCTACCTTTAAGCATTCTTTTCAATAAATCTTTGGCCGAAAGAAAGTTTCCAACAGAATGGAAAACAAGTTTTGTCTCGCCGATTTTTAAATATGGTAAGAAAGATGAAATTACAAATTACAGGGCAGTATCGATAATGTGTGCTATAGTAAAAATCTTTGAACGGCTGGTATTTGTCAAGTTATTTGATTTGGCAAAGGATAACATAGTTGAGACACAACATGGATTCCTTGCTGGTAGATCCACTCAATCAAATTTGATGGACTAAACATCTAAAGTAGCAGTACAAATAGTTAATGGTGGACAGGTAGATACCATATATACCGACTTCACTAAGGCATTTGACAAAGTTGATCATAAAAGACTAATAGGAAAGTTAAAATCTTTTGGCTTCAGCATAGATATGCTGGAATGGTTCAAGTCATACTTGAGTGATAGGTCACAGTTCGTCGTAATTGGTGAATCAAGGTCAGATAAGATGGTACACCAACATCTGGAGTACCTCAAGGTTCGATTCTCGGACCATTTTTATTCATCATATTCATTAATGATCTCTTAACGTCTCTATCATCATGTTACGGTTTCGCGGATGACTTGAAGGTATTTCGCCCAATTAGAGATGAAAATGACTGTGTCTTGTTACAAGAAGATTTTGTCAAGATTTACAACTGATGCACTGATAACAAAATGCTTCTAAATTTAAAAAATTGTGCTATTATGTCAACAACACATGGATCCAAAACGTTATTCGATTATGGTCTCAAAAATGTAATTCTGGAGAGAGTGTCTGAAATAAAGGACTTAGGAGTAATTTTCAATGATAAATTGTCTTTTAATGAACACGAAAAAAGCCTATCAAATGCTCGGATTTATTTTTCGTTGTGTGAAATATTTTAAAAACAGGTCAAGTCTAATGCTGCTCTATAAGTCTCTGGTCATGAATCGATTAGAATATTGCTTATCTGTATGGAATCCGCAATACAAAAATGCAATAAATCAAATTGAACGGGTATAAAAAAAAAATTACGAGAATGTTCTACTTCAAATTCAACAGACAAACCCCAAGACACACACGGCGACTTGCAAACCCCTACATAAACAGCTAAGGTTCCATCAACCGACAAGATCAACTAGACAGAATCATCTAAATCAGCAAATAGTTAACACTCGGTCCACGAGATTATTCTACTTACCTACATTAACTACATATTACGAAGCAAACTCGCCAATATACAGACTTCAACGTAAGCATGATCGGCATGATCAGTCCTTCAGCAACATGGACATTATAAATAGTAGATTTTCATCTTTGAAAAGGAGAATAAGAAACTATTTTCAATACTAAATACCGATTTCTTTGTTAGTTTTGATAGTGTAATTTGTTATTAAGATAAGATGAACATGTTATTGGGCTTTATGCCTGTTTGTTTATCTATAAAAATTAAATAAATAAATTATGGTCGACTCGACTATAATTTTCATTATAGTCCGACAAAATAATTTCCGCCAGTAATCTCCATTACGAGTATAGTTTGACCGTAATATCATGACGTTAAATCTTAATGAAAATTAAAAAAAGCCACGAATGGCTAAATGCCCAAATGATGTAAGCTATCGTATTAACCAAGGGATAAATAGCTTCATTATAAACTCGGTACGTGAATATTCCAACATTCACTTCACCACTGTAATGGCACCATTAAATCCCTTGATTAATAATACACTATTATCACATAATGTTTACAAGGCGAGAATTTGTTGATCCTTTTATTCAATCTGGAATATCGACGTAATTGGTGAATTTAGAGGAAATTATTACGAGATACGAGAAAATATTTTGCTCCTCTTACTGCAGTTTAGTTTCAATCAATCACAATCGTTAGCAGAGGGAAGCAATTAAGGGAACAATGGAGCGAAAAACTAACCACATACATTCATGAGAAATGTTAAAATTACCAAAACAAAATGGTTGATTATGATGGTGTAAAGTATACAAAGTCGTAGAAAAGTACCTTGAATCATTCATTCCACCTCAACCATAATTACGAAACCTCGTGTTGTAACATATTATTTCCAGTTATTCAGTGATGAATGACCGAAAATTTAATTCAAAAAATGAATTCACAAATTTTTGCCATGTTTTAATCGAAAATTTTATTTCATCGAAACTGCGGGTGATGTTTTACAAGTTGAAAATAACTGTTAACTCATATACATTTTTAATGTAATTACCATAATCGTTCAACAGTCTAGCAGTTCCGCAGTTCCATTGACATAAATCTTACACAAACCATACCAATAACACTAATCAAGCAAAAGTAATTCCATTTACATGTCTGAAATTTCGTAGTCATGCGTTGTGATTTGAGTGATTATTTAACTTCTACGTCCTCGAAACACGATGCTATACACCTGAGACCATTTTTTCAAATTAAACTTTCATTGGTAGATGTATACAGCCAATAGCATTTCTTCTTCCATGCGAACGTGATTGTCTCTCTCTGAATTGATTTGAAATGTTGTTAGTTCTGTCGTACACACTACGGAATTCATATTATCATTGATACACGTTCGTTGATTCATGGAAGTTTCTCTTTCACACGCATAGTTATAATCCAATTCATTTAAAATGTAAACTCTTTTATGAGCCTGCGTACCATTCATTTAATAAAATTTTTGTGCGCGTATACAATTCATTCATAAACCTGAAGACGTTCAATATTTTATTTTAATAAATTGTTTGTGAATTGGTGATGAGGAGGTTTTGACAAACCGTATTTTAATTCTTCAATTGGTAAGACTGATGACTGAAAGTTGATAGTCGGTTGTTGGTTTCGAAGGTTAGTGTAAGAATGATGTTTCGATTGTAGATGGTAACTGTTTACTTTCTACGATGAGTCATTTTTACTTGCTAAATTATGAGTTCAAATAGTTGGCTAGAGTTGAATGACTAAAGGCGATAGTTCGATAGTTGATTGTAAATTCATACAAACGCCGAGATAGTGAACGGGTGCAGTCGAAACGGGTAAAATGAACGGTTCTTTTTTTGAGTATCCTAAAACTTATCACTTTACGTGTTTTCCTATAACATATCTGTGTTTTAACAGCCTCTTAGATTTTAGAAATGAAGTTAACGAATGCCTTCAGATGGCAAGTAATACGAAAAATCGAAAAATGCTACTGTCTTGGTAGCAAAAAGTTGTAATAAAACTAGTAGAACTAGTAGCAGTTGTAGGTCATATGTGTTCAACAAGACGAAGTTAAGTAGTGACACAAAAAGTTAACTATTAAGAGGTCAATCTTTAATCTAACGATCCCGTATGGTAGTGAGAGTTGGGTAGGCTGTGGATAGATTATCTGATTCACGACTTGGAGGTTTCTAATATGGGGCATTCATTCACCGACGGATAGATAAATAGATTTCTGGTCGAGGCGGCCAACTGGCCTTGAAACATGGATACTATGATCCTTTGTTACTTCCACGTTACTCTTCTATCATTCAACCTAGTTATGTATTCTGTCTTAGTTAGATTCCCACATTAAATGTTCCCATTTCAGAACACATAGTTGTAACCGGTACGCCGAATAAGCCTCGTCGTCTGATCACACGTACTACGATACATCTTCTAGCCTCTGGCACAAGCCGTACACGCCAAATAAATCTCGCTGTTTGGGCCCGGACTTTACGATACATCTTCAAGCCTCCGTCGAAACTATGCTTATTCTAAACGAGCCCGTAAATGCAGTGTATCTCACACAACTGAAATACCTTTTTCTAGGGCATTTGTGTGAGCAACCATTAATCTGTTTTTTGGACCACATGCTTAACGTGAATTCAGAAGCACACCTATATATTGTAGCTGTATATATAGGATTTCGTTTGGTGTTCGTTATATCTTCGCCTTAAGATAGACTCAGAAATATGTACACAGAATTCATCGTGTTAGGGTGACGTCATACATGTCGTTCTTCATTCACAGACGGATATAAAACGAAAGAAGGTACTGGAGCAGGATGAATATACTGCGAAAAGTTGGTACTTAGCTTTTCGATTCCGGCAGGAATCTCTGCGACTGTCTTTCAATCGGAAAGTCTGGCGCTGTTGAATCCAGGGACACAAAGCTACCAGCTAAATGTCTAAATTCTATAAGTGGCTTTTGCTAGTCACTACTGGCTAATTTACTGGATGGATATTCTCCCCAACACACACCGTGCCAGTAATTCTACGAGAATGAAATACTTTATTTAGGGCATGTTGCCCGTTTAACGTTTGTATTTATTCTGATTTAATTCGCTGTAAAATCCTCGTATTTATACCTAAGTCTAGGGTCACTTGACCATTTTCATTTAATTAACATATTCGGAGCACTTCGATTTTCTTCACTTGATAGAGTGAAAATACTCTTTGTAAAAATTAACGATCCCGAACACCCATATATTTACATGTATTTTACTCCATAAAAATGGTGGGAGTATGTTGAATCCCGAACAAAGAGTATTTTCACTCTATCAAGTGAAGAAAATCGACGTGCTCCGAATATGTTAATTAAATGAAAATGGTCAAGTGACCCTAGACTTAAGTATAAATACAAGGATTTTACAGCGAATTAAATCAGAATAAATACAAACGTTAAACGGGCAACATGCCTTAAATAAAGTATTTCATTCTTTTAGAATCAGTGGCACCTGAGTGTTGGAGAGAATATCCCTCCAGTGAATTAGAAAGGTGACCAACGGAAGGTCACATTAAAATCGAATTAATCCTACAGCTGGTACTTGTAGGCTCTGGATTCAACAGGCGCCTAATGTGGCAAAGAGAATAGATGGTTCAAACAGAATCGAACGTATCTTAAGTAAATATTGCCTTATACAATTACGTCCATATTAAATTATCATCTTGCTGATTATCTTTCAGAAAGAAACAGTGTTAAAAATTCGAATAGATTTACCCGATTTATGTAGAAAAAACACGTTGTAGAGATTCAGTTTTAGCGCGCTGTCTGAGTCTAAAAGCTCGAAATTAAAAAGTTGCTTCCATAAATTTGTCAGGCATGCCCAGACCTTTCAAACAAAAAAAATTATGAAAATCGGAAAAGATTTGCAAAAAGCACTTACCACATAAACGGCCCTAGCTCAGCGGCCCAGGTTCAATTCCAAAAAAGGTTTTTCAATTACATTTTTACTCAAGTTACGGACTGATATTTTTTTATTGCTCTGATTCGTCATCTAAGGACCATGATCGATGCTCCCACTACTTCCGGGTCGAAATTGGGCTGGTTACAAATGTCGTGGTAAACGCATAAGACCCCTTTTCGAAGAACTTTGTTCTTCGTAGGGGTCTAATGATCGTTATCTGCTCCAGAGCCTATTTTAAGGAATTTAAAATTTCTGAAATCACCAAAAATTACTAAAGTTTACCAAATTTTATCAAATGATTTTGCGGTAATTTTATGTAATTTTTGGTAATTTTAAATTCCTTCAAATAGGCCCTGATCTGCTCAGATAGCAAATCGGCGATCAAAGTTATACCATCTTACAAATTCTCAGCGAAATCAGCCGTAGAAGCAAGAGAAGGCATGGAAGCCTTATCAGAGAACAATCATGCGTCCCTGGCGTGGGTTCCGGAACACTCGGATATTCTGGGATATGAAAAAGCTGATGAATTGGCGAAAATAGGGAGCGATACGAGTTTTGTGGGACCAGAGCCAGCCTTAGGTGTTCTCGCCGGGGCAATATTGAGACTTCTGAAGCAGAAGAATGACACCATAAAGCCTGGAATAAAATACAAAACTTTAGACAAGCCAAAGAGATGTTGGAGAAGTACCAAATACCTTTTGAGCTTTATTAGAAGCAGTCGCAACAGTAACAAGGTTGCCGAGAAATCACAACACACACACACACACACGCAAAACCACACCACAATAGATTGAAATAGATAGAAATTTTAATAGCCATGTGGACTACACGTGCGAAAAGGCAATGAAAGCCACCGCAGCATTAGCCAGAATAATGCCAAACGGCTTTGGACCGCGCAGCAGCAAAAGGAGGCTCCTTGTAAGTGTCACCCTATCGATGTTGCGCTACGGCGCACCAGCGTGGATACAGGCGCTAGATACGAAGAGGAATCGGAGAAGGCTTAATAGAGCCCAGAGGCTGGCAAGCATAAGAGTAGCAAGCGCATATCGAACAATATCCTTAGAAGCGGTATGTGTTATAGCCGGGACGATGCCCATATGCATAACGCTGACAGAAGACAGTGAATGTAATAGAAAGAAGAGAATGGAGGGTCAAACTACCAAAACAGTTAGGACGAAATTAAGAGCCGAATCACTGAGACAGTGGCAGCAAGAGTGGGACTCCTCGGACAAGGGAAGGTGGACCCATAGACTCATACCAAAAATAACGACATGGGTACAGAGAAAACATGGAGAGGTTAATTTCCACCTGACACAGTTTCTGTCTGGTCACGGATGCTTCAGGAAGTACCTGCACAGGTTTGGATTCACGGAGTCACCTTTCTGCACGACATGCGATAGGCAGGAAGAGACTGCGGAGCACGTGTTATTCGTCTGCCCCGCTTCGAACAAGAACGAGGAGAGCTGTTGACTGTGAGTAGGCCAGATGTAAGTGCCGAAAACATAATATCGGAGATGTGCCGCGATGAGGAGGTGTGGATAGTGGCGGATAATGTAGTTGCGAAAATAATGACGAAGCTGAAAATTGCATGGAGAGACGATCAAAGAAGACTGGCAGTTGATCTAAGAGAGTAGGTGCGAAAGCACAGCTCCTCCCCGAAGTAATGCTGTGAGGCGGTTCCGGGGAGAAGAGAGCACGAAGACTAAGGAAGGAGGTTTTAGTTGGTAGGTCATTAAAGAATGGAATCCAACACTAACTTGGTTCAGAATGACCGGGTGTCTATGAAGATTTCCTCACCCTTATAAAAAAAAAAAAGATGTAAGGTGTAGTGAGATGTAGTGTAGTGTAGTGTAGTGAGATGTACTAAGGTGTAGTGAGATGTAGTGAAGTGTAATGAGATGTAGTGTAGTGTAGTAAGATGTAGTGACGTGTAGTGTAGTGAAATGTACTGAGATGTAATAAGGTGTAGTGAGGCGTGGTGACATGTAGTGTGGAGAGGTGCAGTGATGTTGTGTTTTATGTTATAGACTAGCGTGGTTAACCGGGCTTCGCCCGGGATGCATAGCATCTCAAGAGTTGTAGTATTCAATTAAACGAACTCTGAAGGAATTCAATTGTTCGTTATAGAGAAAGTTCGTTATAGAAGCCTTTTTTGAAAAACCTCATTATTTATTAATCATTATTTTATCGTTAATTAACCATATTACTCAATTTTCTCAACAAAATATAAAAAACATCGGCCCAGGGCCGACCTCATTACCGTCCTGTGGCTCCAAGTAGAGGCCTTGGATCCAAATTTTTTCTTGAGTACGGTTAGTCATTCGCTTACCTCAAAAAAAGAAACAATGAAAATTGAAGACAAATGTAGTGTAGTAAAGTGAGATGTTGTGTTGTGAGATGTTGTGTTGTGAGATGTTGTGTTGTGTGGTGTTGCGTATTATAGAGATCGCGTGGTTACCCGGGCTTCGACCGGAATGTTTGTGACCTCAGAAGTTGGGTTATCAGACGAAATATCCTCACGGACAAAATTTCCTGAACCTAATAGTCCCGCTTTAAATATCGCCGGAAAAAACAGCCCCAATCAAGTTTGGGCTTTAATTCAATAGCGTAACAGGCCGTAAAAAAATGGGCATCGAAACAGCGGGGTCGAGGGGAGGTAGCCTTCGCAATGTGGCAAACGACGCTTTTCGGGATGTCTAAGGGGAACAGCGACGTTCTTGGCAGGCGAGGGGGCGAGGGGACAGACCGTTGACAAATAAGTTCTACTTATTAACTTATTATTCTGGTCCTAAGTGGAGGCTCGGACCCATACTTCTATCGACAAATATGTTCTACTCAATTTTTGTCTACAAAATACAAAAAAAAATTTGCCCAGGGCCGACCTCAAGACCGTTCTGTGGGTCAAAGTAGAGGCCTTGGATCCAAATTTTTTCTTGAGTACGGTTAGTCATTCCCTTACCTCTCAAAAAAAGAAACCATGAAAATGGAATGTAATTTTGCTACATTATACATGAAAAACATATAGGACCGTACTCGACGTCTTTTTTTTTGGGGTTAGCTAAGTCCAAACTCAAAAAAATATTACTTCCATCAAATGTATGACATTCATTAACCTTTACAACAAAAAAACATAAATCCGAAAACCACTTGAAACGCCCTAGCTCAGCGGCCCTTCGTCCAAATTGGCCTATTTATCCCACACCCAGTCCTGGTATTTCATTTCAGGGGAAAAAAATTTTGAGAATCGGTTAAGATTTACTGTTTACGTTTAATGTTTACGGACGGACGGATTGACAAATTTTTTTTTTGCAATTCGGCATCTAAAAGTACCATGATCGATGCTCTCCTCTTACTTTCCTACTCTAATCAAAAGGTTACAACGCATAGGATTCATAATTTGTATGGGTACAAAAAATTTAATTCATCGCCATATTCGAGTTCAAAAGCACAAAAATGTTATGAAAAGTATTGAAAACTTTAAAGTTCTAGAACTGGGAAGATGATGGCGTATTCTGGAGGATAAATCTTTTGCCAACATTCCTCAGTAATGACCAGTACTCAACTTCTACGAAGAGATTCCTGAAATCTCTATCCCTCCATGTTATGGAGATGATCGATAATGAAATTTGATATTTCATGTATTTTATATTATATATGTAGTGTTGTGTTGTCAAGTGTAGCGTAGTGAAGGGAAGTGTAGGTGTAGTGTGAAGGGAAGCGATATGTATTGTAGTGTAGCGATGTGTAGTATAGTGTAGCGATATGTAGTGAGATGTAGTAAGGTGAAGTGAGATATAGTGAGATGTAGTGAGAAGTAGTGAGATATAGTGAGGAGTGGTGACATATAGTGTAGTGATGTGCAGCGAAGTTTGGTTTTATATTATAGATGTAGTGAATTGTAGTGAGGTATAGTGTAGTGAGATGTACTAAGGTGTGGTGAGATGTAGTGTAATATAGTGAGATGTAGTGTAGTGTAGTACATACATACACACATACACACATGGGCTGTCAAATGGTGTGTTAAGCGCAATATAGTACTCCTTATGTACATTAGCCTCTGTCCACCTACTCCTACATCCTATCCTACCCGTGGTGACACCTGTTATAGTGAGCAACCCCACGAACGATCAGGTAGCCAACCCTGGTGTAGTAGTGTGGGTCACTTAGCTGAAGGATGAGGGGGGCTGTCTTCGGGTAGTACCTAGACGCTACGTTTAGAGAGGGCTGAAGACAGCTAGGCGCTATCAAGATGGGATGGCGGCTTAGCATGGTGGCGAAGGATCTCGACGGTAAGAGACAACGGCAGCATGCAAAGTCCTAGTCAGATGGACTACCATCATTCACCAGTGCCACGGGCACATTAAGACCAACGCCAGTGCGGTCTTAATTACGGCATACTGGCAAAGCATTGAACACGGACAAGGAATATCGACCAGCGGATGAAATTTTAGACAAGGGCTGACAACTGTGGTATTCCACTACCTTAATAAGGAAAGGTGACATCTTCACGAAACGGCTAGTGGGCTAATATCATGGTTGCCCCCGTCCCGGTAAAACCTTGGCAGGCCTCCAAGTACGTTCGAAAGCTCGTCCTGTGAAAAGGAGGTGTAGGCTCAGATGAACATTCCTGACTAATACCGATCTGGCTCTGAACGCGGTGCCCCATGAAGGACCGTGTCAACCCTAGCATGGCCTCACTGCTTGCATAGATAACCATGAGATCACGAAGGTAACTACACAATCGAGTTGGAGATAGCGGCTTGGAGGGGGGACCCAACAGCATGGAATTAGGAAAGGAAGGGAAGGAGTTAAAAGAAAATCAACAAGAAAATCAACAGGGAAATCAGCAGAGGAAATCGGAGGATCAGCGGATGGATCAATCGAAGGTTCAGCTATTTGACGTGTTCGCAAGACGATCGAAAGTGGCGAGGTCGCCCCCGGGAAGGGAAGCGAGAAGTATAGAGGTTATCCACACAGACGTTCTCCACAACGACGACAACGATGAACCAAAGCAGACAAAATTGGAGCTAGTTAAAAAGATGGTGAAAGAGTTACACGAATTTATACAAAATAAAAATAACGTGCACAAAGACATTAAGACGAAGGTATTCAGCATTCGAGCCTGCCTAAACGAAGTGGAACAGGAAGATAAGCCGTGGAGGATGCGGAGATTCGAAGCAAATTACAAGAAGGCGAGAGCAGGCATTGAAGTCGGCGAAGTTACTGAAGTTGGCGAAGGGATCGAGGTGCTAGCCACCCCGCTCTCGACAAAAAGAAGACAAACACCGGATATTACGCCCACTCCAAGAAGCGCGGCAAAAAGGAGTAAAAGGGACAGGAGAAACAATGAAAGGACCACAAACAGACTGGATGCACAAACAACGAAGCTCAGTATAAGCGAGTGGAGAGAGGTGAGAAAAAAGAAGAAAGGGAAGAGCGAGAAGCAAAAGCTTAGAAGTCTGAGACCTAAAGCTGATGCTCTAATAGTGGCGGCAGAAACAGGAATGACGTACGCCGATATCCTCAAAAAAATTAAAGAAGACCCAGACCTAAAGGACCTGGGTGAAAATGTCTCGAGAATAAGACGAACGCAAAAAGGCGAAATGCTGTTTGAACTCAAGAAGGGCCCAGAAATTAAAAGTGCAGATTATAAAGAACTAGTCAAGAAGTCACTGGGCGAAGCAGCAAAAGTGAGAGCGTTGTCCCACATGACCACGATTGAATGTAGGTATATGGACGCAATCACGACAAGCGAAGACCTTCGAAAAGCCCTGAAAGAGCAAGGTAATATAAATGACGAGATAGATTCCATGACGATACGTATGAGAAAAACGAGAGACGAACTCCAAACGGCGGAAATAAAACTTTCAGTGGACGCAGCGATTAAGATTCTGAAAAGCGGCAAGATAAAGGTGGGCTGGTCCGTATGCCCGTTGAGGGAAACCCAGCAGTTGGAAAGGTGTTTTAAGTGCATGGACTTTGGACACCAAGCAAGGAACTGCAAGAACGAAGAGAGATCCAAGTTGTGCAGGAGATGTGGGGGAGAAAACCACCTAGCAAGAGATTGCACGAAACCACCAAAATGCCTGCTGTGCACGTCAGAAAATGACCACGTGACGGGTGGAGCGAGATGCCCAGTCTATAAACAGGCGCTTAAATCAAAGACGGGACAAGAATGGAAGTGATCCAAATAAACCTTAATCATTGTGACATGGCACAACAACTTCTTTGGCAAGCCACAGCGGAGCAAAAATGTGACGTAGCCATTATTGCAGAACCGTACCGAATTAATAAAAACAACGGTAACTGGGCTGTTGACAGAGCCGGGATGGCCGCAATATTGACGACGGGAAAGTATCCCATACAAGAAGTTGTATCAGGCACCCACGAAGGATTCGTGATTGCGAAAATTGACGGAGTGTATATTGTCAGCTGTTATGCACCACCAAGGTGGACGATTGAACAGTTTGAACGAATGTTAGACTTACTCACAGGAGAGCTAACGGGATTAAGCCCAGTCAACATTGGAGGCGACTTTAACTCATGGGCAGTTGAGTGGGGCAGTAGATTTACAAACGAAAGAGGCTTCATTCTACAAGAAGCGCTAGCGAGACTGAATGTGGTTCTGGTAAACGTGGGAAACACAACTACTTTCCGCAAGAATGGACGAGAGTCGATTATTGACGTGACATTCTGTAGTCCAACACTAGTACCAAGTCTGAATTGGCGAGTGGATGAAAGCTACACATACAGCGACCACCAGGCATTGAGGTACACTTTGAAAAAGAGTACGGTGGCGGCAAGGCAGATGAATCAAGTAAGAGAGCGGAGATGGAAGACGAGAAATTTCGATCAAGAAGCTTTCAAGGAATACCTCCAATCAGAAGACGAAGGCGTTGAGAAATCGGCAGAAGCATTGACGAAAGTATTGGTGCATGCATGCGACGTAGCGATGCCAAGAAGGATAGAACCGAAGAATAAACGAAAATCGGCATTTTGGTGGAACGACGAAATTAGGCTCTTGCGCGCAGACTGCTTCATGACAAGAAGGAGGATGCAGCGGGCCAAAAGTGAGAGTGCCAGAGCCGCGAGGCGAGACGAACAGCGTACGGCAAAACTAACATTAAAGCGGGTAATCCGAGCTAGCAAGAGAAACTGCTTTAAGAAGCTGTGCCAGGAAGCTGACGCAAATCCATGGGGAAACGTGTACAGGATAGCGAGGACAAAAATTAGAGGTTCATCAGTGCCAAAAGAAAGTTGTCCTGAGAAGCTAGGAGCCATAGTGAGAGGGCTATTCCCGCAACATGAACAGGTCGCATGGCCGCAAACTCCTTACGACGATGAAATTGAAGACAGACAGGACCGGGTGAGCACTATAGAAGAGATTCAGACGGCTGTCAAAAAGCTGAAAAATAACAAGGCGCCAGGACCAGATGGGATCCCCAATGTAGCTTTGAAGACGGCGGCATGCATAAAGCCGGACATGCTCAGATTGACATTGCAGAAGTGCCTCGACGACGGAAATTTTCCTGATATATGGAAGAAACAGAAGCTGGTCCTACTACCAAAACCAAGGAAACCACAAGGTGAACCATCAGATAGACCTATATGTTTGCTGGATGGTATGGGAAAACTGCTGGAGGCCATGATCCGGAACAGATTACACAAAAACACAGAGGGTGAGCACGGACTGTCCGACGACCAATTCGGATTTCGAAAAGGAAGATCGACGATCGAAGCAATAGAAAGAGTTAGGGAGATTGCCGACAAGGCGCGAAAGAAAAAAAGAACAGGGAACCGCTTCTGCGTTATAACGAAGATAGACGTTGAAAATGCCTTTAATAACGCAAGCTGGACGGAGATAGCTAAGGCAATGCATGCTATGAGAGTCCCCTATTTCCTCTGCAGGGTAATGAAAAGCTATTTCGAACGACGGGTGCTAATGTACGATACCAGGGAAGGGAAAAAGATGGTAGACATCACAGCTGGTGTTCCACAAGGATCCATATTAGGACCAACGCTGTGGAATACGATGTACGACGCCGCGCTGCGGCTGCAGCTGCCAAGATGGGTTACGACGATTGCTTTTGCCGACGACCTAATTTTCATAGTTATCGGAACGTCAAAGTTGGAGGTGGAAGTCGTCACGAAAGAGGCGTTGGAAACTGTAGAAAGTTGGATGACAATGGCTAAACTGAAGCTGGCCCATCAGAAAACCGAGATCATGCTCGTGAGCAATTGTCGGAAAACTGAGCGGATTGTAATGAACAGCGAGGGGAACGAGATCACATCCACTCGCCAGCTAAAACACCTTGGAGTCATGTTAGACGATCGTGGAAACTTTAATGCCCACGTAGATTATACGTGCGAAAAGGCAATGAAAGCCAATGCAGCACTGGCCATGATAATGCCGAAGGGGTTTGGACCGCGCAGCAGTAAAAGGAGGCTCCTAGCAAGTGTTACCCTATCGATACTGCGCTACGGGGCACCAGCGTGGATAAGGGCGTTAGACACAAAGAGGAACCGTAGGAGGTTGATAAAAACCCAGAGGTTGTCAAGCATAAGGGTAGCAAGCGCATACAGAACGATTTCCTCGGAAGCGGTATGTGTGATAGCCGGAACGATGCCTATATGCATAATGCTGAGGGAAGACAGTGAATGCCACAGACTGAAGGAAAGGGGGGGCCAAAACACCAAAACAGTGAGGGCACAAGTAAGAGTCGAATCACTGAGTCAATGGCAGCGAGAGTGGGACTCCGCGGAAAATGGAAGATGGACTCATAGGCTTATCCCGGACGTAACCACATGGGTAAATAGGGAACACGGAGAGGTTAGCTTCCACCTGACGCAGTTCCGGTCGGGTCATGGGTGCTACAGGAAGTACCTGCATAGGTTTGGACACGCGGAATCACCTTTCTGCGTGACATGCGTTGAAGAGGAAGAAACTGCAGAGCACGTTGTGTTTGTCTGTCCCCGTTTTGAACAAGAGCGATGTGAGCTGATAGCCGCGAGCAGGCCAGACGTAAACGCCGACAACATAATATCGGAAATGTGTCGCGACGAAGAAGTGTGGAAAGTAGCGGACAACGCAATTGCGAAGATAATGGTGAAGCTACAAAGTGCAGGGAGAGACGATCAACGAAGACTGGCAGTTGATCTGAGAAAGTAGGTGCGAAAGCACAGCCCCTCCCCGAAGTAATGCTGTGAGGCGGTTCCGGGGAGACGAGAGCGTGGCGATCAAGGAAGGAGGTTTTAGTTGGTAAAAATCCAACACTACCTGGGTCCAGGAGGACCAGGTGCCTTTTGAAGGTTTCCTCACCCTTGAGAAAAAAAAAAAA
>CM055404.1:121679220-121709602 GCA_029228625.1 Pseudolycoriella hygida
ATAATGACGAAGCTGCAAATTGCATGGAGAGACGATCAAAGAAGACTGGCAGTTGATCTAAGAGAGTAGGTGCGAAAGCACAGTTCCTCCCCGAAGTAATGCTGTGAGGCGGTTCCGGGGAGAAGAGAGCACGAAAACTAAGGAAGGAGGTTTTAGTTGGTAGGTCATTAAAGAATGGAATCCAACACTACCTTGGTTCAGAAAGACCGGGTGTCTATGAAGATTTCCTCACCCTTATAAAAAAAAAACCACAATAGATTGAACTACCATCATAATCATCAATCTCAACCAATCAATCATGAGTAGAGCACAATCAATCCAACAAGGCGATCTTGGCGCTAGGCCTCTCGAGATGCAACTTTGTTATTTTCTTTTTGTATTGTGCAACCCAAATAATAAATCAATCAATCTAACATAAGCATAGCGAAGGTCAATGCAGGGTATTAAAAGGAGTGGAAAAAACTATAGTAAAATTCTTAGAGCAAGTTTTGGTAGAAGTTATAGTAAAACAAATGCATGGGACCCGTACGTATCAGAATAGATGTGGCCAACAGAATAGATGTTGCAAAAAGATTCGAACGTATCAAAGTAAATGTTGCCTTAACTCTGAAGTGTATGAAATTACGTCGACATTAAATTGGATTGGAAATTGCCGAAAGGGCAATATTGAAAAACCCGTCCGAAGAAACGGCGTAAAAGTCTCTCCAAATATTCAAGAAACCGTCAAAATAAACAAAAGTAACAACTTTCTTTTCAGACATATTTTCAAAAAATGTTATTTGTACTACCGCCTAAATTAGAACCGACCTAGAGCACTTAGGAAAGGCCTCTGACCCATACTTCCATAGACAAAAATGTTTGCCACTGACACTGATCTTCTATCACTTATAGTTCTCAAAATGTTTGAATTTTTCGAAAATATATTGTCTGTATATTGGGAGGCATCATGACATGCGTATCACCTAAACCAACGACTTTGCCTTTGACACCGATCTTCTATCTCTAATCGTTCTCACTTTTTCTTGGATGCTTTTAAGGCTTTCATTACCTATCGAATAGAAAAAGAATCGCGAAAATCGGATAGAATTTACTCGTACAAGTAGGGCCCTAGTGGGTCCGCTTCTTTAGGGCTCTAGCTAGGTTCGTTCTTCGTACGGGTCTAAAAATATAGTCAAAGTAGTAAAATTTTCTTCCATTCATTGCTTCTAAACAAGAACAGAATATATTTCCCAAACATTAACAAGAATTTTTTTATTGTTCGATGGAAAACGATGCGGACCATGGGCTGTGAACGTCCGTAGAATATACATTTGGCTATAAATCCATATCCATATCCATATTATAGATTCTCTATGGTTTAATTGATTTGCTGGATAACAAAAGAGATGTTTCTTTGAAATGTTTGAAGAGAACTGATAGAGGGGCACAGATAGTACAACAGCAAGTGAATCATCAGCTTGTGCCTCTTTTTAGACCCGTACGCATCGATTTTTATAGGATAATGAGAGATAGCGCAAATGACATATATGTCATATATGTCATACGCTCAATATGAAAAATGTACCACTTTGCACTAAACTTTGCATAAAACAATGGTAACTCAAGCAAATTCGTAATAGTAAAGGAGGGTAGAATGTATTGTTAAAAATGAATCCTGTGCTCTATCCGCTTTATTTCAAATTGTTATAGATAGTGTACTAAGAGTGAGTGAGAAATGAAAATAAGGTTCCGTCTTAACATACCGATTCACCTGTGAACAAATTGCTATCGGGTGAATATCACAGATATATCCGCGACCTTTTCTTTTACGTAGATAGATAGATAGAATAAGTGGGTGGATATTATCCTGCACCCAAGCCTCAGATGGGCCTGTTGTGCTTGCCATTTACATTAACATTGACTTTGTCTACATCAACTATCAAAATGCACCAAAATCAACGTCCGAATTCTATAGTCTGTGTATCGACACCCAAACTTCACCGATAAAATTATAAATAGAGAGAATATTGAAGACTCTATCGCTATTGAATTCTGAATATAGCGTTAGCGACGGAATTTTTTTCAACGGGGTTATTCTCAACGAAAACTGCGACATCTGTTGTCCTCGTAGCGTCGATATTATGGACTAAAGATAATCAGCTCCAAATTATCAATTATAGTGTAACTGTAAATTTTAGCTAAGTACACACATTTGCCGTAACACAAAATTTCGGTCACCCACATTACGGCCAACCGAACACGCAGAATTCCGTTCGCGTTTAGTTCGGCAACCAGTATACACTTTGGGACCATCCATAAATGACGTTCAGTTTTTTCAGTGCTGCCAGCACATTTAAATCGTTCATAACTCGATAAATATCTATTCTGGTGATTCAAGCGTGTGTTCTAACCCCCCCCCCCCCCACTTAGAGGGGGTATTTAGGGGGGTAGAACACACGTTTGACTCGCCAGAATGGATATTTATCGAGTTATTAACGATTTAAATGTGCTGGCAGCACTGACAAAACTGGACGTCATTTATGGATGACCCCTTTGGCCGTTCTTACCTCACCGAAATTATTCACAAAATTTTTTAATATTTCACAACTCCAAAAAACACAAAACACAAACTTAGCTGTTGACAATATACAATACAGCAAAAAGATACAATTTTATTGATGAAACACATGAAAACAATACAAATAATTACTATTTAAGTCGACCGTAGGATTTCCGCTGGTTTTTGCATGCCAAAAACTTCGGTCGTCAATTACGGTCGTTGCGGAACGTAAGTTTCGGCGAGCAGTACCCATATCAACCGAAACGAAATTTTGCGACGCGATCATTACGGTCGACCGTAAAAATCTATGGGGATTTCGTTTACGGTCGATGTGTGTACTTAGCTTTACATAGCAATGCGAAAG
Source organism: Pseudolycoriella hygida (assembly GCA_029228625.1). Classification (NCBI taxonomy): domain Eukaryota; kingdom Metazoa; phylum Arthropoda; class Insecta; order Diptera; family Sciaridae; genus Pseudolycoriella; species Pseudolycoriella hygida. Next base: position 121,682,124 of record CM055404.1, read on the forward strand.
TGACAGATGCGAAATTTTTCGAATTAGGCAACTATGAATTTCATTCATAAAATGGAAAGTTATGAACGAAATTTGATGTTGCCGCGTTAGAAACATTTCGCATCTGTCATTTTCGCAATGTTATGAATAGGCACGGTTAGTTTGCTTCAAATGTCAAGAAGTGTATAGAATGTGTCACCAACTATTAAGAGCTGAATATAATGCGGTAGCCTTGCATACGATATTCATCTGCTTACAAAACCCACATTGCTACCACCTCATCACGTCTCTGGTAAAATCATTGAACGCATTCACTGACTTTGTGGTTGACAAACATTTTTACAAAAAAAAAAAAAAAATCCATAGACTGGCTTTAGCAGAGGGCCTGTTGTTTACATTTCATTTATTTCGTGCAGTGTTTACCACATTTGCTTTGGTTTGATAGATTCATATCCAACAAATAAAAAATGTCCCACCGTAGAGACGATAGAGACGATAACAGATCGCACACAACCGGTGACAATCCGCCGATGTCCCGATTGTTCGTGATATGCAACAAAAATCAAGATGAACAGGACTTTCGCAATGCTTTTTCGAAGTTTGGCTCAATCGAAGAGATTTGGGTGGTTCAAGATAAGTACACGGGGGAAAATAAAGGTTGGTGGCAGCGTAGGTGGGTGTTTATAAGAAAACTAAATTGATCGAATTTAGGGATTGCTTACATCAAATTTGATAAAACATCATCTGCCGCAAATGCTCTAGAAGAGATGAATGGGCAAGTGATAAATGGATCTTCTCGACCGATTAAAGTGGTTGTTGCGTCAAGGTACACCCTTTCTCTTTTGCACCAAATTCCGATCTTAGATTTATGATTTTTTAGCCGCAATCAAGGCTCTGGTCGACAAGAGAATGAAGAAGAAAAGTACCTTCGCCTTTTTGTAATAGTTTCAAAAGAAATGACGGAAGGAGACATACGAACAGAGTTTGAAAATTTTGGTGAAGTTGAGAATGTGTCAATATTAAATGATCCAGTCACCAAAGAGCCCAAAGGATTTGCCTACATTAAGTACACAAAGTCAGTATAAAGAAAATATTTATGGCAAAAAATGAGATCCAAATTTCTTCGGCATCATCCTATTCCGAATTCAGCAGACGAAATCTGACCTACGATTGATGTTGAGGGGATATGGTGAAGGTTTCGACTGAGAAAGAGGGAACTTTCGATTTTAACTCAACACCAATCGTAACTCGACCAGAAAAATGAATTCAATTGATGTCCGAGGTATGGAACAGAGGAATGAATTTTTGCCCAAAATTTCAATTTTCTCCTGGATTTGAAGACATGACTTAAGTTTTCCATTGACTTAGGTTTTCGGATGCCGCTAACGCTTTCGAGAACTGCGATCCAAAATTTAAGGCTGTGTTTGCGGAACCTAAAATATCCGGACGAAGTAGCAGGAGGGATCGTGATCGTTCAGACAGTCGGTATTCTCGCTACAACGATTCATTCAACTACGACAGATTTGATCCCAGAGTACGCAATAATAGAAACAGACCGTCAAAGACCTTGCTGAACATTACATGTAGTCATTTGGTACATTTTCCCCACCTTAAATGAATCATGAATGTCAAATTGAAAACATTTCTCTTAGATTGACTACGAACAATTGTGGCGGTTGTTTGATATCATTCCAGGTTTAGTACATTGTGAAATCACAGGGGAATGTAAGTTTAAATCAACTGCAATGATTTGGTACAAAGTTCCATTTTGTTTCAGGTGATGATAATAGAAACTTCGCAATTGCTGAGTATGTGACTCATGAGGCCGCTTTATATGCTAGGTAAGAAATAACAACCTTGTGAAGCGCTTTGAACAAAAGAATTCGTAGGTCTCAGTGAGAGATTGTATCACTGCAAAAGTCACTATTCACATCGGTTGGGACATTTAAGGAGGAATGTTATTGGATGCGATGCAAATAAATTCGCTCGAACAAATACACTCACTTACTGTTTACACTGACCAGTTTAAGAACAAAAACAGCTACATTAACTGGTCATTTGAAGGCAATATCAAAATTTCCATGCGAAAGCTTGACAGTTCCTACAAAAAAATCAGTTTTATTTGCTGGGACTCGCCCTCATAAACAGTTAATTGAAATGGGTATGGAAAGTAGCGATAGAGTGAAGTCAAAGAAGTTGATTTCCTTGGTGCAGCTGGTTGCAGCTTGGCGCAAGAAAGATATTGCACATTTACGTGCGAACCCCCTTACTTTACTTTTTCGGCACTACGGCCACTTATGGGCCTTGGCCTGCTTGAGGATTCTGAACCAATTGCGTCTGTTCTTTGGCGCGTATTGCCAATTTCTTATTCCGATTGTCCGAAGATCTTGTTCGACGTCATCAATGATCTAATTTTTGGGCGGCCAACTTCCCTTCGACCTTCTGATTCGTTACGGAATAATTTTCTGTTTTCATCCATGCGTGCTACACGCCCCGCCCACCTCAACTTTTGGATTTTAACCACCGCCACTCCGGCCCGCCAAAGTCACGTTCCAATTCAAAGTTACCTCTGCGCTCTTGATGATTACTACAAACATCAGAAGAGCTTTGGGGAAGAAAATGGCAGCGGTACTCATGTTGCTAGACTTCTCTAATTCCTTTGACATGGTGAATCATGACCTACTCTGTGGAAAGCTTTCATCTGCTTTTAGATTTGGTTCGTCATCTGTTGTATTGATGAGGAGCTATCTGTCACAAAGGTATCAGGCAGTGTGCATAAATGGTGTTCTATCGGGTTTTGTTCCTGTCAATATTGGTGTGCTACAAGGTTCCATCCTAGGTCCCCTGCTTTTTTCACTCTACATAAATGATCTGCCTGACCGTGTGAAGTTTATGTCTCCACATCTGTACGCAGACGATGTGCAAATTTACAAATTGATTCGTACAGTTGAGATTAGGGCTTCTATAGAACAAGTAGAGCTGGACTTGAAGGCGGTTAGTGAGTGGTCGGTTGTTAATCGGTTATCCTTGAATGCTCGGAAAACTCAAATTATGATCATTGGCTCCAGCGACTACGTTAAGATGATTCCCTCTGTGGTAAGTGACGGCGTTCAGTGCTATAAGATCTTGGGCGAGGATGGGTCTTTTGTTCAGTGTACTAATGTTATTTTCGATGGGGAAGCTATTGAATATTCGCAGCAGGTTAAAGACTTGGGGATTGTGATAAATCATCGCTTCACGTGGATTGACCACACCGAAAGGGTTGTTCGGTACACCTTCCGGGTCTCCGAAGCTTATGGCCACTTGCACACTGCACTCCGGTCTATGTTGGCGAAAGCCTTGCTCATGCCGCATTTTAGCTATTGCTGCGAGGTATTCTCATATGACCTTCATGGGATCTCTGTTAAGCTGTTGGAAAAGGCATTTGATGCTGTGGTTCGTTATGTTTATGGGAAGGGAAAGTACCAGAGCATAGCGGTTGTCGTGAACAGGTTTTTGGGTACTAGTTTACAAGATCACTATAAACTGAGAGCGATGGTCTTCATATATAGGCTTCTGTGCAGCGGTTCGCCAGCTTACCTGCTTGATCACTTTGTCCCAGGTCGCTCTAATCGCACGCGACAATTCACGCCTCCTAGAGCTTATAACAGAAATGATTTATTTGCACACGGAATTGCGGATTGGAATGCTTTACCGTTAACTGTTAGGAACTCAGGGTCTCCTGACTCGTCTCGTGAGAAATGCACTGCTTTTTTAGTCAGCTGAGCTGTTATGTATTGCGTTACGTCAGAAAGGGATGACATGCATGAGTTATTCTTATATCATCCACTACCTCGAGGTTGAACTCTTCAATGCGTATTTTGTCTCCCTGTTGATTAGCTACCGGACTCGGCTCGGTCTTGGATTTTCAGATTTGTGAAAGTGTCAACTGCTGCTGCATGTGTACGACTGGCGAGGTCCAAGTCGTCTGCAAAGCCCAGAACTCGAACTGTTCCATTCACCAGCGTTTTGTTGGTTTGTAAAGAGAAAGCAAGATAGAGCGTCTCCCTGCTTCAGTCCTTCTCTAACAGCAAACACATCTGACATGTCGTTTTGCACCTTGACACGACATCTGGTGCCATCTAATGTCGCTTTCACAAGACGAATATACTTTGTTTCGAAGCACAGCTCCTTCATCGTCGCATTCAATTCCATACGCTTGGTTCTGTCGTAAGCTTTTTTGAAGTCGATGAAAAGATGGTACGTCCGGACTTGAAACTCTCTGCCCTTTTGTAGAATCAGACGAAGTGTGAATGTGAATATTTGGTCAGGTGTTTGAGCGATCTCGTCTGAATCCGTCTTGATAATCCTCAACGACACTCTCAGCCAGCGGATTTAGTCTTTCGAATAGTACTCGAGCAAAACTTCGTAAGCCGTGTTCAGCAAGGTAGTTTTCGCATTCGGTTTTATCACCTTTCTTATGTAGAGGTAAAATGGCACCCTCTAGCCACCCGTCAGGCAACCCTTCCCTGCTCCATGTTCGTTCTGCTAAATCATACATTACTTTAGACAATTCCTCACCACCCGTCTTCAGCAGTTCTGCTGGTATATTATCCGGACTGGAAGCTTTGTTGTTCTTGAGTTAGGTTATTGCTGCTGAGACTTCCTCTATTGTATGCGCTGCTACGATACGACCGTCGTCGTCAAGAAAAGAAACATCGCTATCGTCAGTCACATCGTCATCCCCGATGAACAATCCATCAAAATGTTCTTTGAATCTCTCCAAGACATCATGTTTTGCAGTAGGCAGCATTCCGTTTGCTGCTTCGCAAATGATTATCCGGGGGTTGATTCCTTTCCCTTGATTGTTTATAGGTTTATAGAACTTTCGTGACTCGATTTACGCTACACAATTTCTCTAGCTAAAGTAGCGTCGAGCTCTCTCTTCTTACGCCGGTGCAAACGCTTTTCCTTCTTCCTCAGTTCTTTGTATCTGCAGCCACATTGTGTTCTCTCGTTCTTGCAGATTCCTTTCTTAATCGCGCAGCGTTTTTACGTTCTGTAGCATTAGCACATTCCGCATCAAACTAGATATAGAAGTCATTAGGGCTCTGATATCCTAAGGTTTTGGTCGCTTCTTGTTTGATTACTTGTCTCTTGGATTGCCAGTGGAGAGGAGTATAATCTGGTTGAGCTTGTTGTAGTTGTTGAAGCTTTGTGCTAATGTTTTCAGCAAATGTCGCCGCTATCTATGGATCTATTAGTTTGACCCCTGCAAAACGCCTCACAGTTTCTCGTTGGCATTTATGAAACCGGGCCAGATGTGGTCGCGATGTTGACACCACAAGATAGTGATCGGAGTCAACATTCCCCCATGCGCGCGGAATTAAGATACGCCCAATCGAGATCTTTCAGTCTGGGTCGGACCATCACGTTACAGCACCATTAGGCGCCTCAACTTTGTTAGGGTCAAGCATCGATGTTGTTGATACTTAAGTGCCCTCCAACCCCGTGGTACTGATATTAGACACTCGTAGGGGATTACTAAAGCTGGTAACTTGCATTCCCGGCACGGCTAGACCTGTTCGGGTACGTGAGGTCTACACTACTCAATGGTTTTTCTAGAATTGCCCTGGGTTGCCCCAGAAACGTTACCCAGATGCGTCCACCCTGCGCGTTTACTCCACTCACACATGCACCGCCACATTCTTACGTCTTTTCAGACGGGCCACTGCGAACTTGTTGAATTCCTCATACGTTTCACGTGTACTCAGGTCATTCCCCAATTCGATGTTCGCTCTATCATCAACAGTTATACCACATGCATTCAAATCTCGCAGGTTTCCGTAGATATTTTGGATATTTTTCACCGGTGCCTCACAGAAACAAGCGATATCATCCGCTAAGCGTCGCGTCGTTTGAATAAGAATACCTTTATACTGCCGTGTCCAGTGAGCATAAAGCCCAGACTTAGGCCAAAAGAGAATTCGCAATGGGTCGTTCGTCTCCTTCTCTTCCATTTCCCATCTATTCTGCCATTCATCCAGCAGTTTTCCGTGATATGCTCGGTTCTTTGCGGCTTAGTCAAGCACGCTAGTTCGGCTCCCCTTCAAAACCCGGAGGCCTAAAGTCCAGAACCGACAAAATATCGACGAAAAATCTGGAGGTGTCAAAATCCGGACTTCGTTTATATTTCGTCCGGATTTTTGAAAATATTCCGGATTTTGACGTCTACTGATTTTGCCGCCTCCTGATTTTGAAGCCTCCGGATTTTTTGTCCGGATTTTGACGCCTCTGGACTTTGTACCACCGGATTTTGTAGCGACACCCGCAAGTTCCTCGCCATCGACTAGGTCTGTGGCCAAGAGAATGACACCCCTCCTACATTCTGACAACATGCCTTTCCGCCTGCATTCAAGATCCCACGGTAATTCACCATGGAGTACTTGCATCGCTACACGGTTTTGCACACATTCAAGCCAGCTTGTAACACTAATCGCTGACATCGATTTATGAACTCCCTGGCATAGCCAAATCTCATAGAGTCATACCAGACACCCACTCCGTAGCTCATATAAGCAGCGAACAGGCCACCGTATATAACTCTGAAAGACTTGTGGTTCAAACCCCAGCTCTTTCGCAGCTATCGCTTCAACGCATTCACGTTATGTAGCATTTTCTCTCTCATTCTCTTTGAAACCCATCCTCTCGCCAGCCAAAAGTGATTCCCAAGTACTTTACTGACTTAGCGTAAGTAATGTCTTGGTTCATCAGCTTCATGCATGGAGGACGACCATCAGAGTGTTTACCTTTCAGAATCATACACACAGTTTTCTTTTGTGACACGAGAACACCTGCACGTACTCCCCATTCATAGAGCGCTCTTATACAGCTTTCCCCAATTCGTTCAAGCTCTGCCCTGCTATTCGAAGCTTGGTGCAGTGAGGTGCACGGACTGACGGATGGACAAGAAGAGTGAAACCACAAAGTAGCTATTGCTACTTATGAGGCCATGTGCTTATGTTCAGTACATGTCATTCAGTGATCTGTCGTCATCAGGAAAAAGCACTTAGAGAAAATCAGCGAAGATTTTCAATAAAATTCGCCGAAAAAAATCAAAAGATTCTCGGCGATTGTTTTGTTTAACTTTTTCGCTAATTTTATTTTTTTCGGCGAAATTCGTTGAAAATCTTCGCTGATTTTCTCTAAGTTTTTTTCCCTATGACGACAGCGAGGACGACAGTGACTAATATAGACCGATTCAAAGAGTAGAATTTCGAACATTTTTCGAAATTTTCGATCATCTTGCAGAAAACCTCTCTCTTCGCTTGTACCGAATCCGAATCTTCTCAAGTGAATCGGAATGGAAATAAAGATTCAACTTTTTTGTTTACAGAGAAAAGTTACACGGTTTCGAGTACCCATTGGATGAACAAATCATGATTCGACCACTAATAACAGACACAAGACCAAATGCAGAAAAGGTTTTTCCCTTTGAAAGTAATTGAAAGCACTGAAAACTCAATGCAGGAAGTCTCTATGTTGGCTCAACTTTTCAGATGCTAGAAAACTCGTTTGCAGTGTGTCCTTACCAGGTCCATTACCGTTGGCTGATCCCAATAACTCGTGCGTTCAACGCTGCTTTATTGTTTGTGTGCAAAAAGCGCTTCCATCCAATATACTGTCGAATGTCTTTAGCCGATTTGGTGGCTTGTTGGACGTGTACATGTTACCTAATAAAAATTGCGGATACGCAAAATATGATAACGCTATGAGTGCACAGAATGCCATAGAAAAACTGCATGGAGCTGAAGTCTGTGGTGTTAAACTAAAGGTGAGGGAAACGATTGCTTCGAAGTATTTCTGATGAAGTTCACACGGAAATGTTTCAAGGTAATGGAAGCAGAAGAACAACAGCATGGTTACAAGCGACGGCATTCCGACGATGAGTAATTTATTCGGGCAAGTAAAAATATTTTATTAAAAACTAAGTAAAAGGAACAAAGTGTGAAAAACGTTTATATAAAACTTTCTACTCAGATCGTCCGGGAAATGCATTCCATTGTATTGCAATTATGTTACTTTAAAAATTTGAGAAGGTGCCGACCTCAAATGTAATTAATTTTCACAATATCGAATTCGTAAAATCAGTTTAGGTCAGAAGCAATGGAATAAAATTTTCCGTACTGTTTGGTTTCCAGCGGAATCTTTTTGATCGTAAAAGTAGTAGAAAGCTCATATGAGACAATATGCTCCATTCAGTTCTGTAGCTTTATTTTCATCACACACCGGTCAGCGCTGTTTCTTCAAATGTCTGATTGGGTGCTGTGACGAATCGTAGGGATCGGACTCGGATTTTTATTTTCATGACCTTAAACAATTGTCCTCAATTTGTCCTTTTCATCGGTACTTCTAAAAAAAAAAATCCTAGCCTCAGATACCCACCCAAGGTGTGTACTAAAAGTACTAAAAGCTTAAAATCACTAATTCCTGCAATAATTTATACATTGAAAATCAGATGTTACTAAATATTTGTCCTCAATTCCTCACTATTTGGTTTTAGTGTAGTGACCCTTTTTTAGAACAAACTCGTGTTACTAAAAAAATGTTGACGAAAATTTTTTATTCAATGGAACTAAAAAATTGTCCTCAATTTGTCCTAGCTGACATACTGTGAAATGTCTCATTTTATAAAATGCAATAATCATCAAGCAAGCAATCTTACGTTGATTGTAGATATCAATTTCATATTTAGTACTAAAAGTAAAAAGCTCAAAAATGCGAAAACCACCAAACTGTCTGCTTTTATACAATTTACAGGAATTGAGGACAAATTTTTAGTAATATCTGATTATTAATGTATAACTTATTCCGGGAATTAGCGATTTTAAGCTTTTAGTACTTTTAGTACACAACTGGGACGGATGCTTGAGGCTAAGACACATTTTTATAGAAGTACCGACGAAAAGGACAAATTGAGGACAATTGTTTTAGGTCATGAAAATAAAAATCCGAGTCCGACCCCTACGATTTGTCACAGCACCATGTATTTTTACGAACGAAAGATTTTAGTCTGTTGTGACACAGGGTTAAATTTTGCCCGCTAACTGCTTATCTGACGAGAGGCGGGTCACCTCTACCAGGGCCAGACTGGCTACTAAACGGCCAATCGGGCGATGCTCTAGACCGGCCCAAAACATTGATTTCTGTGACATAAGGGGCCATCCATAAATGACGTCCAGTTTTTTCAGTGCTGCCAACACATTTAAATCGCTAATAACTCGATAAATATCCATTCTGGCGAGTCAAGAGTTTGTTATACCCCCCTCCCAATTAGAGGGGGTATTTAGGGGGGTAGAACACACGTTTGACTCGCCCGAATGGATATTTATCGACTTATTAACGATTTAAATGTGCTGGCAGCACTGAAAAAACTGGACGACATTTATGAATGGACCCTAAGCGAGACGTTGGTTGCCCATGTTTCTATTTGATAAGACTTAAACATTGGGGAGATAAAATCTTGAGTGTTATGACTTCGTCTTACATTTTAGATTGAAGGTGTGAGGGGGGTCAAATTATTAGGTTTGACAGGAACCTAGACGAATAGTCCTCTGTTCCCTTGCCCCCTTCTTTCTTCGTTTATTTAACAAATATCATGAAAATTGAACAAAGAAAGAAATTAAAACAATTTTGTAAAAATGAATGTGAATAAGTATGTGAAAGTCCTCTCCGTGTGATTGCATGTATTGTCCGAGCTTCGGTGTGTTGTGTTAAATCCTTATAAGGTCATGTTTATGCCAGTCAGTTCAAGTTGTTATTCCAGCCTACCAATCTTATTAAGGAAGAAGGTCAGGTTTTGCACATTAATTTTGCCAATTGTTACATCATTCAATCCTAGTTCTGGTTTGCCCAGGATTCGTTGTCTGTAATATCTATATCTAGGGCATTCACTAATAATGTGGAAACCAGTTTCCTCGTCATATCCACAGGCACATTTAGGGTTTTCTGCATATCCTATAACAGAGAGGTATTTGTTTAGGCCGCAATGTCCTGTCAGGACCTCAACTACTCTCTTAATGTTAGGTCTGTCAAGGTTCAGGAAACAGTCACTGAACTTCCTTAAAGGAACCTTACAGAAAATTTTTGTGTGCTTACCCCCTTCGTACCTGTTCCAGACTCTCTTGTGCTGCTCTTTGAGCCAGTTTATAATGATGCGTTTCCTTTCATTTTTTGTTATGCCCCAGAAGGGTTCTGGCCCAATTGGGCGCTCGTTTGCACCCTTGTCTGCTAATTCATCGGCTCTCTCATTCCCTTGAATGCCAGAATGACCCGGCACCCATAGAATTGTAACTTCATTATTATTGTTGCCTTGAGAGGTTCCTTGCATTGAAGCACCGTGGCCGAACTGACCATGGGGGATTCCAGGGCTTCAATTGAGGCTTGGCTGTCCGAGCAAATATACAGTCTTCTGTGCTGAAGATTTTTGAAAGTGTCGGTACTAGACCCATTCCACGTGGACGTGGGAACGGAGGGCGTGGGAACAATACTTTTATCAATTGGGAGTTACGTCTATTGCTCAAGCTTTGCATAGCTTACGTGGAAGTATACCACCGAACTCAACATAAAAAGTCTGAATCCAAAAATATTTTAACTGAGCTAAAAATATTCGTTCCCACGCCCTCCGTTCCCATGTCCACGTGGAATGGGCCATAACCAGTTCAGATATCGCTAGGAGCTCTGCTTGCATTACCGTGATAAAGTATCCCAAAGGTATAGACCCTTTTATCCCGACTTCATCACTGATAAAACCTGCCCCAGGCAGTCCGTCTTTCTTGGATCCGTCTGTGTAGCTCACTAGGCCATCCACTGGGGGATAGATTTTTTCCATGCCTAACCATTCCTCCCTACTCGGTTTGACACATTTGTCCTCCAGCATTAAGATAGTCGAGATCTGGTCACTCCTCATCAGGAGAGTTTCATCCTTAATTAGGTTTAAGATTAACATGTGTCCTCTAGCCGAGTCCGGTTCCCAGCCTCCATTACGTTGGATATTAAGAGCTGAGCTGAAAGCTGTAGATTTTACATATAGGTCGAGTGGTGGCATAAAAAGAAGTGCCTCTAGGGCTCTTGTGGCCATACTGACTTTCACCCCAGTCATGCACAAACATGCTAGCCTCTGGAATTTATCTAGCCCTTTTTTTGCTATCCCTATCTCTACTCTAGGCCACCAGACAATGGCAGAGTATAGTTCTAACTACTGCTGTGTAAATTCACCATATGGCTCTTGGGGATAGTCCCCAGGTTCTTCCGAAGGCATTTCTGCACATCCAGAAGGTACTAATAGCCTTATCTAGCTTGTGAATTAGATGCATTATCCAGATCATCCTATGGTCGAAGGTGACCCCTAGGCATTTTACCATCACCCTTGGGTTAAGTATTTCCCCAAAGAGTCTAAAACTTCCGAGCTCCAGTTCATCAATAATATTTTTTCTTTTAAAAAGCGAGACGTTTTTTGCCCATGTTTCTATTTGATAAGACTTAAACATTGGGAAGATAAAATCTTGAGTGTTATGACGTCGTCTTACATAGAATTTTTTAAACACTTAATAAATAATGGTATTAGCGCCACAGGCGAAACTTTTTAGGCCAATGGCCTTTCGTTCGTAGACAAGATGTTCAACAGAAAATAGGATGGTGTTTGCGCCACAGGCGAAATTTTTGAGGCGAGGGCCCCTTCTCAGGCAAGATGTTCAATAAAAAATGGGATGATTAAACCGCCGCAGGCAACGTTTTTAAGGCAAATGGTCCTTTGACCAGTGTTGGCTTGACCTCTACGAAATTATTTAACCCGATGACATTATGCACACGCACACAATCGAATCTTTACACCTTAGGCATATGTTTCTTTTTCCTGTATTTAAGATCTTATCAGGGCTGCCCGATGAATCTTTCAGCAATTTCATTACCAATGCGTTAGACAGACACAATAATTAGGTTGAGGGAACGCCGGAAATGAAATTCCTCGTTGCCCAATCCTCCCTTCGCCCAACTGGTCATTCTTCTGCCTTACGAGGATTACCGGTGTGTTACCGACCGACCGAATTGTGTACAAAATAAAAAAAAATTCTGGAGTATCTTTACTGAAGGGCCAGGAGGCATGTCCTCAAATGTCCTTTTGCATTCGTCATATTTACAGAATTTGTCCTATCAGGGTGCATGAGACATAAACGTGTACTAAAAACGAATTTTTAGATCTTTTACAAGAAGCCACAGTTTAATCTTATGATTATGTCCAAAATTTGTCCTTAATATGTCCTCAACGTTGATTGCTTCAGAAGTTAGAAATTGCCAATTTTCTAGTGCAAAGTGTTTCAAATTAGATAATTTCATACAAAATCTCAATTTTATTCTTCTTGCTTCCAAATTCTTGAAAGGCAAAAACAAATGTCCTCAATTTGTCCTAATTTGATCACTTCGATATGATCGAAGAAAATGCTTCCTTCGGCAAAAATGTGTTTGAAGTCAATTTTTCAGTACTAAAACTATAGTTGCGACATATTTAATAAAATTTCTTGAGCCAAAAATTAGTCCTTTATTGGTCCTCACACAGCTCGAAGTCGCTAGGGCAATTTTTTTATTAGATCTAATGCCACGGGCCTTGATAATGTACCACTAATTTTTGTAAATATGGTCCAGCCCATCCTTGTATAGGTTCTTACGCACGTTTTCAACTTTGCGTTGACTTCGTCAACGATTCCACGAATTTGGAAGCTGTCAAAGGTTCTACCTATTCACAAGAAGACCAAGTTACGTGGTCTGGACGATTTGCGCCTAATGTGTATCCTGCCCCTGTCTGTCAAAAGCCTTTGTGACACTGGCTAAGGAGCAGGAAGTAACTTACTTGTAACTTACCTGAAGTAAGGAAGGGATTCGACAAAAAGCATCTCACCATTCTCATTCTGTTGGACTTCACTAAGGTATTCGATACAATCAGGCATGATATCTTGACTATCAAGCTTGGCAGTAAATTCAGATTCTTGTCCTCAGCCATTTCATTAATTGACAATTATCTCTCTGATCGTCGACAATCAGTAGCGATCGATGAGTATGTTCCGAAGCCTTCGCAGAATGGGTCGGGGATTCCGCAGGGTTCGGTTCTAGGTCCGCTTCTGTTTTCACTATTCATAAATGATCTACTCAATAGCCTGAGGAGTTCAATTAGAGATGAGAGGGTCGACCATTATTCGAAACCCGACCCGGACCGAACCCGACCCGATAAAATTTTTCGAAACCCGAAACCCGAATTGCTTCTAAACCCGACCCGGACCAAACCCGACCCGGACCAAACCCGATCCGACTAAAATTTTCGAAACCCGAAACCCGAACTGTTTCGAAACCCGGCCCGGACCGAACCCCACCCGAAACTCATGAAGCCGAAAAAAAGAATTCGGGTTCGGGTTCGGGTCGGGTTTTTCGAAGTTTCGGGCAACCAGCTCATCTCTAAGTTCAATGCATCACATGTTTGCTGATGATGTTCAGCTGTACAAGCATTTCAAGGAGTATTCCGCCGTCGATTCAGTTTGTGAACTCAATGATGACCCTCGATCGGCTGGTGGGCACTAGAGAATTCGCTGATTTTGAACCCTGGTAAGTCGCAAGCGATTTTGTTTTCTGAACGTCCTGTTAACACTGAAGTCCCTCCTATTGCATTGTATAACGATACTGTTCCCTACACCTCAACTGTAGTAGATCTTGGATTAGTTTTCGATGAGAGGATGCTCTTTGCGTCGCATGTAAAAGACCTTTGCTCTAAAGTCTTCGCCCATCTGAATAGCTACATTTTTCAAACGCGACGGTACTTGATCTAATAACACTCGGGAGGTGAAAGGACAACAAGAAAATTGAAAACCTTACAACTTCAGGTGTATGAAACAACTAATTATGCCAAAAATGTGTCCTTTCCGTTATGCACCCGTACTAAGCACGTCCTTTACGTTTACCACAAACAATTTTATTGTAACATGTAATCGAGGATTGATTTCATCTAGAGACGACGAGACATATGGTAGAAAATGATTAGCAACAGAAAAATGTCCTCATTTTGTCCTTTTCGAATAGCCAACAATTGTAACGAAAAAAAAATTGTCGCCAATAGGATATGAACCGGCGCGCAGTGTGACATTTCTTTTAAAATGGAGGCGTTTGTCAAAAGGGCACTACGCCAAATTTACCAACTGAGGCAAAATCGGTACAAATTAAAAAAAAAGTTACTGTAGCATTGTTTGTAGCTCATAATAGATTCAACATCCTTATCCACTTTTGCCTTATTTGGTAAATTCGGCGTAGTGCCCGATTTTGACACACGCCGCCATTTTGAAAGAAATGTAATACTGTGCGGCGGCGCTAGGGAACTTTGTAACACATTTCTGAAAAGAACCGCTTCCATGACTAGTCTGGAATTACGATTAGCAACAGAAAAATGTCCTCATTTTGTCCTTTTCGAATAGCCAACAATTACAACAAAATAAAATTTGTCGCCAACAGAATTTCAACCGGCGGCACTAGGGAACTTTGTTACACATTTCTGAAAAGAACCACTTCTATGACTAATCTGGAATTATGATTGGTTCTTTTCAGAAATGTGTAACATAGTTCCCTAGCGCCCGAGGGGGTAATCCACTTCATTATTTTTGGTACAGGCTGATGGAACTTTTGGAATTAAAATGGAATTTCTGGAATTATTGGAATTTTAGTGGAATTTTTGGAATTTCGATGGAATTTTCTAGTTTTTGGAATTTCTGAATTTCGACGAAATTTTTGGAATTTTTGGATTTTCTGTGGAATTTTTGGAATTTCTGTGGAATTTTTGGAATTTCTGTGGAACTTTTGGAATTTCTGTGGAATTTTTGGAATTTCTTAAATTTTTTGAATTTTCGGAACGTCCGAATTTCGGAATTTCTTGGAATTTTCGTGGAACTTTTTTATGGAATTGGAATTTTTTGTATAAAATTTTGACCTCTCGCTAGCGCCCGCCGCCGCGCCGCCGCCGGTTCAAATCTTGTTGGCGACAATTTTTGGACCCGTACGAAGTACAAAGGTCCTATACGTTTACTACAAACAATTTTATTGTAACATGGGGTAGATCAATTTGGGAGGGGAGGGGGGATGCATCTATTATCGTCTAAATATGACGAATCAGCAATAAAAAAAAATGTCCGTCCGTCTGTACGTCTCCACTTTTCTTTCCAAACGGCTCAACCTATCAGCCTAAACTTTTTTTCCCTGAAAGGTACATGCCTCCCATGATTCAAGTTCGAAGATGAGCAAAATCGATCAAGTGGTTCCGGAGATATGGTCGAGGAAGTGACCAAAAACATGGTTTTTCGAGGGTCGTTGAAACTTTTTCGCAAATATCTCAGCAAGTAAAGCACAAAAATTGCTCAATTTGGTGTCAAATGAAAGCATTTGATACCAAAAAACTGGGGAATTTTTTTTGTTGGAATCGGGTCAGGGGTCTGGGCACTGGGAGCCATGGAATGGGCGAAAAAAAAATTTCTGAGTGTAGCGCCATCGTACGGCTTACCGGTGAAAGGCATTGTTGGGAGGTGCCGGTATTCTACTCCTACTAGTTTCGTTCCTAGTACATCTCATGGATGGCCCTGGGTTTGTCGCACAGCTTACCACTGGCACAGTAAAACTTTCCGGTAATGAAAGGATCTCAAATAGTAGAACCACAAAAAGTAACGAATCTAGTAAATAATGATCTAGCCCCTAATCCTTCATGGGTTGTTAAGGCAGATTATTATTATTATTATTATTATTAAACGTATAGGACCTTTGTACTTCGTACGGGTCCAATAATCTGCCACAACCCATGAAGGGTTAGAGGCTAGATCATTGGACCCGTACGAAGTACAAGGTCCTATAAGTTTACTACAAACAATTTTCTTGTAACATGGGGTAAATCGATACAGGAGTTGGTGGGATGCATCTATTATCGTCTAAATGTGACGAATCAGCAATAAAAAAAATGTCCGTCTCCACTTTTTTTTCCAAACCGCTCAACCGATCAGCCTAAACTTTTTTCCCTGAAAGGTCCATGCCTCCCATGATTCAAGTTCGAAGATGAGCACAATCGGCCAAGTAGTTCCGGAGTTATGGTCGAAGAAGTGGAGGTCGGACATGAAATTTTCGACTGTCGATGAAACTTTTTCGCAAATATCTCAGCAAGTATAGCACGGAAATTCCTTATTTTGGTGTCAAATAAAAGCATTTGATGTCACAAAACTGGAAAAATTTTTTTGTGGAAATCGGGTCTGGGGTCTGGGCACTGGGCACTGGGACCAATGGAATGGACGAAATTGGCCATATACGAAAACATTTCTTCGTCTATATTTTCTTAACTATGCAATATGGAGATTTACTGTCAAAGGCAAAGTTGTAGAGAACTGAATTTAAGCGAACACGTGTTTCAGGGTTTTGGGGAAATATGGCCCAATCCTGGTATATGGCCACTTCCATATTTGGGAAGGATGACCTAAATCTCCAGAACTATGAGAGCTAAGAAGTTGGTTCCAAAGGCGAAGTTGTAGAGAATTAAATTTAAGCGAACACGTGTTTCAGAGTTTTGGGTAAAATGGCCCAATCCTGGAATGTGTCTACTTCTAGAATTGGGTGGGATGACCCACATCTCTAGAACTAAGAGAGGTACAAAGTAGCTTCCAAAGGCACAGTTAAAGAGAATAAACGTGCTTGAGGGTTTTAGGAGAAAATAGGCCAATCCTTGGATATAATCTTTTCTGGATTTGGATGGTCTGAGACGTACTTCGGTACGGCCTTTGACATTACCTTGGGTAATTTCTATGGATGTTTGAAACTCTTACAGTTAAAAAAGAACGTAAAACGTTGTATTGTTTTCTTGTAACATCTATTCTGTTTGCCACATCTATTCTGATACGTACGGGTCTTTGGTTATGTTTTTTATTACAATTGCTGGCTATTCGAAAAGGACCAAATGAGGACATTTTTCTGTTGTCTCATCGTCTCTAGCAGATGTACTTGATTGATTGATTGATTGATATTAATTTTATTGTCTACTTAATATTCGATTGCAATAAAATTGTTTGTAGTAAACGTAAGGGACGTGCTTAGTACGAGTGCATAACGTAAAGGACACATTTTTGGCATAATTATTTGTTTCATACACCTGAAGCTGTAAGGCTTTCAATTTTCTTGTTGCCCTTTCACCTCGAGAGTGTTATTAGATCAAGTACCGTCGCGTACATTTTTTTATGGAATTTGTTAAACATTTTAATAGGACAAATTGATGACATTCGTAGTTAGCCTTCAACAAATTTGGAGAAATGAAAGTAATTTTGAAATTTTGTATGAAATTGGCTAACTTGAAATACTTTGCACTAGAAAATTGGCAATTTCTAACTACTGAAGCAATCAACGTTGAGGACATGTTAAGAGTGATTTTGCGAAAACTTCGAACGATTTTGGGACAACATGTCCTACTTTTTCCCGATGAATGTGCCATTCGATTCCTTGTTCTATTGTAAGAAAAGTATTTTCTCATTTTTGAAAAATTTGATATTTTGGGGGAGTTATGGTGTGCTAAGTAAGTGCAGGTGGCAAAAGTGTGAAAAATTGACCTTTCTTACAAAAGTTGTTCCAGACCGGTGCAACAGCCTTAAACCGGGGAAGTCTTTGCATGGTCTTATAGGAGGGGTAATATACTGGAACACCCCATACTTAGTTTTTCGGTTCATCACTGCTTCAAGCAGTAAAGCGTTCCCGAAGTTTTCACCTAAAACGATTAACAACTCAGGAGTGGGGGAAGGCTCCAAGGAATCCAATGATGAAAAACCTTTGTATCATTGGGGCTTACCATCCCATAAAAGTTCATTTCGTTTTACACGAGTTATAGCCAAAAAACCATTTTTACCACCCCCTGACATGCACGTATTTAGCACACCATAACTCCCCTAAAATATCAAATTTTCCAAAAATGAGAAATTACTTTTCTTACTATAGAACAAGGAATCGAATGGCACATTCATCGGGAAAAAGTAGGACATGTTGTCCCAAAAGTGTACGAAATCGTTCGAAGTTTTCGCAAAATCGCTCTTAAGGACAAATTTTTAAAATAACCAACTGTGGCTTCTTGTAGAAGGGCAAAAGGGCATTTGAGGACATGCCTCCTGGCCCTTCAGTTAAGATCCTCCAGAAATTTTTGTTATTTTGTAACGAAACAACCAAATTGCGCGTAAAACAAATATATACTCAAAATGACACGGTTTAAAAAAAAAAAGATTTTAATTTATTTATTTAAGTTGTGGAGCTACAATTGAAAATCAACAAAAATTTTAGTCGTCATCATCGAATCGATCGTAATAACGATAACGTGGATCTCTTCTATAAGGTCGAAAGCCTAAACATTGGTAGAAGTATGTTAGACCGAGAGTTGTTAAAAAAGCACCAACAGGGCCAATGAACACGGTTTCCGATGGTGTCAAGTCACCATCCGTCGCCACATTTTCGTCAATTAAAGCAGCTGCGCTAAGCAAACCGATGAAGAAGAAAATAAACAACTTGAAAAAACAATAAAAGAATTGGTTCAAGTTCAAAAGCTTACGTACTGATGGGATGACAATTCTCATTTTTGTAACACAGCAAACAATGGACGATAAGAAAATTATGTCTCTACTGTTGCTTCAAGGTGTCTGTGGTCATGTTTTAATTCTAACTTCTGACGAAATCTCATTCAAATAATACCGGTTTCGTTCAAATTTCGTTGAGTATTTACGCACATCAGAATCACAAAATATCAAATGAATCCGGTTTTTGTATTTCTTTGTTCCTTAACCAGACACATTGAGTTCGAAAAAAAATATAAACAAACAAAAGATACGACAGACCCGTACGATCGAGGGAAAACAACAAAATAAAATCGTATGGCACAATAAGCCCACACAACCATTTTCGATAATATTGGCATTTGCCCTTCATTTGCTTCTACTTCCTTTCATTTGCCCTGTCATTTGAATATTTGACATTTCCGATTCCTAATTTCCTAAAAATGCTAACGATTTTCTTATTTACTAATACTTACCCTTCCATTTGCCTTATTTGCAATCATTCGCCATTACTAGAACTTATTTGCCTTTTTTTCTGACTTGCATCACTCATTGGACCCGTACCAAGTACAAAGGTCCTATACGTTTACTACAAACAATTTTATTGTAACATGGGCTAGATCGAGGCAGGAGTGAGAGTGATGCATTTAATATCGTCTAGAGATGACCGTCCGTCCGTATGTTTGGTTTTAACTTTTGGTCCGTCCCGTCATTTTTTTCTAAACGGCTGCCCCGTTCACCCTAAACTTTTTTCCCCGAAAGGTACATATGTCCCATGATTCAAGTTCAAACATGAACAATATCGGTCAAAAAACTGGGATTTTTTTTTGTGGAAATTGGGTCAGTGGTCCGGGCACTGGAACCAATGGAATGGACGAAATTGAGTTTCCTTGCCATATACGAAAGCAGATAGTTTTTCGTTTATATTTGCTTAACTATGCAATGTGGAGATTTACTGTCAAAGGCAAAGTTGTAGATAATAAAATTCTAGAGACAACGTGTTTCAATGTTTTAGAGAAAATGGTTTAATACTGGGATGTGACTACTTCTAGAATTGGGAAGGATGACTCATATCTCTAGAACTATGTCAGTTAGAAAATTGCTTCCAAAGGCAAAGTTGGTGAGAATTACGTTTTAGGGAAAGTAGTTTCAGGATTTTTTAAAGAAACTATGTTCGTTCTACTTGTGATATGGTGGAAGAACATTTCGGCCAACGAATGGTACTTCGGTAGGGCTTTCACATTACCTTTGATAATTTCGGTGGATCAAAGAACATTAAACATCATTTTCATCTACATCACATTTTGCAACATCTATTCTGTTTGCCACATCTATTCTGATACGTACCGGTCTTTGCTTATGTTTTCATCAGAAATCAATTGATTTAACATGAATTGAATCTACATGAAAAAGTTCTAAACGACGATAAGATAAAGAGTTCAAGCACTAGACAAAGGACCAGTCTACTTACATCATCGCTTAGAACGTGTTCATGTTGTAAAATTGCAACAAACTGAGGCCCTTTCTAAGGAATGTCCACCTTAATTAGGAAAACAAAAATCAGGAATCAAGAAATCAGGAACCAAAAATCAGGAAGAGAAAATCAGGAAACGCAAATCAGTAACCTAAAATAAGGAAAAACAAAATTCAGGAAATACCAAATTTATGAAAAACCAAAATTAGGAAAAACGAAAACCAGGAAAAAAGTTTTCAATTCCTAAAGAGGTCGCAATCTTATTTTTGGTATGTAGGGGTTTCTGCCCCCTAAGCTCGCGCGCCTGCGGCGAGCTTCTAACGCCCTGCAGGCTGCCTTCCATTCATGAGGCTCTGTGCCAAACCCCGCTAGGGGCTTTACCCCTTAGACTTCGTAAGTGGGAATATTCCCCCCTTGATCCCCCTACGCGGGGGCTGCCGCCACTCGATACCGCTTTTTTTTAGGATTTATCAAGGCCTGTGGCGCATTCTCTCAAAAATTATTTTATTGCTTTTTGTTTTTCCTGATTGCCGGATTCCTAATTTTGGTTTTTCCTAATTTAATTCATTCCTAATTTTGGTTTTTCCTAATTTTAGTTTTTCCTGATTTTTGTTTTTCCTTATTTTTGTCAAATAATTTTTTTCCCTAAGTTTCGGTTTCCTAATTTTTGTTTTCCTAATTCGTGTGGAATACCCTTTCTAAGAGGCACCACCTTTGTGTACAAGCCAACATATTGTGGATTTTCGCAACGGGAGGTTTTCTAAGCGATCATTAACAACGCAATACGGGCTACTCTCATGCAAGTCGATTCCACAATAGCTTCGGTCTTTAAGATTCAACGGCTCACTTATTGAAGATAATATATGAAGATCTTTGCCCAGCTCTGACTCTTCGCTTTCATCAAAAATTTGAAATGGCTCTTCATCAACCATTGAATTTCTTTTGATAAAAGCCCATCTGCGCAAAACATTGTAGGCGTTGAATTTATTGCTCGTCGAGAATAATGTAAGTGTAGACGGATACACATCTTCCGTCGATCGTTAGACCATAATAGTGTAGGCAGTGGTAGATACAACATTTTTTTCTTCCTGTTTGGTGCTATTTGAAAGTATTTGCTTCTTGTTAGACTGTATTTCTTTCCTATTTGCTCCTATTAACTCCCATTTGCTCCTATTTGACTTCATTTTCTGCCTATTTGATCCTTTTTGCCATTTGCCTTTCGCCATTTGTCCTAGTATTTCCTAATGCCTCGTCATTGGATATTTACCTTCAATTCGCTCATTATTTCCAACAATGGGAAATAGACCCTGTAGCACTATTTGCTATTGTTGTTTCCCCCTCGCGTACAATGCATAGAAAAGTTTAAATATCGTAAAGTTTTTGCGATCGATCCGATTAGGTTCCTCGTGGCCTCAGCACTTCCAATTGGCTCAATATTTTCTTCCTCCGATACCTCACACCTGTCTCATGCATTCATTTTTCACATTTTCGTTTGCTCCTTTTTCAAGGTTATACCTTTAGAGTAGATGGGACTCGTGGACAACGTCGTATTTTCATGAGCACCGATTGGACTATAGTCCGGCGTATTATTCTCAGTCAATAGGAATAACGTTCATGAAACGAAAAGTATTTCATTATATTATTTGTACTGCTTTAGGTAGACTTTCTGTGGAGACGACAAACAAAATTTGTCTTCTTCACACCAGACTAGAGAGCCGCCTATTTGCAGCCGCCGACGACAATTTTCGGTCCAGCCGAGCCGCCAGCCGACAAGGTCTAAAAAATACGACTTAAGCCGGCTTAAATCGGCTGGAAACCCGAAAAAAGTTACGAAAATTTTCGAGAAAAATTTAAAAAAACAATTCAAAGTTTACAATGGAAAAATGTTAAAAAAAGTTATTAGGAAAATGAATGTATCCAAGTTTATTCACCCCTTAAGCACCTCATAACTAAATAAATTCGACCCGTTCGTAACAACGACATTTCGTTCTCTTAGCGCTTTGGCAAAGATAGTACAAGATTTCCGGAGCAGCTCTGGTGCTACCGAGCATTATTCTGTGAAACAGGCTACCTCATCAATAACGAAAGGCTACCTGCTGAAAAATTAATGTCCTATGTACAATTAAGTCTTTAATTGTCTTTAGCACTTTGAAAATTATAATTTTGCTTAGGTGACAAAGTACGCAATATTTGAAACTCAACTCAATTCTTTCAACTGAACATTCAAAAGGTAATTCTCAATTTTGGCAAAGACTTCAATAAAGCAATAATTTTCTTGACGTTGGGAATTTTCTTGGGTCATAGCAGCTTCAATGAAACCGATAACCCAAGAAAATTCTGTTTCACACTCAAAAATCACTTCGAACTCTAAAAAACACTCAATTTTTTATTCATTTTAGGTGCGTTTAACAAAAATACATACATTTTGGCATACAAACGAATTTTTTTAAAGTGTTCTTCGCCCCCCCCCCCCCATTGAAAACACGAAAACACTTCAATTAATTTTCTGTTTCATCAAAATGTACTGTTACTCCTATGGACAAGTCGGTGTCA
The DNA here is from genome assembly GCA_029228625.1 of Pseudolycoriella hygida. Taxonomy (NCBI): domain Eukaryota; kingdom Metazoa; phylum Arthropoda; class Insecta; order Diptera; family Sciaridae; genus Pseudolycoriella; species Pseudolycoriella hygida. Next base: position 121,704,753 of record CM055404.1, read on the forward strand.
CTGAATGTTCTAGGAAACACAGAGATTGTTTTTAAGTTTGAGCAACTTTTGTGAGAGTCACATCATAAAACGTTTAAAAACAAATTTCGTACGATGTATGCGTAATTACGTACGGTATATGCGTAATTACGTACGGTATATGCATAAAATCAGCACACAAACAATGGATTTTAAACCCAACGAAGTACGTAGGTCAGATGCGTTTACTACCACGTTTGTTACATTACGAATTCGAACCCGGGAGTAAGGGGGGAAACTTTTTTTGTTGCCTCCAGATGACAAATCAGCGAAAAAAACAATGTCCGTCTGTCGGTCTGTCTATCTGTCGGTCTGTCTGTCTGTCGGTCTGTCTGTCTGTCGGTCTGTCGGTCTGTCGGTCTGTCTGTCTGTCGGTCTGTCTGTCTGTCGGTCTGTCGGTCTGTCTGTCCGTCAACACGATAACTTGAGTAAATCTTGATCGATTTTCAAAAACTTTTTTTTTTTCCTGAAAGGTAGTCGAAAAATATTTTATGGTATTGAATCTGGGCACTGTCGGCCCAAGGGCCGCCGAGCTAGGGCCATTTAAGTGGTTTTTGGTCTTTTGCACATAACTCGAGTAAATCTTTCCTGATTTTCATAATTTTTTTTTGTTTGAAAGATCTGGGCATGGCCGACAATTTATGGAAGAAACTTTTTTTAATTTGAGTCCTTGGACTTAGCTAGGGCACTAAAAACGAGTCTCTGCTAGGGCTCTATGTGTTTTTGTACATAACTCGAGTGAATCTTTACCGATTTTCAAAGTTTTTTTTGTTTGAAAGATCTGGGCATGACCGACAATTTGTGGAACAAACATTCATCGATTTGAGTCTTTGGACTTAGCTAGGGCACTAAAGAAGAGTCTTTGTTAGGGCCCTACGTGTTTTTGTACATAACTCGAGTAAATCTCTTCCGATTTTCAAAAACTTTTTTTTGTTTGAAAGATCTCGTCACGGCCGACAGTTTATAGAAGAATTTTTGCCTGTGCTTAGGGCTCAAGTGGGCCTCATGTCGGTCCTAAGGTCAGCCCTAACATAAAAAAATATTTTTTGCTATGTTGCAGAGCAAACTGAGGGAAACATTTTTGTTTATGGAAGTATGTATCCGAGGCCTCTACTTAAGGCCCTAGGTCAGCCCTAGCCCAAAAAATAGTTTTTTGCTATGTTGTAGACAAAATTGAGGAGAACATTTTTCTCTATTTGGAGGTCAATTTTGTGCGTTCGGAGACTTAGTTTTACACCGTACTTCGGACGGGTTTTTCAAAATTGCCTCTACGGGCAATTTCCAACAGTCTAATGTGAACGCAACATTTACTTAAATACGTTCCAGTCTTTTCGTAACATCAACTCTGTTTGCCGCATCTATTCTGATACGTACGGGTCCCTTCTATGTTTATAGTGACATCTTGCGTCAAGTTATTCAAGTTTCAATAAAAATTCAAATGTTGAGCTGACTAAAGAGGTCCATAAATTAAAAATAGTTTTGAGTGTTTCTCCTAGGACATGTTTTAAAAACTTAGTAAGCAAACCCCCTGTTAACGAGAGTTAAGCCAACCCCGTACGATAACGTAAGAAAGGCTGAGAGAGATCGGTCAGCAATACATTGACATGTGCAGCAACGTTTTTTTACATAGCAGCTAGAGGTGCGCGGGCCGACTTTTTTTTTCCATCGGGACCCGATCCGAAGCAAAATAAAATCTCAAACCCGAAACGAATCAAAATATAAAATCAAACCCAACCCGAACCCAAAACCCTGACCCGAACCCGATTTTTTTTTTTTTAAGATTTTATTTCAAATGTTTTTTAAACTCAATTTTAAGAAAATAATTGTGTGAATTTATATTTTCGGTTCGGGTTTAGTTAGTTGAAGTCTTCAAACCCGACCCAGCACGAAAAAAACGAAAATGGAAACCTGACCCGACAAAAAAATTTGTTCGAGTTCAGGTCAGGTTTTTAGTCGAGTTTCGGGCGGCCCGCTCGACTCTAATATCGACTGAAGAGGGGTAGAAATCAAAGATTTCTTGTGGTTTTTTGTTTTTTTGAAAAATTTGAACAATGAGGAATTTAAAAAAATCTTAGGGATTTTCCAAAGATTTTTAAAAAGATTTTTGTAAACTTGTAGCAGTATTTTTAAGAGTCTTTACCCCTTCCTCGTTTTCTTGTGACAACACATGCCAAATGTGGGAAAATGGAAAACACAATAATATAACAAAATTTAAAATTTTATGTGACATTGTGGCAAATTTCTTGTTTAAAACAAAAAGTGTTTCAGAAAGAAAACCAACAGTAGTTGTAGTTTAACAAACGTTTGTTTTTCACAGCTCAATAAATACAATCGGACAAACGGACAAATACTACAAACAAAACACGACACCATCCCGATTCTATTTTGACTTGAAGCTATCAGATTACGAACACGACTCATTGGTTAAAGTATTTTGCATAAACTATCACTTCTAAGTGAAACAAGTCAACCAATATCTTTATATGTGTAAAAATTCGCATTTATTTTAATAAGATTTTAGTGCTCCTTTTGTTTGATGAAATAACTTGGGTGTTTTTTTGAATCCGCCATAATAAAGTTTTTGACAAAATATATTTGCGTTTGAAATGTAGCACTAATCGTTGGTCAACAATTATCAACTTAGCGAGCGCTAGGAATCTAGTGAAGCCAACTCAATCCTTGTTATTCATCTTGAAGACGATGGGCCGCCGTTCGTAAGTAATTCTTTGTCACGTCAAAATCTTTTGACAAATCAACGCACATTTCAAAGGAAGTTCTAAAAGAGACAACGCCATAAAACATTGGCATCAATTTGGCCAGCAAGAGTGTGGAGTAGACATATTCATTTCAGATTGATTTCTTTGTGGAATTGTTTTTCTGGTAAATAATCGAGTCTAGACCAAGGTTTACGAAGATCATTTTTCGAAAAAATGGGATCTAGGCAGCCGCGGGTCAACTATATCTGTCTCTTTCTAACCAACGCTTTTAAATATAAGAACAAAAGTCATCCGTGGCTGCCTAGACCCCATTTTTTCGAAAAGTGATCTTCGTAAATATGGTTCTAGACTCGATTATCTACCAGAAAAACAACTCCACAAAGAAATCAATCTGAAATTAATATTGCTTAGACGATGCCTTAGATAATAAAGTGGACATAGGCAAAGATAGAAAGAGCAACACAAAGCCAAAATCGCACACCAAATTTATTTCTTTTTTTCTTCAAATTCTTTTTGTAATTTTTGATGCAACGCATTTTGGAAAAGGGAAAGGAGATTGCGAAATGTTGATCATGTAAGAGAGTTGGATAGATTTCTGGTATCTGGCAACATGACTCAGGAACTAAACTAAGGAACATCGAGGGCGGCTAATTAGCCACGTGGGCTTCGAGAATGGCCACGTGTCTTCGAGCGAAAAAGTAGTTTTGGGGGCAATGGCCAAAATTTCATAAGTCACATCTTATACAAAAAAAAAATACAGTAAATTAGTTGGTGCGCGAATTTGAATTTTTATTTTGATTTTTTACATTAGACTTGATTCAGCGCATTGTAACCATGAATTGGCGACGCTCGAAAAATTCTTTATTTTAAACCTTGACATAACATTAGATTATCTGTCTCGAGCTGACTATCGAAAAAAACAGGGACTTATACTTATGCTTCATCGACTTGGAGAAGGCATTCCACCGGATACCAAGGCAGAAGCTGTTCGGGGTTCTTAGCGAATACGGAATCAATGGGGGTTTACTGCGTTCTATTAGGAGCTTACACTCAGGAACGAGGATCGGAGTGGGTCGACCCACACCTGACCCACACCTGACCCACAGTTGCAGAAGTCACAGAAATCGTTTCTCTGTGCGTTCTAAAACTGTGTGTCGATCCGCGCGGTATGAATAGACGGCGAAATAAGCGAGTCTTTCGAGGTTAATTAGTGCGTTCTTCAGGGTTGTTGTCTCTTCCCGCTTCTGTTCACAATTTTCATGTACAAAATCATTACGCAGGCCAACTTGCAGGGAAATGTTGAGGTGGGTGCGGTAATAATGACAATACTGGCCTGTGCGGATGACTTGATTCTGCTGACATAATCCTAAGGATTAACAGGATGGGGCAGACATCCTGAATGCCGTATATGAAGAGTACGGCGGGGGGGGGGGACTAAGGTTATACTTGTCGGCAAATCTCGATGGTGTCGCAAAGTGTTCCGAAAGTAGCCGAAGGTGACACGAAGTGTTTCGAAGGTAGCAGAAGGTGTGACGAAGTGTTCCGAAAGTAGCCGAAGATGACACAAAGTGTTCCGAAGGTAGTCGAAGGGGACATCTCAGTGGCGAAAATTTTTCTGAAGAGAAGTTTTTTTGAAGAAATTTTTTTTGAGAAAATTTCTTTTTTAAGAAAATTTTTTTAAGAGGAAATTTTTTTAGCACAATAGAATCGCTCTCATTGCACGGTTCTGTAGTTTTTGCATTCTTTCGAATAATGATTCGTCGAACCCCCGCCCCTAGGGCTACGCAGCCTTTATCATTTTCGCTTCAACATTAACGGATAGGTTACGTAGTCGAAACCCCCGTCCCTAGGGGCTACGCAGGCTTTATCATTTTCGCTTGTTGTCTATTCAGAGAGTCAAATCATTTTTTTTTTTTGGTTTTAAATAATGATACGTAGTGTTTCATGTCATTAAATCACTTCGTTGATATTACCGCTAATTATACTAAAATCGAAGTGGGCGACAAAGGTACTATAAATCAAAATACTTTCTTTGCCGCAAAATTACTCTACTTCCCCCGCAAACCACTTCCCCTGCATTCCACTTCCTCCGTGGAAGGTTTTTTTTTTTTTTTT
>CM055404.1:121710102-121750437 GCA_029228625.1 Pseudolycoriella hygida
CCACTTCCCCCATATTCCACGTTTACCGTATTGAACGTTCCCCGTATTCCACTTCCCCCGTTTTCAACGTTCACCGTATTCCAAGTTCCCCGTATTCCACGTTCACCGTATGCAACGTTCTTCGTATTCCACTTCCCCCGTATTCCACTTCCCCCATATTCAACGTTCACCGTATTCCACTTACCCCGTATTCAACGTTCCCCTTGCACTTGCTACGTATTCTACTCTGACACTTCCCCGACCAAATCTCTAAGACGACAGCTTGACTGACTTTTGGCCGATTTTCACCCTTTCTTGACCCATAACTCCCTTATTTCAGAAAAATATCCCACCCCGGAACATGTTTTCTCGACGTTTTGCACCATACCCGACAACATATCAAAAATTATTTTTCAGTAATTTTCGGGCAGCGGAGCAAATTTTTGTCCATTTTTGCCTCCTTTGATTGACCCTGGACACCGAACCGCTCAACCGATTTTCTTAAAATCGGTTCCGCTGCCTTCACACTGTCGAAACCTTTCATTTGACACGTCACTGGCCTCATTCCGGAAACTACCGGCCGAGATATAGGTTAGTAAGTGCTCCAGCTCTGGACGAAATTGCCAAAGAACGACCTATACCTCGGAGGTGGGAAACTTTTTCACCCAACCATTGTTGAGCAATTTTGTTGCCTCAAGCCTCCGCTATCGATTGGCACTCAAAACTTATCTCTACTTTGTCCAACAACAAAAGTTCCCTAACAACAAAGTGAGGAAACCCCAAAATTTTAACAGTTTTCGCTGCCTAGCTCCTCAAAAACTCTAAGACTTTGCTTCCCCGACAAAATCTCTAAGACGACATCTTGACTGACTTTTGGCCGATTTTCAATTTGCACCCTTTCTTGAGTTATGGGTCACTCCCTTATTTCAGAACAATATCCCACCCGGAACATGTTTTCTTGACGTCTTAGACCATACCCAACCACATATCAAAAAGTATTTTTTTTTCTTCGCCAGTGTAACCGCAATTAAACGCAAAAATAACGGGATTATTACAGACAGACTTATAAATAAACGAATAGACACATAAATAAATAAACAGACGGACATTAGAGGCTTATAATTAGTAATACGTGCTCCTAATGTGATGGATTTTGCTGACCGTGATACCTACTTTTTTGGATACTTTCTTGCATACATAATCGACATTGGCTTTCAATATCATTTTGTCATCGATGATCACCCCTAGGTATTTTATCTCATTTTCCATTTCAATTATCTCACCTTCCATCAATGTTGAGTTCGTTGGTGTGTACTCCGATGAGCCTCGAATCACCATCATCTTTGTCTTGCCAACGTTGAACTTCAATTTGTTCTGTCTTAGCCATTGGGCAACTTTTTCCAGTTCGCTGTTCATACGGTCTCGTAACTCATCCAAATTTTTACCGCAGAGATAGATGAGCGTGTCGTCCGCGAAGAGGTTGATGAAAGCGTTTTGAAGTTGCGATGGTATGTCATTAATGTACAAAATAAACAAAATAGCGCCTAGCACGGATCCCTGAGGTACTCCTAGATTGTTAACTACTTCGTTTGACACACATCCATATACGTTTGTTCGCTGTCTCCTCTCGTTTAGGTATTCCTTAAACCAATTTATTACCTTCAGTGTAAATCCAAACTTTCTAAGTTTCACTATCAATCTTTCTCTGTCTATCGTTTCAAAGGCGCGTTTTATATCAAGAAATACCGGTACAATGTTGTCGCCATTCTCTCTTATATCCTTATATCCTATCAACTGAAAACGACTGATATCCGCTTCCGCTTCCAAAATTAATGACATCGCTTGAAGTGACGCTAACGCTGATAATGCACAAAATTTGTTTGAATTAAATGTTAGCTTGTGGTAAAACTTTCATTCTTTAAACAAAATTGCGTAACTTTTTTCAAAACAAATTTACGTTGTGTTCAACGCAAAAATTTAAATTTATGCAAAGCAATCTAATTTACAAGTTTTTTTTTTTGCACGCAAACTTTAGCGATAGCGTCACTTCAAGCGATATCATTAATTTTCGAAGCGGACTTACGGACTGCGTCACACTTCACCTTTTGAGAGGTTTTTGGTTGCTTTAGATTTAGTTCGAGTCTTTTTGCAACATCGATTGTTTTTGTCACATCTATTTTAATGTGTATGTCTCTTGCGTATGTTCTATTTCCATTTCCATAATCAAAAAATTGTCGCCACTTTTTCTATTCTTTGCAGAGAAGCAATAGTTATTTGTGTGCCTGTTTTGGACGAGTTGTAGACCGAACGAAATGAGGTCTACAAGCGAAAGTGCCTAAAAACAATTGTCCAAAACAGGTACACATACAACTTTACATGCAAAGGGACCAAATCCCAAAAAAATTCAAAAAATTCCCTCATTTTCGGCCTCGTCGCACGCGAAATTGCCTAAAATCAGTCGTTAAAAACAGACACACAATAGTTATTTGTGTGTCTGTTTTTGACGACTGATTTTAGGCAATTTTGCGTGTTGTAGACCGAGCAGAGCGAGGTCTACATGCGAAAGTGCCTAAAATGAGTCGTCCAAAACAGATACACAAAAAATTTTTCATGCAGAGGTCCAAGATCGAGAGAAATTTATAAAATTTCCTTCGATTTTGGCCCCGAGGCATGAAAATAACTAATAAATCGACAAAACATCGGAATTAAACGCAGTGCACCTACGAATCAGCTGTTCAGCGGTGGCAGCTAAATCGTTTTATTGCTGTCAATTAATTTGCCAACACTAATTTCCAAGCAGCCATTTCAATAGATGAAATTGTTTCCAATCGTGTGTAGTTTGTGAAAAGTTTGAGGAAACAATGTCACGATCACACAACAACCGGGATGATGACAAACGTGGTGATGATCCACCGATGTCCAGATTGTTTATCATTTGCAACAAAACTCAAAATGAGGAAGATTTCAGAGATGCATTTGAGAAGTTCGGTACGATCGAGGAAGTTTGGGTCGTTCGCGATAAATCAACGGGAGACAACAAAGGTTCGTAATACAATCTTGCTTTATTGCATATAGAAAAATTGCTACCCAATCTTCGTTTGTGCTAATTAATTGACAAATATTTCATTTTCCCTACTTAGTATTGTCAAAGCGTGGTTTTGGGACGACTGTTTCGCTGTTAAATGAAATTTACATGTTTCATGTTAAGTCTCGAAGTTATGTCATGTTAAGTCTTTCGAACAAATTAATTCCGATATTTTGTTGAGTGGGCCAACTTTGAAACGTCATTTATTACTCTTCGAAAATCTACGGATTAAAGTCAGAGTCTTTTATAACATACAAGCTCGGAGGAAAAATCCACCACACTTTTTAAAAGTCTACCCCAGTGCACCCCAGTAAAACTCATTTTCTATTAGGGAATGCAAAACCGACCGGTTTTCCGAAACCGATTTTCGGTATTAAAATGTGAAACCCGGTTTTACGGTTTTCAATAAAATTTTTAAAATTTTGAAAATATTTTTTATTTATCTGACTCAAGGCCGTAGTCAGCTGGGAGCGGTAGGGGGGGGGGGTGGTCTGCGCCCCTTATGGAACTTTTGAACTTTGTTTGATTTTCACATTGAAATCTTTGCTAACTCTTGTTAAAGCTTCCAAATTTCTTTAAAAAATTTTAACTTGAATCTACCTATTTTCGGTTTCACTTCAAATAAAATAGAGAGTTTGGGCAAACGACTTATAGCAAAACCTTATAACTAATACACTTATCATCTTTTATTTTTACCATGTGACTCCGACCAGCTGGATTGAGCGTTACACTAATGACGTTGTTTATGTGTTGGATATTCGAATTCGAATTCCAAGGCAATAAAAAAAATGTTTTCGGTTTGGTGCTTATAAAATTACTTTACACATCAAACGTGGGGGTCACGGTGTGCTTGAACGAAGTCTAAATAAAAAAGTCGGAATCCACCACATGTTACTTTAGGGAATCATTAGGCTAAGCCCCCTGATGATAAATCAAAAATGAAATTAAAAATCGATCGGTAAAATTTTGAGAAAAGTTCGTTCGACTGTATTTTCAACCTACGTATAACTTTTCGACTCATCAAAACTGCTTAATTCACTTTTTCATCACAAAAAAAGGAAAATTCTAATAGATTTGCATTTTTCCTATCTAGTAGAGGATAACATATTTGTTTATTTTGAATGTTTTGTATCTAATTTTGACATGTAGCTGAGTGTCGGTGTCGCCATCAGTGTTTCCTTACTCGAAGATAGATTTATTGCCTGATGAAAAAGTGATGCACGACACAATCTTTTGAGAAATCCGTCCTCACGGGGCCATAAAACATATGCAGGGGACCCGTACGTATCAGACTAAATGTGGCAATAGATTAGATGTTGCAAAAAGATTCGAACGTATCAAAGTAAATGTTGCCTTAACTCTTGAAATTACGTCGACATTAAATTGGATTGGAAATTGCCGAAAGGGCAATATTGAAATACTCGTCCGAAGAAACGGCGCAAAAAGCATCTTCAATCCTTGCAAAAGCCCAAAATTAAAAGAAAAATGGAAAATATTTGAAAAAAAAAAATTGCACTTCCATGAACAAAAAAGTTCGCCTCTTTTTTGTTTGCATCATTCAAGAAATATTCACCAAAAACCACCAAATATCGTGTAGGATCGCGTAGCGTGAGGACTGAGGACTCTACAGCCCGAACCACTCAACAGGTTTTGACTAATTTTCGTGATTTTCTGATGTCCATATGTTTTCTTTAAAACTTTCAAAGACCAAAAACCACTTAAACGGCCCTAGCTCGGCGGCCCTTGGGCCGACGACAGTGCCCAGATTCAACCCCATAAAAGGTTTTTCGATTACCTTTCAGGAAAGTTTTTGAAAATCGGTTGAGTTTTACTCGAGTTATCGTGTTGACAGTCGGACGGACGGACATTGTTGATTCGTCATGTAAGGACCATGATCGAAGCTCCTTCCCTACTCACGGATCGAAATTGGGGTGGTTACCAACGTCGTGGTAAACGCAAAAACCCCTTTTCGATCTTCTTGCGAACTTCAGGTTTCGTGAAAATTATGAATTTTCTGACGAAAATCCAAGTTTTCAAGAAAATCCAAATTTTCATTAAAATTCCAATTCCAAAAAGTTTTACAAAAATAACATTTTCAAAAAAAATTAGATTTTCAAGAAAACTAAAATGTTTTAAGAAAATTCAAATTTTAAAGATTTCAAGATAATTCCAATTTTCAAGAAATCGCGAATTTTGAAGGAAACCGAAATTCGGAACTCTCCCTTGAACTCGATGTGTTTCATAATTTAATATAATTGCAAATTTCGTTTTATAATTAAAAGGGTAACGTGACATTTCTCCGCCGCAAATAACGCCCGGAGTCCAGAGTGTTATTAACGCCCGCCAGGGCGTTATTAACACCCATACTCCGGGCGCTAATAACGCCCGTTGCGTTCACATCAACGGCACTGCAAATAACGCCCGGGGTGTTAATAACGCCCGGGGTGTTAATAACGCCCACACTCCGGGTGCTAAAAACACCCGGGGCGTTAATATCGGCCAGCTATATAATTCGCTCACGCTCACGATTGACTGTCATAAAGTTTTCATGTGATTTTTTGATTTCTTATTGACAACTTTTTAGACCCGTACGAAAAACGAAGTTCTTCGAAAAGGAGTCTTATACTTTTACCACGACGTTTGTAACCACCCCAATTACGACCTGGGAGTAGGTGGGAAGCATCGATCCTGGCGCTTAAATGACGAATCAACAATAAAAACGTTGTCCGTCCGTCCGTCCGTCCGTCCGTCTGTCACCGCGATAACTTGAGTAAAACTCAACCAATTTTCAAAAACTTTTTTTTCCCTGAAAGGTAATCAAAAAATCTTTTGTGGGATTGAATCTGGGCACTGTCGGCCCAAGGGCCGCCGAGCTAGGACCGTTTAAGTGGTTTTTGGTCTTTTGTACATAACTCGAGTAAATCTTTTCCGATTTTCATAACTGTTTTTTTTTATCGTCAGATCTATGGAAGCCCAACAATTTGCTGAAGAAACTTTTTTGAGAATGTGCCCTTGGACTTAGGTAGGGCACTTGAAACGAGTCTCTGCTAGGACCTTACATGTTTTTTAATAGAAAGGTCCAGGAATGTCTCACATTTTATGGAAGAAAATTTTTTTAATAGAAACCCTTGGACTCAGCCAGAACCCTAAAACTGAGCTTTTACTAAGGCCCAGCGTGTTCGTTTGCATAAATCGGATAAATACTAAACGTATTTGTTGATTCTTCTTCTATTTGAGAGGTAACCGGTTACCGAATTATATTAAAAAACAAGTTTGGGCTCGGTGCCTGTGCTTAGGGCTCAAGTGGGCCTAAGGTCGGTCGTCCCTAACCATAAAAAATTTTTTTCCTATGTTGTAAAGCAAATTGAAGGAAACATTTTTGTATGTTGAAGAATGTGTCCGAGGCCTCTATTTAGGGGTCAATTTTGTGCTTTTGAAAATTTTGGCAATTTCCAATCCAATTTAATGAGGACATAATTTCATACACTTAAGAGTAAGGCAATATTTGGACCCGTACGAAGTACAAAGGTCCTATACGTTTACTACAAACAATTTTATTGTAACATGGGGTAGATCGAGGTGGGAGGGGGGATGCATCTATTATCGTCTAGAGATGACGAATCAACAATAAAAGAAATGTCCGTTTGTCTGTCCGTCTCCACTTTTTTTTCCAAACGGCTCAACCGATCAGCCTAAACTTTTTTTTCCCTGAAAGGTACAATTCAAGTTCGAAGATGAGCAAAATCGATCAAGTGGTTCCGGAGATATGGTCGAGGAAGTGACCAAAAACATGGTTTTTGAGGGTCGGTGAAGCTTTTTCGCAAATATCTCAGCAAGTATAGCACGGAAATTCCTCATTTTGGTGACAAATGAAAGCATTTGATGTCACAAAACTGGGAAAAAATTTTGTAGCAATCGATGCAGGGGTCTAGACACTGGGACCAATGGAATGGACGAAATTGAGATTCTTGGCCAAATACGAAAACAGTTTTTCGTCTATATTTCCTTAACTATGCTATATGGAGATTTACTGTCAAAGGCAAAGTTGTAGAGAATCAAATTTAAGCGAACACGTTTTTCAGGGTTTTGGTTCAATCCTGGTATATGGCCACTTCCATTATTAGGCTGGATGACCCAAATCTCCAGAACTATGAGAGTTTGAAAGTTGGTTCCAAAGGCGAAGTTATAGAGAATTAAATTTAAGCGAAAACGTGTTTCAGGGTTTTGGGGAAATATGGCCGAATCCTGGTATATGGCCACTTCCATAATTGGGCAGAATGGCCCGAATCTCCAGAACTATGAGAGGTAGAAAGTTGCTTCCAAGGACAAAGTTGTAGACGGGAAAAACGACTTAGTCCTTGGATATAAGCTTTTCTAGATTTGAATGGTCTGAGACGTACTTCGGTAGGGCCTTTGACATTACCTTGGATCTTTGAAATTCTTACAGTAATAAAAGAACAGAAAACGTTGGATTGTTTGCTTATTTGTATATTTATGTACGTTTGAGTAATTTTGCCATATCTATTCTGTTTGGCGCATCTATTCTGATACGTACGGGTCCCTTCATATGTTTTTTAAAGATCATAGCAAGGCAACGCTGACATCTCTTACATAACAATAACAAAAATCATTTATGACGAACCACGTTTTTGTTTTTTAATGACAATATCCAGTAGTCGGGGATATTTGGCACTATGAGGTAATTCTTGTGAGTCGACGGAAAATACTCCCCGAGTCGATTTTCCCCAGCAAAATAATTATGCCCCCTATGCAGAAAATATCCTTTGGGTAGAGATGAACATTTGACGCCACTAAAGCAAAGAAACCTCTAATGGTTAATATGGAAGAAATTGTGAAAATTCCAATGGATTCTACATTTAATTTCTCGTGATGGTATTTTCCAATGTCCAGGAAAGGAGATATTAGTCATCAATTTTACACAAACAATTCGCTTAAAAGATGCACAAAATACAATTTCCGTCACTGTAGCCTGTCGCTAGACTAAAATTTATTGTTTCATAGGAATTGTTTACATTAAATTTAACAAAACATCATCTGCTGCAAGGGCATTGGAAGAAATGAATGGAAAAGTGTTGCCCAATTCCACCAGACCAATCAAAGTTTTAGTCGCCTCGAGGTATAACTAAGACTTTTAGGACATTCAACATTTAAAACATTTAATCCTTTCGTATTACAGTCGCAACCAAGGATCTGGTCGTCAGGAAAACGAACAAGAAAAATATGTTCGACTTTTTGTAATTGTTCCAAAAGACATGTCAGAGGACGATCTTCGCACCGAATTCGAGAAATATGGAGATGTTGAAAATATATCTGTAATTAAAGATAAGGTGACGAAGGAGAGGAAAGGATTTGCTTACGTTAAATATGCAAAGTGGGTGCTGTGAAGACCCTGGAAGCGAAGAAACTATTGTGATTTTTCTTTGCAGATTTTCACACGCAGCTGAAGCATTTGAGAGCTGTAATTCCAAGTTCAAAGCAGTGTTTGCTGAACCGAAAAATTCGACACGTAATTCCCAAGGGAATTTCCCCGACCGATCTGATTCGCGGGATGCGAGATCGTCAAGATATGACGATTTCTCTAACTTCAATTTTAGTCGAAACGAATCTCATGGATCGTTTGTAATGCCCATACCAGCCAGCGCAACGCCAAGTTCATCCGATGCTCAGTTGAACATCATTTGCAGTTCTTCGGTAGCTTCATTCATTGTTATGATAAGTTGGCAAAATAATCGGTTTTTGTTCGCAGATTAACCAAGACCAACTGTGGCGTTTATTTGATATCATTCCCGGGCTTGATTTTTGCCAAATCACGGGCGACTGTAAGTTGAAAAAACTTTTTGTAGCTTCATTTATGGAATTTCTATTTTTTGCATTATTTCCAAGGTGGTCGAAACAGCAATTATGCTACAGCTGTTTATAATAACAATGAAGCTGCCATATACGCAAGGTATTTTTGTCAATAGTTCATTATTTGTACTGGTGTTTTCCGCTCACTAAACTATCTCTGAGCTGTCATTGTAACTGAGTTATGAGCGTCGTTTGGCTATTAGCTTTGTGTTGAGTCTTTTGCGTTGCTAATCTCTTACCTTCTCTGAGATGCTTGCGTCGTTGATCTACTTGAGTCGCTAAACTTTTAAATTCGCTGAAGTTTTTGGCGTTGGTGAGCTTTTACTGTCGATGAGCTCTTATAGTCGCTGAGTTTTTAGCGTCTCTGAGCTTTTAGCGCAGTTCAGTTTTAGCGTCGCTAAGCTATTATAATCGCTGAGTTATTATAGTCGCTGAGTTATTATACTCTTTGAGTTGTTATACTCCCTGAGTTATTATACTCGCTGAGTTATTATACTCGCTGAGTTATTATACTCGCTGAGTTATTATACTGGCTGAGTTATTATACTCGTTGAGTTATTATACTCGCTGAGTTATTATACTGGCTGAGTTATTATACTCGCTGAGTTCTTATACTCGCTGAGTTATTATACTCGCTGACTTATTATACTCACTGAATTTTTGTATGGGCCCATTGTGCTCACTATTATTTTCTACACGTTTATTGTTTTGTCAAATCTACCCGAGCTAGTAATATAGCTCAAAATATGATGTGGGTGGAGAAATTTATTTAGGCCATACCTAATTGTGTAGCCGCCCAGATGTTTCCTCCTTACGTTTATGAAAGCGGGACAATAACAGAGGAAGTGTTCAGCTGTGTCCATGTGTTCCCCACATAGATCACAGCTTGGATCAGTACGTTTGTCTATCGTTGTTAGGTGTTGTTAAATTCAAAGTGGCCGGTCATCACTCCAGTGAAAGTCTTGTTCTGCTAACGTTGATAAGGTATTTCGAGTTACTCTCGTTTATTCTGATGCAGTTTTTCGCCTGGCGACAGCCTTCAATATAGTTCCAGTATGAGACAAACTCGGATGTCCTCTTGGATTGAATTTTGGTTCTAATGTACGTATGAGGTGTTATATTTGCCGGTTCCGGTCCTATAAATGTACCTTTAGCTCCCTGTCTTGCTAATTCGTCTGCGCTGTCATTGCCCGCTACGCCGGAGTGACTTGGAACCCATAGTAGGTCTACACGGTTTGATCAAGCAAGAATGTTAGGGGTTCCCAGCATTCGAAAGTAAGTGCTGATCTTAGAACAGTTGATGATAAGGCTTTGAGGACGCCCTGGCTATCCGTGCAGATGAAGACTATTTCATCCTTCAGATTCAACTCTTTTGCGATGAAGTATGCTTCTAGTATAGCTCTTACTTCTGCAAGGTATATTGACGAGTGCTTTCCTAATGGTATGCTTACATTAATGTCTTGTTCAGCACAAAAAAGGCCTGCTCCTGCTGAGTTCTCAATGATTGAGCCATCCGAGTAAAATGCCATTCCATGTTCTCTTTCATGTTCCCTCTGTCCAGTGTTCTTTGGGTTGCATTCTCACTTCATACTTTCATACTCGCTGAGTTATTGTACTCGCTGAGTTAATATACTCACTGACTTATTATACTCGCTGAATTATTATACTCGCTGAATTATTATACTCGCTGAGTTGTTATACTCGCTGAGTTATTATACTCGCTGAGTTATTATACCCGCTGAGTTATTATACTCGCTGAGTTATTATACTCGCTGAATTATTATACTCGCTGAGTTATTAATGTCGCTAGGCTATTACAGTTAGAGTCACCAACAAATTATTGTATTGATGTTAGAAAACAATTTCCGCCAAAGGCAATTAAAAATATTTACGGTAAAAATACGGCTAAACGGGAAAAAAGTTGTAGCATAGGAATTGATTTGAGACAAAACCTTTACAATGCAAGTCACAGCATCTTCCAACCTTTATTTCAGGGACAAATTACACGGTTTGGAATATCCTCCAGGAGAGCGAATAATTATCAGGTCAATTACAAGTGAAAAAAAGCAAAATTCCGATAAATTATTTCCTTTTGAAGGTAAAGCCAAAATATTGAACAATCGACAGCATCCATGACGCTTATGTGTTTGCAGGTCCATCGAAAGATTTGTTTTGCAGTGTTGCTCTACCTTCAGTCGCACCATTGGCGAAAACTGATTTGCCATGTGTCCAACGATGTTTCATAGTTTGTGTGCCCAAGGTAAATGTGTGTAAATTCACGAACCACGCAATATCCTCAATTTGTCCTTCTGTGTAGGCCTTGCCGTCAAAAATGTTGAGTAACATTTTCTGTCGCTTCGGTGATTTGTTAGACGTTTACATGCTACAAAATAAGAATTGTGGTTACGCCAAGTATGCGAGTGAGGAGAGCGCAACAAATGCTATAAAAGTATTAAATGGAGCGGAAATCTGTGGTGTCAAGTTGAAGGTTATGGAGGCTGAAGAACCGAGAGACGCTAAGCGAAAACGATATGATGAAAATGTGGATTCCTAGATCAAGGTAATTGCAATAAATTTTAGGTAAATTCAATTTTCAGAAGCAAACGATTGGGGAATTGCTTTCAATTTTTCTTGGCATTGGTCGGTTATGGTGCTCTTTTCAAGTTACATGATGTGAGGGTGTTTCTTAATCATTTTTTTTGTTTAGTAAGTTTTGAGAATCGTTTTGTTTGCAGTTTCAAGTCCTGTCACGGTCGCCATGTCAGACGGTTATATTTTATTGAGCTTCGCACATTAGCTGATCCTCAACTAAACGTTATCACTCAAGGGACTTCTAAAAAATATTGAACATTTCGGGTGACTCAAAATTTCTCCGGAGCAATTACTCCCGTAGAGACATTTGTAACAAGCACCTGTAGGAACTACATGTCTTATACCATGACTTTTGCAACGAGTCGAATTTCCTACGGAATGGTGGGTTTTTCGTTTTTGGGTTATAATAATTCTGCGAATCGTTAGTCTGTCTCTCTCCCTGTTTCAATTCAACACACTTCCCAATTCATCCCACTGCATCCCACACACTTCCCACTTCATCCCACACACTTCCCACTTCATCCCACACACTTCCCACTTCATCCCACACATTTCCCACTTCATCCCACACACTTCCCACTTCATCCCACACACTTCCCACTTCATCCCACACACTTCCCACTTCATCCCAAACACTTTCCACTTCATCCTATACCTTGCGATACTCACTTCTGGATCTTAATGAGTCTGTCTTTCGTCCGTCATCACGATACCTGAGTAAAATTTGACCGATGAAAAGTATTCGAAAGATACGGTCAATGGAGTCGTAAAAAACGAGGTTGATTTGGGGTTGGCTAAACTCGCGCTTCTCAACCGTATCCATGATTGGTGCATTTTTGTAAATATTGTGCCGTGTTTTTGAAAAAGTTGAGTGGAATATTATTACCCACTGAATTATGGGTGGGAGGACTTGGGTCGGCCCTAACGCCCAAAATGGGCAATGCCGATAGAAATATGGGTCGGTGAGCTGTTTTTACGGCTCTAGGTCAATCCTAAGATTGGCCTTTTCTCAAAAGATTGTTTACAATTTTTTTCAATAGTTTTTTACCATTTTTTTCTGAAAATTGTTTTTCGAATTTTTTTTTTTTTGAATATAATTTGAAATTTTTTTCGAATTTTTAAACATTTATTTTTGTAACACTGCTACTTCGTACGGGTTTTTCTATATTCCCTTTTGGGCAATCTCACATGCAACTTATTGGGACGAAATAAATTGTCATTTCATGCCTTTCGGCGAAAATAGCTACTATCGCCCGCTAATAAATATAAATCAATTTGCGTAACACTCGGCAATAGAAGTTTTATACGTGACTTGGGGAAATTTTCTTGGGTGTATGCATCCAACTCATGCATTCGGCTTGCAAATCACTCTCCCCTCGATACGCAAATAAGTTGTTTGCTGTTGGGAGCAAAACCCGGTCAATTTCAACTGTCAAAGTGACGTTTTAAACGTCAAACAATAAAGCCCTATATAATCCTAATAGAATTGCGGAAAAATAGGAATTCGTACAGCTTCAGTCCGATAAGATTCACTGGTGAATCGTTAAAAGTTTCATGACAGTTTTCACAGCGTTCAGCGAATATTTTTTGGCTTCGAGAAATATTTTATTTCAGTTTTTTCGGCTTGTAACACTTTACTGCAATCATTTCTTGAATTAAATTGTTTCAATTTAATTTACGCCTCAAAAATAAATAAATACAATGACTTTCCAGCTATAAAATTTACAACAAATCAAAATCTGTAATATTTGACAGCTCTCACAACTTTTCCCATATCGTCGACGTGACTGCTTTCACCAAGCGATTAACTGAACGAAAAAAGTCAAGCTGAACGCGCTCTAAACAGGTTTTGGATATTTCCGAAAAAATATTTTTTGTTTGACGTTTGAAACGTCACTTTGACAGTTCGAATTAGGGTTCGGAACAGATGATTTTTATCTGATCCGAATCTGAAAAAAGGAAAATCTGAATTTTCTGATCAGTTCATATTAGTGCAAGAAATTATCTGATCTGAACATTTGACATCTCAGCTCTTCAGATTCAGAAGCTTAATTATTTGGTTTGGTGCCATTAAATACTGAAGTTTTGTAAGTGGGAAGTGTGTGATATGAAGTGGATAGTGTGTGGTATAAAGTGGAAAGTGTGTGTTCATATTAGTGCAAAAAATTATCTGATCTGAACATTTGACATCTCAGCTCTTAAGATTCAGAAGAAATAAGTTTTTTAGATTGGCTTCAGATCAAACTTAATTATTTGGTTTGGTGCCATTAAATACTGAAGCTTTGTAAGTGGGAAGTGTGTGACCTGAAGTGGATAGTGTGTGGTATAAAGTGGAAAGTGTGTGGGATGAAGTGGAAAGTGTGTGGGATGAAGTGGAAAGTGAGCGGATGAAGTGAAATGCTTTTACACTTTATGTCACACACTTTCCACTTTATCCCACACACTTTCCATTTTATTCCACTCACTTTCCTTTGGCTGAAGTGGGAAGTGTTTGAGATGAAGTGTAAAGTGTGTGAGATGAAGTGGATAGTGCGTGAGATGAAGTGGATAGTGTGTAAGATGAAGTGGGAAGTGTGCGGGATCCCGCTCACTTTCCATGTCCTCCCACACACTTCCCACTTCCTCCCAAACACTTCCAACTTCCTCCCACACACTTTTCACTTCATCCCACATATTTACTTTATCATACCACACACTTCTGACTTCATTAGACAAAAGGTCTCTATCAGTATTATAATTCCAAGCACAAAAAATTGTTTTAGTTCTATCAGACATCTGCCAGATTTCTGTTCAAATTGGAATCTGTTAAATTCACCCCAAATCAGATCAGATCGAACTCCGATGAAGAATAAAATTTTCATATCAGATTCAGATTGAAAATTTTTCAGAACAATATGGAACAAAGTAGATATATCTGATCTGTTACGAACTCTAGTTGGAAAAGACCGGGTTTTGCTCCCAACAGTCTCATATGTGTAAATATTTTGTGCATAAATGTATATAAAACATTTACCTCAGCAAGACTTTGGGAAACGCGTCACTATCATTACGTTGAGCAGAAATGTATACTTCGTGCACAAAGTTCGTAGTGTCCATCATAAGTACGCGGTAATAGTACATTACCATACTATGAAGTATATAACGAGATGTGCAGGTACACGAGGTATTGCGTGGAACAATGCAATTCGTAAATGTTAATATAAATTCGTGCACGACGTACGTTTCTCTTCACGTCACTATCAACAGGCAAAAAGAACTGAAATCATACATTAGTAATTGTTGGAGGGTTCACTCTTTCTTCTAATCTAAGCGACTTCGAAAAGTTAAGTGCATATTAGGCGCGATGTGAATCGCGTCGCCTAAGGTTTGTATGAAAGCTGAACTTGACAAAAATAAAAATAATTTTGTCAAATTGAGCTTTCACAATCTTTGGCAATGCGATTCGCATCGCACCCAATATACATAAAAGGGAGCACATTGCAAAAGTATGAACTGTCAAAATTGCGATGTTTTTTTAGAACAGAATCCTGCGTAAATAACAAATTATTCAAAATTATAGGTCATGTATTGCGAGAGGAATATACACGAATACACGATGATACACGAATAATAGAAACACAAATTAAAAAAGGTACGAAGGTCGAAAGTTGCATTTAAAAATCATCGCATTCCAAGTTCGTTTGCGTTGTTATTTCAGATCAAATTTTTACCTTCATACTTAAACTTTTTGAATTCTGATTCATCTATTATTCGTGGAAGTGTCATCCTCTCACAGTACATGAGCTAAAATTGTGAATAATTTGTTATTCGCGGTGGATTCTGTTGTAAGAAAACATCGCAAATTTGACAGTTCACATTTTTGCAACATGTGTATTGTCAAAGCGTTAGAGGATGACTCTCACACGAATAATAGAATCAGAATTGAAAAAGTTTGAGTATGAAGGTCGAAAGTTCCTCTGGAAAATCATCGCATTCCAAGTTCGTCTGCGATGTTATTTCAGGGCAAATTTGTACCTTTTTAAACTTTTTAAATTCTTATTCATCTATTATTTGCGTAAGAGTCACCTTCTTACAGTACATGCGCTGTAATTTTGAATAACTTAGATTTGCTCAGGATTCTTTTCTAAAAAAAACATCGCGACCTACTCTTAATGAAAATTATGAATGTGAGATTATGGAAAGCAATTATCTAGTATTTGTAGAAATGCTCTCAGCCTAGGAATTTTAATTTGAAAACTAAATCTTATATTTTATGTCTTCTGAAAGTGTTTACAGAAAATGCCCTCAGGTGAATGTAACGCGTACTTCTTCAAAGCTTTTTTTATACAATTTTCGTTGCCTGTAAACTAACAAGTTTAAGTGAAGCTCACTATAGCTAATACTCCAAGTGCTACCGTTAATAAAAACATTTATTTTTCACAGCATAAATTGAACGAACAAATAACTTACTCGACTACAAACCAACCCTCAAACACTATCTGAGACTTAAAGGCTACTGAACAGACAGATTACTCAACTATTACACGGGATTTACGAAAATATTTATTAACATTGTACTTACTGGATTATCAAATAACAATAATGGTACTGAGGACAATTTACGGTACTTCTGAAAGGACATTATTCTTTTACTTTTGTTTTGAATGCAAGGACAAGGACCTTCATCTTAAGACAGTTTTTATGTTTCGAAACATGAACGTTACGAACTGATTAACAAAAGAAAAAATTCATTCGTTTGCTTTCATGCGTTTTTGATCATTTTTTTTTCTTAAATAAACTTATACTAACCGAAAATTGTGTTTTATTTAAAAAAATTGAAAAAACTTTGTTTTGGGTGCAGCTGAAGAATGTCTGGGTAGAAACAAAAAGACAGGCTGGTGGAACGCCGTTATCAAAAATGCTGTGTTGGAGAAAAGGAAGCTGTATTTGATCTGGTTACAGGATAAGACGGATGAGAAGAAAGAGGCTTACAGGGCAAGCCGTTAAGACTCTAGGTAAGGAAGTCAAGAACCGGGCATATTTCGGCATGATAAACCTCCCGTGAAATTTTCGTCCCGATTGGAGAACCTAAATTTTCAAAATTTAAGAAAAGCTGAAAAATCGCCTTACGAGGGTAAGGCAGATCTGATTTGATCTAATCTGAACATTTCACATCCTTACTCTTCAGATCAGACAGGCTTCAGATCAAACTTAATTATTTGGTTTTGTGCCATTAAATACTTAAGTTTTGTAAGTGGGAAGTGTGTGGGATGAAGTGGAAATTGTGTGCGATGAAGTTAAAAATGTGTGGGATGAAGTTAAAAATGTGTGGGATGAAGTGGAAAGTGAGCGGGATGAAGTGCGAATAGTGTGGGATGCAGGGCCTATTTTTGAGAAATTTTTTTCAAATTTTCTCAAATTT
The DNA here is from genome assembly GCA_029228625.1 of Pseudolycoriella hygida. Classification (NCBI taxonomy): domain Eukaryota; kingdom Metazoa; phylum Arthropoda; class Insecta; order Diptera; family Sciaridae; genus Pseudolycoriella; species Pseudolycoriella hygida. The sequence continues at coordinate 121,727,028 of CM055404.1, forward strand.
TCCAGAAATTTATTTTAAGGAAAAATACGTTCAAACAAGTTAAAATGAGTGTAAAATTAATAAGAATCGACGTAAAGTGTATTCTGAACCATATTATGGGTCGTGCAGATGAAAAAAACAACAAGAAACCAAGCATGAACGGGTGGCTGAAAATTCAGCCCTTAGGATGCCCTAAAACACCTAAAATAGATCGTTTGAACAATTTTTTGAATAAAAAACATCAATTATGTTTCAAAATTATTATAAGTTTTCAGAAAATTTTCTCAAATTTTCACAAATTTTCTCAAATTTTCACAAATTTTCTCAAATTTTCTCAAAAATAGGCCCTGGTGGGATGTGTTTATCCCACACACTTTTCATTTTATTCCCCACACTTTTCATTTTATTCCACACACTTTCCTTGGGCTGAAGTGGGAAGTGTGTTACATGAAGTGGAAAGTGAGCGATATGAAGTGTATAGTGTGTAAGAGAAAGTGGAAAGTGTGTGGGATAAAGTGGAAACACCTACCACACAATTCCCACTTCATCCCGCTGACTTTGCATTTCATCCCACACACTTCCCACTTCATCCCACACACTTCCCACTTCATTCCACACACTTCCCACTTCATCCAACACACTTCCTACTTCATCCCATACACTTCCCACTTCATTCCACACACATCTCACTTCATCCCACACATTTCCCACTTCATCCCACACACCTCACACTACATCTCACACACTTCCCACTTCATACCACACACTTCCCACTACATCCCAAACACTTCCCACTTCATCCCAAACACTTTCCACTTCATCCCAAACACTTTCCGCTTCATCCTATACCTTGGGGTACTTCAGGCTACCATTTTTTCGCCTTGTCGGTTTCGCTAGTCGGTTAGGTCCACCCATTGATTGTGTTATGTGATGATTTCCAATTAAATTTTGCATTTTGAAATTTTTGGCGCGGTCAGACTTAGTTGTCGGAATTTTTTATGTTATTTGTGAAATATCTTATTTAGCTTGTGTGACGTAACGCTTCGCCAGACCCTTCCCCATTTTCCCCCTGTCACAATCTGTCACGCAAGACCAACACTTCCCTTCTCCATCGCGTGACAATAAATGACAGAAATGGAATTCGAACAAATTTGTGAAATTAGTTTCAATTGGTTGAGTCCACAAGGAATCGTCAAAATACGCACATAGCGGGCTGCTTACCAGACTACAAGACAATTCCAATGGTTACCTTTGCAACTAACACGTCTTTACGCGACGCGAATAAATTTAAAGTTACTTGTGAGTTTTGACGATAGACATCGTTACCAACTGTAAAAAATAAAATCGGGCGTAAGATTGAAGCAGAACCACGAGGAAAAACAATCCAGCAAATCAGAACTGAACCACCGCACTGAATTAGACCAATAACTCCAAAGATCAAAGAAATAATTAATTTTCAAAATTTAATTCATAAAAAAAATCAATAAAACTTAGGAAGCTAATCGTTTTCTCAAATTGGCACCAACGGGAATGTAGTTATCCAAACCAAATGTGTCATTTAACTCTATTGGTGGAGAATCAACAGCATCGTGCAATTCATCGCCACGGCAAACAATATCCTCTTCACTGGTGAGAACCTCATCTTCCATATTTCGAAAATCAGTTAATTTCTCAAAAACATCGTTTTCCGCGGTAATGTCTCCAAAGAAATAGCTGACATTGACCTCATTTTGTATGGGTGATGCAGATGGTTTTTGAGGAGAGACTCTTGGCGAAAGTTTTGGCGTTGATGAATTTTGTTCGATGAGGTTGCGTTTAAAGAATTTTTTGATTAGGATTGGAGTTTTCGATGGACTAGAATCGTCAATCTTTTTCGAGGACAATCTTTTACGGTCAGCTCTGCTTTTCGTTGCACTAAGAGACGTTGGTGCATTCGTTTCATTACATGTTGGCTTCGTGCCGGCTACGATAATGTCGAATTCATCTAGGGTTTCATTTTGCTCCTCATGATCTATGTCATCGCTTAGCTTTAGTGGTTTGCTTACACTTTCGAAATGAAGTTTCTTTCCACAAAGGTTCTTAATTGTTGGAGAGCTTGCGACAATGCCTCGAATAATGTCGGATAGGTCGTGAATGTCATCGCTAGAAACGTTGAAGTCAAACGACATTTGAGTTAGACTCAGCGGCGACGAACAAGTTTTGATCTTTGGCGACTCTGTTGTTAGTTTACTTCTCAGTGGAGTCGCCTTTCGTTCCATTTTTGGCGTCGACATTTTTGGTATATTTTTCACTTTCTTGAAATATTTGTCAATCTTTTCCACTTTTCCTTCATCTTTTCTTTGCAATTTTTTCCTTGGCTTCTTCAACTTTTCTGCATCCAAATTTTCTTGGTTCTCATCATTCAATTTGTTGGCTTTCTTCTGAGTTGTTTTAGTTGCTTTTTTACCGTTTTCTTTTGTAACTTTCGATGGTTTTTTGGTCTTTGCGCTTTTACTTTCTAAATAATTTGCAACAAGTTTTGGATAAGCTTTTTCGACAAGATCGACTGGTTCAACAGTACTCCACAGTATTTCTAAACTTGAATTTTGCTCTGTAAGGAAATATTTCATCTTTAATTTCTAGCTCTGCACTGAGGAAAAAATCTACAAACGACGTCGGGCATGAAAATAATGCAGGAACCAGCAAACCTCGTTATTGGGAAGAAAATTTGGTTCGCAGGGAAAAGTCGAAAGGAAAATTAGGGAAATCATCAGATATTTTAGGGAATTCATGAGAAATTGGAAAATTCATGTTGAATTTGGGAAATCGTACTGGTGACCTAAAAAAAAGGTTTGAAACCTCAAAAAAAGTCTAATTTTGGAAGATTATTGGAAAGTGTGCATTGGAAATTCGGAAATGCCTTTATAGGGAAATCGCAAGCTAGTTCCTGGTTCCTGACGAATTTTGACTCGGTTACCGGAGAAAAAGCATTATTTTCATGCACGAGCGACGTAGGAATTGTGTTTATAATATACGCGGCCGACGCATTTTATCCACCGTGCACGTATTATGAACGCCTTGCACGTATTATGTGACCTTACTCATGGTATACTACACAATACTTAAATAAGGTTGATAATACATTCACCGCGTACATAATACGCCGGCGGCGTATATTATAAACACAATTTCTACGTTGCTTGTTGTTGGAATCATCACTTGATTATAACTTCCACTCAATAATACTGTAATAACAAAGTATGTATTGAGTAGTATGATTAATTCACAAATCTAGTTAACATAGTTTTTACTATAAATACAGTGTTCTGTTCACAGAACAATTCACTCTCTAATAAACGTTCAAAGTGTGAACGTCTATTTAATTGGGGGTCCGGATTGGAATCCGTGAAATTCCAACAGGTTATGGGCCCAGACACATTGAAACTGTGGCAAATAAACTATAGCGCTAGTCTGTGACTGGAAGGGGTGTCAATAACACTCGCTATAATTAATTGTAATTGTGGCAATTAATCTGCAGCGCCGCCAGTTTGCACTGGAAGAGTGTTAATAACACTCGCTGCAGGATTTAATTGTGGCATGTGTTCTGCGGATGTAGATAGGTATTGGTGGCGATGGTTGCTTAGGGGCTGTTCATAAATGACGTCACGCTTCCTATAAAATCCACAAAGTTCATAACTCCGAACTGGTCGGACATTTTGCATATGGTACACCGGCTACCCCCAAAACACGCCCCACAGTAGGCTAATCCGTTATATTCATGTTCAAGAATCTATATCTCGTGATATATTCATAATTTAAATGTAAGAATTCTTAAAACGTGATTTAAGAATGTTCAAAAATGTCGGGAAAAATATTTGTGCATGTAGGCCACAGATTAATAGTCGTAAGGTTGTTAGACAAAGTTATAGGTTTGATTTCTCCCCATACATAACCTCAAAAAAATATATTTTCCATATTTTCGTCAGAAACTTGTCGAAATTAGTTGTAAACGTTAAAGTAATTCATAATAAGTCGAAACGAGCCTAGTCCGACGAAAAAAAAGATGAATTTCTTGGTTGATTCTTTGATTTTCATACTGACTGTCTTTGAGTCTCAGAGCGCTGAATAACAATTCGCTTCAAAACCATTAGGAATTTCATCCCTTTTTCGTCGGACAAGGCTCGTTTCGACTTATTATGAATTACTTTAACGTTTACAACTGATTTCGACAAGATTCTGACGAAAATATGGAAAATATATTTTTTTGAGGTTATGTATGGGGAGAAATCAAACCTGTCACTTTGTCTAACAACTTTACGACTATTAATCTGCGGCCCACATGCACAAATATTTTTCCCGACATTTTTGAATATTCTTAAATCACGTTTTAAGAATTCTTACATTTAAATTGTGAATATTTCACGAGATATAGATTTTTGAACATGAATATAACGGATTAGCCTACTGTGCGCCCCCTGTTTTGGGGGGGTAGCCGGATGCCTATAAACAGAATTGGTTATCCTGACTAAGTTATGACCGTTTTATGGATACTCATTTTTTATAGCAAGCGTGACGTCATTTATGAACAGCCCCTTAATGCCAATGGTGGTTGCTGATGACGAAGGTCGCATCAAATGTATTTTCGTTGGTGGCAACAGCAAGAACAGGGTGAGCAGTGCAATCTCACAACGAGGCCTGAGGTCGCCCACTACTTCACTGAGTGAGCAGTCCAATCTCACAACGAGGACAGAGGTGGCCCACTACGATACTGGGTGAGCAGTCCAATCTCACAACGAGGCCAGAGTGACCCGAAGTCAATAGAAGTTAAAGGCGATGGTCAATGGAAGTCGATTGCCAAGTGAAAGTCGATGGTCAAGTGAAAGTCGATGATTGGTCAAGGGAAGTCGATGGTTGGTCAAGTAAAGTCGATGGTTGGTCAAGTGAAGTTGATGGTTGGTCAAATGAAGACGATAGTTGGTCAAACGAAGTCGATGGTTAGTCAAATGAAGTCGATAGTTGGTCAAGTGAAGTCAATGGTTGGTCAAGTGAAGTCTATACCTCGTCAAGTGAAGTCGATAGTTGGTCAAGTAAAGTCGATGTTAGTCAAGTAAAATCGATGGTGAAGTCGATGGTCAAGTGAAGTCGATTGTCAAGCGATGGTCGATGTTTGCATTTTTCGTGTCTTTGGTCAAATTGGTTGACGGTCAATAATACAGCGGTACAAACAACATCGATACAACAGTTTTATCCAATTAAGTGGGAGTGTTGTAAATTATAATTGTATAAGTTATCCTCAATTGAGTGGAAGTGTTTGAATTATCACTTGATGATAAATTCACATTCACACATCTAGTTAACATAGTTTTTACTTTAAATACAGCGTTCTGTTCACCTCACCTTCAAACGCTCTCATTTGCTCCTCTGGAATAAGACCATCGAAGCATTTGTTCTCATCCTTCCAAATGATTTCATAGCTTGCAATTCCCTTTGGTGTTCTTTTCTTCTTAATATAATCCGGAGAAACGTTTCCATGTATCAATCCACTTTCATCGCCGCTTCCATAATGAAATAATTGCCATCTGGTGAGCAATGGTAGAAACTTTTGAAAGCAATAAATTTCTTCCCATTGTAACAAATGACTCATAAATTTCTGCAATTGTTAGGACGATCAACGTATGGTTTCGTGCAAAAATTGTTTAACGTTACCAAAAACTTCACAACGTTAGGCTGTTTCCAAGTCAAATCCAATTTGGGTAGAGCAACAGGACGATTCATGTATTCATCGATGATCTTTTGTGATGGAAAGTCTTGGTCAGCCATTGCTTTCTTTCTTATTTGCAGCTCGCACTTAATAGCCAGCCGTTTTTCTCTGAATAAGAAAACAAATTTCGTGGAGAAAATGTTTTTCTATTATTGGCCCTAGTCTCTGAAGTAACCCCATTATTTTGTACAACCCCTTGACTTAACCACGTTTAAGTTCGACCAAAGATCAGCGTTGCAACAATGTGATGGGAAATGAACTCAACTCTCTCTATCTCTCTCTCAAGTAATTTGTTATATTTTATTCGTTCATCCATTCCAGTTCATTATTTACGATAACATAACTATACGTGTCGAGTGAGACTTTGGTTCGACCAAAATATCCACTTTCCATGACTAATTTGTTTACGAGAACTTACACTATTGCGATATGTTGAGATTTTGGTCGCACTAAAGTCTCACAGGACACGTGGGATTAAGATCTCATAAAAATGATGAACTAGAGTAAATGAACGAATGAACGAGAGAGAGAGAGAGAGAGAGAGAGAGAGCTTACTTCATTTCCCTTCATGTAACATTGTTGCGACGCCGACCTTTGGTCGAACTTCAGCGGCATTTAACGTAAATTACCTAAAGCTGAAATGTATCTGATCAGGCAGGTCAATATTTAGTTTAGGTAGTGACTTTGGTAAAACACACAAAGTTTCTGTACTTGAGAAACATAATGAACGAAACGCGAGAGGTTATCCTCTGGTCAAAAATTTGTACCAAAAAGTCCAATTCCAGAAAAATTCCAAGAAATTCCAAAAATTTTAAGAAATTTCAAAAATTCCATCGAAATTCCAAAAATTCCATGAAAATTCCAAAAATTTTCGAAATTCAGAAGTTCTGAAAATTCCAGAAATTTCACAGAAATTCCAAAAATTCCACAGAAATTCCAAAAATTTCACAAAAAGTCCAAACATTCCATAGAAATTCCAAAAATTCTACAGAAATTTCAAAAATTCCACAGAACTTCCAAAAGTTTCATTAAAATTCCGAAGTTCAGAAATTTCGGATATTCCAAAAACTCCAAAACTTCCATCGAAATTCCAAAAACTCCACTAAAATTCAAATAATTCCAGAAATTCCATAAATTCCATCACCTTGTACCAAAAAAAATGAAGTGGATAACCCCTCGACGAAATGAGAATAGTTACAGTGAAACGCTACAGAATTAGAAAACCTTTCCTAACGTATGTCACAAAGTGGTTTGAACTGAAGGCGAATTCTGGATTTACATAAGCTAAAAATGTACTTCCGCATAAGTTAAGAGCCGCGTTGGAAATACACGATAAATTTCCGATTTTTCAGCCCTAAAATTTGACATTAATGTTCTCAAAGACAGAATTTTTTTTTGCAATGCACCAACAAAATTGTTGTTTTACGCACTAGTGAGGTAAATTTTTTTAAGCACTGAATGAAAGTAGACTTAAATTTTAGCTCATTTATTTAAAATTAATTCAAAAAAAATTAAAAAAAAAAATTGAAATTTTTTTTTTTTTTTTGAAAGAAAAGCTTGTTTTTATTGGTGAATTGCAAAACACGGTGTTCTATATACGTTACGTATGCTGGTAGATTGTGTGATGAGTGAGTGATGTATTGCCGAACTCACATCTAGTGCGTTAAAATTACCTTCATACGTAACTTATATCAAAATAGTTAGTTATTTATGCAACTAGTTGCGAAATGGAGTTGTTTTTGTCTCTAGATGTGAAGTTATCGAACGAGCGAAGCGAGTTGGATAACCATATCGTGTGACAAAAACAATCAATTTCGCAACATGTTTTATACAAGACTTTATGCAACAACTTGTGAAACGTGAACTTTTGAATGAACTTTTTATCACTAGTGACAATAAGCAACTTTTTATCACCCAAATGAGTGATAAAAAGTTACTTTGTATCACTAGTTACAAAAATTAACTTTTTATCACCCAAATGAGTGATAAAAAGTTACTTAATAAAGGTAATAAAGATGCTGATAAAAGTAAAACCAGTTATAAAACGACCTCTCTAACGTCAGTCACCGAAACAATGCATGAAAAAGTTCACTTTTCACAACGGCGTTGCATAAAGTATCCCGTCTTACTTCCATGTACTGGCGTCACATCCACGACTCATCCGACATTCACTGCATCCACTTTTACCATGTTTCTGCGCACTACCAAAGTGACCACAATTTGCACAATAACGTTTATCATCAACTTTCAACTCAAGGGATGTGTATTTGTTTTCGATTGAGCGCCACGTTTTTATTCTGGAATTTTAAATTTATGTTAAGCTCTTGCTTCGAAAGAATTCTTTGGGGTCGTGCATATACATCGCAGGACAAAGGTGGAAAAAGAAGATTCCTGTGAAGAAAGGCCCAACCAGAATCGCCGGAATAATAAAAACAGAAAAGTCAAAAAATGCCAAAACGATTGTTTACGTGTTTGGCGTTTTTTCGAGGGGTTATCCACTTCATTTTTTTTGGTACAGGTTGATGGAATTTTTGGAATTAAAATGGAATTTTTGGAATTTCCGGAATCTCTGAACTCCGGAATTTCGATGAAATTTTTGGAATTTCTGTGGAATTTCTGGAATTTTCGGAACTTCTGAATTTCGGAAATTTTATGGAATTTTTGGAATTTCGATGGAATATTTGAAATTCCGATGGAAATTTTGGAATTTCTTCAAATTTTTGAAGTGGCTGACCCCTCGCGTTTCTTCATAATTTCTTCGAAAAGGGATCTAATGCGTTTACCACGACGTTTGTAACCACCCCAATTTCAATCCCGGAGTACAGAAGGGGCATCGACTATGGTCCTTAGATGACGAATCAGCCAAAAAAATATATGCAGAGGACCCGTACGTATCAGAGTAGATGTGTCAAACAGAATAGATTTTGCAAGAAGATTCGAACATATTTAAGTAAATGTTGCCTTAACTCTTAAATGTACGAAAGTACGTCGACATGAAATTGGATTGGAAATTGGCGAAAGGGCAAATTGAAAAACCCGTACGAGGAAACGGCGCAAAAACCATCTCCAATCCTTAAAAAAGCCCGAAAATTAAAAAAATGGAAAAATTTGAAACAAAAATTGCAATAGGCCTGATCTTAGAAGCGATCTAGAGCACTTAGGAGAGGTATTTGATCCATACTTCCATGAACAAAAAAGTTCGTCTTTTTTTGTCTGCAACACTGACCAAAAACCTCATCATTGAAGAAATATTCACAAAAAACCACCAAATATCATGAAGGGTCGCGTAACATGAGTTGGGCCCACACTGAGGACTCTACAGCCTGAATTACCCAACAGATTTTGACTAGTTTAATTTTCGTGATTTTCTGATGTCCATATCTTTCATTTTAAATCTTCAAGAGTGACTTCCGTCCGTCCGTCTGTCATCGCGATAAACTTGACCGATTTTCAAAACTTTTTTTTCCCTGAAAGGTAATCAAAAAATCTTTTATGGGATCGAATCTGGGCACTGTCAGCCCAAGGGCCACCGAGCTAGGGCCGTTTAAGTCGTTTTTGGTCTTTTGTACATAATTCGAGTAAATCTTTTCCGATTGTCATAAGTGTTTTTTTAATCGACAGGTCTATGAAAGCCCAACAATTTGTAGAAGAAACATTTTTGAGATTGGGTCCTAGGATATCGCGAGAGCACTAAAAACGAGTTTCTGCTAGCGCTCTACAAGTTTTTTGTAAATAACTCGAGTAAATCTCTTCCGATTTTCAATTTTTTTTTATCGAAAAGTCTAGGACTGTCTCCTGTTTTATGGAAGAAAATTTTTTGAGCAGAAACGCTTGGACTCAGTCAGGACCCTAAAACTGAGTTTCTACTAGGGCCTAACGTGTTTGCTTACATAAGTTGGATAAATCCTAACTGATTTTGTTGATTCTTTTTCTATTTGAGAGGTAATCGAGAGGTAATCAAAAACAAATTTGGACCCGGTGCCTGTGCTTAGGGCTGAAGTGGGCCTCAGGTCTGTCCTAAGGACGGCCATAACCAAAAAATTTTTTTTGCTATGTTGCAGAGCAAATTGAGGGAAACGTTTTTGTCTATGGAATTATGTGTCCGAGACATATTCTTATGGCTCTAGGTCGGTCATAAGGTCTGCCCTAGACAAAAAAAATGGTTTTTCACTATGTTGTACGGAAAATGGAGGGAAATATTTTTGTCTATGTAAGTATTTGTGAGCGGCCTTTCCTGAGGACCCTAGTTCAGACAAAAAATGGCTTTTATTCTATGTTGTAAAAAAAATTGAGATGAACATTTTTGTCTATTTGGAGGTCAATTTCCCAGATAACAATTGACCCCATGAAATGTATATAAAGTGCCATCGGAATATGTGCTGATCCCATTTAATGTGCTCCAGTTCCAGGACATTTAATGTATATTAAAAAGCGCCCTTACCGTTACATCTTTTCTTCGGAACTAGAAGAGCATTTAATGTACATCAAATGTACATTAAATGTGAACCCATTTAATGTACATTAAATGTACACTGAAGTGTGGTACACGTATGTGCATCTAAAGTACATTCAAAACACCTTGAATACACATTTAATGTACGTTTAATGTACATGTTAGTGTAAATTACTAGCACATTTAATGTACATCTAATGTTATACAAGAAAAGAAAGGAAAATTTAATTTTGTTCTCCGACTTTTCCATTTCGGTTTTTCTTATTCTGATTATCGCTATGTCCTCCATCTACATTTTTTTATGCCAAGCTTTAATTTTTTTTTAGAAAAATTTCTTTAACTTGCGGAACTTGAACCCAAGACGCTCGGGATTATGAGTTGACTGCTTTACCAATTGTGCCACCGGACACTTATGTGTTGTTTGTTAAATTTGTATAAAGTGTTAAATTATAGAAAGTACATCACAAGCACATTTTTGGTACATTAAATGTGATAGGAATAATGTACACCTTATCAAGCACATAAAATGTGCGAAAAATGTACTTGTGATCTAGTGCAATAATTTCGAGCTTTAATGGTACAAAAAATGTGCTTCTTATTACCATCGAAATATGTACCACTTTACAGGAACATTTTTTGTACAATATTCTCAACAACATTGGATTTTGCACATTTAATGTACATTAAGTGAGCAACCACATTAAAAAGTGTAATTTGTGTTATCTGGGTTTGGTACTTTCGGAAGGCCTTTTCTACACGGTTTCTTCGGACGGGTTTTTCAATATTGCCTTTTCGGCAATTTCCAATCCAATTTAATGTGGACGTAATTTCTTACACTTAAGAATTAAGGCAATATTTACTTAGATACGTTCGATTCTTTTTGTAACATCTGTTCTGTTCGCCACATCTATTCTGATTCGTACGGGTCCTTGCATATGTTTTTGAAATGTTCTCTCAAGCACCATATCAAAAAGACGACCAACGTAGTTTCGTCAAGAAATCCTGAAACTATTTTCCCTAAAATGTAATTCTCACCAGCGTTGCTTTTAGAAGCAAATTTCTAACTGCAATAGTTTCATGGATATTTTTCATCCCTCGCAATTCTAGAAGTTGCTTTATGCCGGGATTTTGTCATTTTCTTCTAAAGCCATGAACAGTTATTCTCTCAAATTTTATTCTCTACAACTTTGTATTCGAAAGCAACTTTCTAACTTTCATAGTTCTAGAGATATGGGTCATCACACCCAGTTCTAGAAGTGGTCATATCTCAGGATTGGGCTATTTTTCCTTAAAACCCTGAAACATGTGTTCTCTAAATTTATATTCTCTACAATTTTGCCTTCGACATTGAATCTCCATATTGCATAGTTGAACAAATATAGACGAAAAACCATCTCCGCTTTAAGAAAATCAAGTTCGTCCATTCCTTTAGTCCCAGTGCCCAAACCACTGGCCCGATTTCCACAAAACAAATTTCCCAGTTTTCTGAGGTCAAATGCTTTAATTACAACAATTTCCGTGCTCTACTTGCCATGATATTTGCGAAAAAGTTTCACGTACTCCCGAAAATCAATGTCCATATCTGCGGAAGTACTTAACCGATTTTGCTCATCTTCGAACTTGAATAATGGGAACCATGTACCTTTCAGGGAAATAAAGTTTAAGGTGATCGGTCGAGCCATTTGAAAAAAAAAGTGGAGACGAACGGACATTTTATTGCTGATTCGTGATCATCACTAGACGATAATAAATGTATCCCCCCACCTCCCACCTCAATCTACCTCATGTTACCATAAAGTTGTTTGTAGCAAACATATAGGACCTTTTTTTAGTGGACGGTATTTGCGCCAATACTTTTTCATCTTTTTTAAAGGGGTACTCGATCTAGCTTTATGAAAGAAAGCGACGCGACACTTGCAAATGCAAGAGTTTTTGAAGCAATCTTGATGGTTTAACAAAGGACTTTTAGTTCCCTTGAAGAGTAGAAAAACAGGCAGATAGGTAAGTTCACAACTAACAATTTTTGAATGGGTCGTCTGATGGTTACCTTGTTAGTATGTCCTTGTCACTGTACTGATTGAGAAATTTTGTAGCTGCATCTTTGCCCACACCTGTCACTCCTGGACAGTAATCGCAGCCACAAAGCAAGGCTAAAACTATCATTTTGTTTCGTCCAAAATCTGTCACAGGAAACAAGTTCTCTTTAACATTCAAATCATAAAGTGTAACTGAAGTCCTTACCCATAGACTTTTGAACATTTTCAATATCGTAAACGTCAACAGCACCTCCCTGAGCGGCTGCAGTACCTTGTGAAGACACCGAAAAGTTTCGATAAACTCTTACCGCACCGTACGCGAAGCAATCCGAATCTTGACTGATAACACCATCAACCATCTGAAATTCAAGAGCGAAATGAACATTTGGAGGGAATCAACGAAAAGACCAAACCTTATCCTCGTTGAGAAACGCGCAGAATTGTTCTGCCTCACCAGGCCCTTGGACACACTGTAGCCCCATACTTGCGATCAACTCCTCACATTGTTTTAGCACATAATTAAAACGACTACGACCTTTGTCTGGTTTCTTTAAAACTTGGCTATGAACGTGAAAAGTTGAACATTTGGATTTTCTAACAAAAAAATCGTCTCACCTGTTTTTCTGCGTTGACTGAATTTGTGTTGCCAGATTCTTTGGTCTGGCGCCTCGGAATTGTAGTTCATTTCTCTTGCATATTACGCCATACTTTAGAGGTGGAGCGTCTCCCTAAACGAAATGGAAATGAGAAAATGAAGAGGAAAAGGGAGAGGAATTACCTCGAGAACGAAAACAGGAGTCACTCCGGATAGTAGAAGATAACAAGTTCGAAAGAATAAATTGCTAAGAAAAATGCAATTACAATCGGAGAAGGTAATTTAGTGTGGAATAAACAACTCACCGAAGGTAAAATCTTGGTTGTATAACATAATCAACAACACAGAGACTTTCACAAACCCACCCAGCTAGATCGATGGCAACAATTTTCCCTTCGAGTTCGTACAAAGGTTTCCTCTCGCTGAACGGCTGTAAAATTGGCCAAAGTTCTTTGATTCCCATCGCTCTTTGATGATGGTTTCAAAACACAAACTGACAACCAGCAAAATCGAAAACGGACATTTACGCAACCAACAAGAACTCAGCCTGTGGGGTAATTGAGCGTTTTCATTCATTGAAAAACCTGTCAACAACGTCAAAGTTTGTATTTGTTTTTTTTTCTTTTTTGCATGCAATAAACAAATCAACACAAATATCACAAGGAGCAGAGAATCGAATCAAAATCCAAAATGTCAGCCAACGATTCGGGAATCGAGAACAGCAACGACAGCAATGATTTAGCGCTAACATTTAGAACTGCATTTAAAAACCTTACTGATTTTGCAACTCGCATGGAATCGACGATGAACGCATCAAAATCCACTCAACAACCACATAGCACGCATAATCAATTTCGATATAGAACGGGAAAGATGAAATCGTCCAAGCAGAATATCACCATTCCTCCATACTACTATCATCGGTGGGTATTTCTTTTTTCGAGCATTTCTAGTATTCGAATTGATTCGCAACATTTTGAATGTGAAGTGCGTTGGGGTGGCCTTCGAACGAACGAAAGCTCCGTGTGGCAGCTTCCATTTCGAATGTGGAGTTATTGACGAAATATCTTGAAACCGGAGTGAATCCAAATGGTAAGAAGCTTTCAAGAGATTTCTTTGAATATTCGCTACGGAAAAAGGTTTTCCACCAAAAAATTCTAAAAATAAGCGCAAAAAGCGCAGCAGGTGATATTGTCGAAGTACAAGACATCGTTGAAGGATTTCTAAAGTGGAAGGTCCTTTTCTGTTAAGTCCTAAATGGAAACTGAAAGTGGAACGTTCGATGAGCAATTAAAGAAAAATTTTTGTTTTAATATTTAACCTTTACCTCACCTATACGAGTGCCACGTAGATATTGTGGTCTGAGGCCGAATATCCCTGGACAAATTAGCCCCCGACAAATTAACCCCTCGTAAAAGGTTTCTCTCGAGCAAATAACCCCGACCCAGATTTTAAAAAGTTAGAAAATATTATGAATTTATTTCACAACGACTGAGCATGTAACTAAACACAAGACGTCTCAAAATCACTCTGAAGAAAAAAACATTTTTTTTTGTCTAAGGCCGACCTTAGGACCAACCTAGGGTCTTCAGGAGAGGCCTCGGACAAATACTTACATAGAAAAAATATTTTCCTCCATTTTCTCTACACCTTAGTGTCGGTACTCAATTACCTGTCAAATAGAAAAAGAATGAACAAAATCAGTTACCTATGTAAGCAAACACGTTGGGCTCTAGTAGAAACTCAGTTTTAGGGTCCTGACTGAGTCCAAGGGTTTCTAATCAAAACATTTTCTGCCATAAAACGGGAGACAGTCCTCGAACTTTCGATCGAACAAAATTTGAAGACCGGTAGAGATTTACTCGAGTTAAGTACAAAAAACATGTAGAGCGCTAGTAGAGACTCGTTTTTAGTGCCCTAGCTTTATCCTAGGGCTTTCACCGACCTGTCGATTAAAAAAAATTATGAAAATCGGAAAAGATTCACTCGAGGTATGTACATAAAACACGTAAGGCCATAGATTAGACTCGTTCTTAGTGTCCTAGCTAAGTCCAAGGACTCAAATTTAAAAAGTTCAAAAAACACGTATGGCCCTAGCATAGACTCGGTTTTAGTGCCCTAGCTAAGACCTAGGACTCAAATTAAAAAAAGTTTCTTCCATAAATTTTCGGCCATGCCCAGATCTTTCAAACAAAAAAAAATTTATGAAAATCGAAAAAGATTTAATCGAGTTTTGTGCGAAAAAGTCCAAAAACCACTTAAACGGCCCTAGCTCGGCGGCCCATACAGTGCCCAGATTCAATCCCATAAAATATATTTTGATTACCTAAAAATGTTCGTCCGTCCGTCTATCAACACGATAACTTGAGTAAAGCTCAACCGATTTTCAAAAACCTTTTTTCCCTGAAAGGTAATCAAAATATCTTTTATGGGATTGAATCTGGACACTGTCGGCCTAAGGGCCGCCGAGCTAGGGCCGTTTAAGTGGTTTTTGGACTTTTTTGCACAAAACTCGAGTAAATCTTTTTCGATTTTCATAAATTTTTTTTGTTTGAAAGATCTGGGCATGGCCGACAATTTATGGAAGAAACTTTTTTGGATTTGAGTCGACGAGTCTATGCAGGGGCCATACGTGTTTTTTGTACATAACTCGAGTAAATCTATTCCAATTTTAAAATCTTTTCTTGATCGAAAGGTCTAGGGTTGTCTCCCGTTTTATGGAAGAAATTGTTTTGATTCGAAACCCTTGGACTCAGTCAGGACCCTAAAACTGAGTTTCTACTAGGGCCCAACGTGTGTTTGCTTACATAAGTTGGATAACTCCTAACTGATTTTGTTGATTCTTTTTCTATTTGAGAGGTAATCGAGAGGTAATCAAAAACAAATTTGGACCCGGTGCCTGTGCTTAGGGCTGAAGTGGGCCTTAGGTCTGTCCTAAGTTCGGCCCCAACCAAGAAAAAAATTGTTTTGCTATGTTGCAGAGCAAATTGAGGGAAACATTTTTATCTATGGAATTATGTGTCCGAGGCATGTCCTTATGGCCCTAGGTCGGTCCTAAGCTCTGCCCTAGACAAAAAAATGATTTTTCACTATGTTTTAGAGAGAAAATGGGGGGAAATATTTTTGTCTATGTAATTATTTGTCGCCTCTCCTGAGGACCCTAGGTCAGCCCTAGACAAAAAAATGGTTTTTTGTCATGTTGTAGAAAAAATTGAGATGAACATTTTTGTCTATTTGGGGGTCAATTGTGTACTTTCGGAAGGCCTTTTTTACGCGGTTTTTTCGGATGGGTTTTTCAATATTGCCCTCTCGGTTATTTCCAATACAATTTAATGTGGACGCGATTTCATACACTTAAGAGTTAAGGCAATATTTACTTAGATACGTTTGGGTCTTTTCGTAACATCTATTCTGATGCGTAAGCTTAGACCCGTACGAAGAACGAAGTTCTTCGAAAAGGGGCCTATTGCGTTTAAAACGACATTTGCAACCAGTCGAATCCAGTTGAATTTCGACCCGGCAGGCGGGGGAACATCTTGTAGGTGATTTTTGAAATCATACAAATCATAAAAATCAGAGTTTTTTAATGATTTCTAATGGTTTTTTGAATATTTTTGATGATTTTTCTATTATCGATGATTTTTGTGATTTTTGATTATTTTTCCGGATGGTTTTGGATTTGTTTGCCCCGTACCATGATTTTCTGGAGTCATTTCCTCTTCGCTTTTAAGGTAAGAGCAGATCTGATAAATGGGGAACGTTTGGCTTTTATAGATGTCACTTTATGTCGAAATTAATTTGTCTGCCATTTTTTCTCTCTATTTCTTGACAGCATTTAATTATTGCTGAGAGTTCCTCTTAAGCAGATGGAGCAATTAATTCCTAGTAACTTCCTAGTTTTTTTTTCTAGGTTTATCAAGTTGGGCGGGTCCATTTCTGGTCCATGAAACACAGATCAAGTGATCCTTTGGTAAAATTTTACTTTAGGGGGTTGGTGGCGGAAGGGGTGGGGGGAAGTGTGGGTATTAGGGGTCAATCCACCAACAATAATATGTTGTTAATAGGTGGCGCTCATATCAGGATTAGTAGTGGGAGCCGTTTGAAGTTATGAATTAGTGGTATTAGTACATGACAAAAAATACATTCTTTGGGGGTTGAAGAGCACAAATACATCCCTGCAATTGGTTCAAAGTGGATTTTAGCGCTTTAACTGTGGAAATGTTTAGTAACCATGGAATTCGAAATTAAATTTTAGCGCTGTGACTGTGAAGTTATGATGGAAACTTGTAATTAGACATTGGATTTTAGCGCTCTAACTATGCAAATATAAAGTATGAATGAAATAATTTCGAATTTGAGCGCTTTAATTTTGCAAGCATCCGCTAAGTATGGACTTACCCTGGATACGCCACGGGGAGGCTGCTTACGTGTATCCCATTGGCCCTGAAAAAGGCCGTTTAACATACCGAGCGGGGACCTCTCGGTTCGTCACTCCCGTAGTATTTATTGACTCCAAACCAACTCAGAATGGTACATTGTACATTCAAGGCTATTACTGTGTTTTAATACGTCCATCAAGATATAGGTAACTTTTTTGAGCGTGGTATCGAAGGAGTATGCACAACTTCGTCTTTCTGCACCATTTTTTGGATCATTGAAGTAAGTGTAGCGATATTTTACGTTCACTCGCCGTGTACGTGTGTAATTGCTTCGCGACGTGAAAGGGGTCCTCGCTCGGTATGGTAAACGGCCCTTTTCAGGGCCAATGGGATACACGTAAGCAGCCTCCCCGTGGCTTATCCAGGGTAAGTCCATACTTAGCGGATGCTTGCAAAATTAAAGCGCTCAAATTCGAAATTATTTCATTCATACTTTATATTTGCATAATTAGAGCGCTAAAATCCAATGTCTAATTACAAGTTTCCATCATAACTTCACAGTCACAGCGATAAAATTTAATTTCGAATTCCATGGTTACTTAACATTTCCATAGTTAAAGCGCTAAAATCCACTTTTAACCAATTGCAGGGATGTATTTGTGCTCTTCAACCCCCAAAGAATGCATTTTTTGTCATGTACTAAAAATACTACTAATCCATAAATTCAAACGGCTCCCACTACTAAACCTGATGTGAGCGCCACCTGTTAACAACATATTATTGTTGGGGGGATTGACCCCTAACACCCACACTTCCCCCCACCCCTTCCGCCACCAACCCCCTAAAGTAAAATTTTAACGATCCTTTATTTCGTCACCGATAATCGAACCCACCGTCCGCTTGATGCGATACCTGTCCATGTTTAGCAATTCTGTAGCCCACCTTCCATCAGGCACCGGGAAGAAGCGTTTTGTGTGCTCTCCTCCATTATAGGCGCTCCAATTGTTAACGAATTCCGATTGAACCCAACACTTTATCGCTTTCACGCATTCCGAGTGTGATATGGGTATGAGAGGCTCTGGCCCGCAACTTGAAGTTGCCGAACCTTTCCTCGCCACCTCATCCACTCTCTCATTTCTCTCCTCGCCAGAGTGTTCGTGAACCCAGACCAGCTTTACCTGATTTCTCAGTCCCACCCGGTTAACTCTTTCCTTAACTTGGATGTCAAGACAGGCGACATGAGTGCCTCACTGTCCGAACAGACTGTGACCTTTTTTCCACATACCTCTGCTGGGATTGCCTCCTGCACTCCCATCGGTGCCGCAAACGTCTCAGCCTGAGTCACGTTGGCAAACCTCCCTAGGTGATACCATCTCTCAACAGCCTGTCCTGGGGAAAATACTCCGGCTCCCGGACTCCCAGCTCCCGAACTCCCGGCTCCCGATCTTCCTAGTTACATAATGTGTGATTGTCTCACAGATCTCATTTCGATGTGCTTTAGGTTGTGATGATATGCAACGCACTGCTTTGCATTTAGCTGCCAGTCGAGGTTTTAATGACATTGTAGCGCAACTACTTAAATATGGAGCCAATCCCAATCAAAAAGATTTGCTGGGCAACACTCCGCTTCATTTGGCAGTTTGCTCTGCTAGCTCCATAAACTTCAACATGACCGTTCGCATCCTACTAAACCATGGATCAAGTGTTCGGTGCACTGACAAAATGGGACGAAATCCACTCGATCTAGCTAACAGCAAATTGAGTTTAATGCGACGGCGAAGTTGCCATTATCCAGAGGCGAATAACATTTTGCGCGAAATGTCCATTCTAACAGCATACCTTTTGTGGCACTTTGAGCGTGAGCAACGAAACGATTTCGAAATCAATTCGCTGGAGGAACGTATGCAGAACTTGAGCACACAGGAAGTTGAGAACGAGGCCGATAAGTTGTTAGCAAAAGTTGAAATGCTGAAATTGCAAAATTAGTTTTTGGTTCATAGATAATTTGTGGTGAAATTATTACAATTTCAGGTAAATTTTTAAGCTTTCAACAGGGAAAGTGATACAACAATTTATTTTCTCTTTGTGTTCTTTATACAGTGAAAATTTGATGCACATTGCAGAAGTGAAATTCCCCCAATTTAAATTCACTTAGTTCATGACTTGGGAATTCGTTTCCTTAACTTTTGTTAAATAATAAATATTTTATTAAATTTATACACTAGGCATGCAATGCTCTACGCCACGTAGAAACATTTTTTAAAATCTTAACATCGCTCAAGAAACGTTTCGATAAGAAGGAACTTATTAGTTGACACACGGTTGGAAACCAATGACGTATAGACTGGGTTTACGTAACCACCAGCTGAAGCAAACATGAAAATACGCAATTTGTGTGTGCATATCGCACTCCAACACATACACAATTCACGGTAATTTGTTCTGTAACGTAATACACTTAAACATTTCGCATTTCATGTTTGCTTCAATTTTTGTTAGTTTTTTTGTTAAAGACTGACAGTCTAATTGTTGGAAACTGTTGTGCTATCAATTTTCTTGAGTTCGTTCACTTCCAGCAACATAGTAGAACGGATGTATGAAACGGAAATTTCCCCTTTTCACAATTTGTTGCGCTATTCAAAGGAAAATGGCTAATTCCATCGGTAACCCATACACCGTCGCTACCATGTCACCTTGGGAATGAAAGTGTTTTGTCTCATGTTAATATAAATCGCAATGAAAGAGATGAAATTCGTTACCCAGGTGACGGTATCGATGGAATTAGCCATACAATTTTGAAATCACCGCTTCCTAGTTACGCAAATAACTATGGCATCTACTTGCATCAAATTTTATCTTTTTTTCTATTGGTTCCAAATTTTCGGTTAAAATTTAGTGGACCTAACAGGTCACTTAGTATCAAAATGATGGTAATAAATGCATATACTTTCTAAGAAAGAGAAGTTGACAATTTTAGAATTAAGTTAACGTAAGCCATTTATACAGACGCATTAATTACAAAAAAAAATTGTCGTAAGTCGTGTTTTTGGTCAATTTTGTAACAACTTGTACTGTAAAAAGAATTTGTATGATAATCAGCAATGGTGTAATAAATTTATCGCATACTATAACTGATGTCTTGTGTTTGTTTACTAAGCTAACATTACACTTTCATTTGTTAGGCTAACTGAATCGCAGGCGTTTGATCACCGAATCGCAGGCGTGTCCTCACTGAATCGCAGGCGTTTCCGTACTGAATCGCAGGCGTTTCATGACTGAATCGCATGCATTTCTTCACTGAATCGCAGGCGTTTCCTGAACTGAATCGCAGGCGTTTCCTCACTGATTTCCTCACTAAATCGCATACGTTTCCTCACTGAATCGCAGGCGTTTTCTCACTGAATCGCAGATGACGCGGCACTGAATCGCAGGCGATTTGGCACGGAAACTAGGGGCTTATTACACTTCACCCACTCTGAAGACTAACGTTTTTTCTTTGATAATTTAGCTAAATTTGTATTTGAAAAAACGCGAAAAATTGACATAATTTTGTGACGTGGAAAGTGTGTCTTAATTTTTGGTGTTACCAACAGACGAACGAACATTTTTTTGCTGATTCGTGATCTCTAGACGATAATAGATGCATCCCCCGAACTCCCACCTCGATCTACCCCATGTTACAATAAAATCGTTTGTATTAAAGTTATGGGACGTTGAACTTCGTTCAGTCCAATAACATTGGTTCTACAGATAAATAAGCACATCGAAGGAAATGGTAAGTTTTTGGAAGTTGTAAAAGGACGGCTGATGGTCGGCCCAAACTGACAAAATGTATAAAACGACGGAAAACAATATTTCGACCAAATTTTTTATATTTTTGTGAATTTATTAAAATAAAACGTTCGCTAAAATTCTTCTTTTTTAATTTACTAACTTCGACAGCAACAAGTACTTATTTGAGTTTCACACAGTTCCTAAAATATGAATTAGTCAAGAAATAGTAATTTTTGATACAAGTTACGTATGAAGGTAGTTTAACGCACTAGATGTAAGATTGCCGACACGAGCCGAACTACCAGCATACGTAACGTGTATCAAACCGACAAAAACCAGATTTTCTTTTAATATAAAAATTCAATTCCAGTAGTGCGTAAAAAAATCTTCGTCGCACTAGTGCGTACAAAAACCGTCATCGCACTAGTGCGGCAAAATGACTTCATGCGACACCGAAATGACGCACGAAAAAGCTAGTTTTTGTCGGTGAATTGTAAAAATAAATTTGCCGTCACTCATGCCAGCAAATGAACGGAAACGTTAGATCAAAATCGCCTATTTCCCCATTGTGAAGAACGAAGAGAGATATTCCAATCGTCAATCATCCATCACATCGTCCATTGAATTTTGTTATTCTTTCAAAAGTATTGAGATTTTTCTTCCGCACTAATGCAAACAGTAGTTTAACATTACCTCCGTGCTTCCGAATTTTTGTTTTGACCGACCGAAAGCAGAGTGTTATATTTCAATTCGTAACCGCCTAAAATATATATACACCAGCACATACACTCGAACTGTAAAAGCATATAAGTTTTACAGTAGAACTGTAAAAGCATATAAGTTTTATAGTAGAACTGTAAAGTTACATAGATGACGAGTTTATATGCAAACAGAATGTGTGTTCTGTTTTCGATCAAATAAAGTGCGTTTAAGCGCACAATATATAAAACTATTTCACTGCAAGAACTGTACGAGTAGTTTATGTTCTTGAAATGGTAAATAGGTTCTCGACTGCGTCTCGAACCATTTACCATAAACTTCCTTTTACATTCTTCTATAATATAAAACACAACATAACTGCACCTCACTACACTACATGTCACCACGCCTCACTACATCTCAGTACACTTCACTACACCTTACTACACCTTATTACATCTCACTACATTTCACTACACTACACCTCACTACACTTTAGTGCATCCCACTACATCTCACTACACCTAAGTACATCTCACTACACTACACCTCAGTACATATCACTACACTACACCTCACTACATATCACTACACCTCTTTACGCCTCACTACATCTCACTACACCTTATTGCACCTCACTACACTACACATCCTACATCCTACTACACCTTAGTACATCTCACTACATCTCAGTACATCTCAGTACATCTCATTACACTACACCTCAGTACATCTCACTACACTACACCTCACTACAATTTACTACACCTCTCTACGCCTCACTACATCTCACTAGACCACACTGCACCTCACTACACTACACATCCTACATTTCACTACACCTCACTTCATCTCACTACACCTCACTACATCTCACTACACCTTACTACATCTCACTACAGTACACCTCACTACATCTCACTACACTTTAATGCATCACACTACACCTCAGTACATCTCATTACACTACACCTCACTATACTACACATCCTACATCTCACTACACCTCAGTACATCTCACTACATCTCACTACACCTCAGTACATCTCACTACACTACACCTCACTATATCTCACTACACCTCAGTACATCTCATTGCACTACACCTCAGTACATCTCACTACACTACACCTCACTACATCTCACTACACGTCTCTACGCCTCACTACATCTCACTACACCTCACTGCACCTCACTGCACTACACATCCTACATTTCACTACACCTCACTTCATCTCACTACACATCACTACATCTCACTATACCTTACTACATCTCACTACACCTCACTGCACCTCACTACACTACACATCCTACATCTTACTACACCTTAGTACATCTCACTACACTTTTTTTTTTTTATAAGGGTGAGGAAATCTTCATAGACACCCGGTCTTTCTGAACCCAGGTAGTGTTGGATTCCATTAACTTTAATGACCTACCAACTAAAACCTCCTTCCTTAGTCTTCGTGCTCTCTTCTCCCCGGAACCACCTCACAGCATTACTTCGGGGAGGAGCTGTGCTTTCGCACCTACTCTCTTAGATCAACTGCCAGTCTTCTTTGATCGTCTCTCCATGCAATTTGCAGCTTCGTCATTATTTTCGCAATTACATTATCCGCCACTATCCACACCTCCTCATCGCGGCACATCTCCGATATTATGTTTTCGGCACTTACATCTGGCCTACTCACAGTCAACAGCTCTCCTCGTTCTTGTTCGAAGCGGGGGCAGACGAATAACACGTGCTCCGCA